>VWPU01002819.1:0-22568 GCA_013398955.1 Callaeas wilsoni | reverse complement strand
GCTGGTTCTGTTCCCTTAGGGAATCACACAGAACTTTTATCATAACTCCCCCGCTGTTTGCTGCAAGCTGCTCCCCAGAGTGACCCTCTCCTTGCTTCCAGAGCTGTGACCTGTGGTCCCTGGGGGTCATTATCTACGTGATGCTGTGTGGATACCCCCCCTTTTACTCCAAGCACCACAGCCGGACGATTCCCAAGGACATGAGGAAAAAGATCATGACGGGAAGCTTCGAGTTCCCAGAGGAAGAGTGGAGCCAGATCTCGGAAATGGCAAAAGACATTGTGAGAAAGTGAGTCCGTGGAGGAAGCTCTGGTGTTGCTCTGTGCTCGTGTTAAGGAATTGGAATGTTTCAATGTTAAGGAATTGGAAAAGCACCTGGAATTGTCTTATCCCAAGGGTTGTTTTTCCAGCAGTGAGGGGATTGTCTGCAGCTCATCCAGCTGACAAATTCTCTGTCACATTCAGCATAAACCAAGTCTGGGAAATGTTTTTCTTTCCCTGCCCAAGTGTTTAATTTTGATGTCTCTTTTGTTGGGGTGAATTGTGTGTTTACTCTTTAAGGGGAGAGGGAGCACTGAAGGGTTTCAGGATAACACAACTGGCACAGATTTCCTGGGATAACGTGTAAATTCCTGTGAAAATCAAGTGGCTTTAATGGGATGTGGTAAATCTGTCCCCTAAAGCCCTGTGCACATCATACACAGCCTAAAAAGAGGCCAGAGGATGGAGAGGGAGGTTAAGATGGTTAAGATCTGTCATGAGGTGCCAGACTCAGATAAGGTTTTGCATGGATGTTTTATTCCAAATGCTAATGGAGTCTGTTTTCCATGCAGGGCACATCCCTCAGCTGGGAATGTTTCAAAGACTTGGTCTGTTTGGGAGCAAGAACGTGGCACTGATTAGGGCTTGACCTCACTTATTTTTGAAAAAGTGACAAGGACTTACTGCCTTTGCATCACCAGAGGAACTGAGGGAATAAAAGCAACATAAATAGGAAAAAAATCAATTGGGGAAGTAATTTTAAAGTGTCACTGGCTCCTCAGATGTACTGTAAATTCTCCAAGGATTTCGCATTGTTTGGAGAGGGTGTTGGGACGTTTTTAGAGCCGTGCAGGAGAACCCCCAACGTTTCACCAAATTAACTTTCCTTTATTACCAAGGTCAGCTCTTTATTCTCACGCAGAAACTCCACAGGCAAAAGGTTTCATTGTCTTCTAAAATTCCCATGAAACCCAGCTCTCAGGATGTTGTCACACAGATCCAGTTCATTTCATTCTCCCTCTAATGTTATCAGGATTCCCTTTCCTCCTTCTTTTCCAACCAGGGAGAATGAAGCTGTGTTTAGGGTGCAGGAATATGTTCAGATTTAATATAATTCCAGCTAAGTTTACGTTCTATGGGTGTAGGCAGCTCTTCCTATGGAATCTGGATTCTGGGGGTCACGTTTGGCATTCAGGCAGCTGCTGCCTCTCAAGTGTGTCCAGCTGATTTCTGACCTCACGAGGGTTTGATAATGGGTTAGGATTTGGAAAATGCATGGAAAAGGAATGCACGTGTCTGGTATCAAAAGTGAACTTAACCTGGTTGGCAGCAAGTGGGATTTCTGAGCTCCCCCGTGGCGCTGCTGACATTTTGTACAAGTTATTTCCACTTTCTTGGTACGTTAAACAGTTGTGCTCTGCAGCCAAGAAGCTGATTTGGAGTTGTCTAAGGAAGTGTGACAAGCTCATGGAGTCATTCCCGCTCTCATTCAGACTTTGGGATGACTTGTCAGCAGTCTGTGGGAAATTCTGCTTTTTTGTTTTGTTGTGCTCATCATGAGAACACAGATTTATGTGCAAATCCTCTTTGCACGGTTTCATGCTGGAAAAAAACTATTTCATGGAGTTTACAGCAATCTCAGAATAAAGATGCTTTTTATTTTGAGGAGCTGGAACCAAAGTGTTCGTTACTTGAGGACTTTGTGGGGGGGGAAGCTGAGGAGTGGCATGGTGGGAGCAGTGGATCCTGCAAAGTTTCCATGCCCAGAGTCCTTGGAATGAGTGTAACTGTTCTGGGGATGAGCTCTGGGAGTGCATTTCCAGAGAGCGCAGGTCTGGATCATTTCCAGTTCCTCTGGAAGGTGATTTCCCACCTGGGAGCAGTGGCTGTGGAATTCAGCGGCACAGGGGTATCCCAGGAATGCCCTTTACCCCCTTCCTTTGCCCTGAGTGCTGGATTGCCCTGGATGAGCTGTGACAGCGTTAAACCACAGGAGGGTCAGGGAGCTGGGACAGGTTTGGGGCTGATACGGAGGAAGTCTGAGCTCTTGGAGGAGCTTCTTTCTTGACCTCTGTAATGCTTAAATGTCTGGAAATCAACAACCCCCTTCTTATGGATTTATTCCTTCCTCTCCAGGCTGCTGAAGGTCAAACCTGAGGAACGCCTGACCATTGAGGGGGTGTTGGACCATCCCTGGCTCAATTCCACGGAGGCCCTGGATAACATCCTGCCCTCTGCCCAGCTGATGATGGACAAGGTCTGAACAGCAGTTATTTTGTCAGGAATGTTGCACAGGAGCAGGAGAATTCTGGGATGGGTGGAGGGCTTTCTCTGACATTATGCAGATAAGGAGATTTAGGAGAGCCTGAGATCTTAGAGAGAAAACGAAAACAGAAATGTAAATGGAAATAAAATGTGAAATTTGGGCTTGAAGGAGATGCTCCCAGATTGGAGGTAACAAGCAGCCACGTGCTGATGGTAGAGAGCAGAGCCTGAGGGATCTTCCATAGATCTTTCCTCTTTTTTGCCATGTTTTATCTCCACTACAACAATGACCTCGCTGATTAACCAAATAGTCCTTGTTTCCTTTCAACTCTGCTCGAAGAGGAGTTCAGTCAATCTTGTGAACATGAGAAGGAAATTATCCTTTGTCCTGTTTCCCTCTGGGATATTTTATCACTGATTCTAGTTCTAACCATGCCTTGCTTCACGCAAACCTGATTTTTCTTACGCATCTCCAGAATAAATCGGATTTTGGTGCCTCTTTTTTTCACCCATGGCAAACACCGTCTATGTGTTGTTCCACCAAGTGCCCCTTTTGTCTTTCCAGGCCATGGTGGCAGGGATCCAACAGGCTCACGCAGAACAACTTGCAAACATGAGAATCCAAGACCTCAAAGTGAGCCTGAAACCCCTTCACTCTGTGAACAACCCGATCCTGCGCAAGCGGAAACTCCTGGGGTAACTCCAAAGCTGGGTTTGGAAGGACCGTGTGGAGCCAGCTGGGATGGCTGGAAAATGGCTTTGGGAATGGCACAGGCTCAGTGTTGATGGTTTAACACGCTCTTGGTGTTACTCAGTCAAATAATACCGGCACAGTGTGGTTTTACTGCCAAAATGTGCCAGCGAGGGTTGGGAGGAGGTTGGATACTGTTCCTGCATTGAACAGATTCCTTACGGGATGGTGGGTCACATGTAAGATAAGGAAAACTGGGAGAGAGAATTCCAAGATCTTTTTTCTCATCCTGACATTTATTTACTGAAGAAGTCAGGTAACCTCTCTCTCTCTCTCTCTGTTCGAGTTAATCTGAAAAATAGGCTCATGCATTTTAGGATTACCCTTATTTGAAGTAATTTAAAGGAATATTTCGTTTTCTTCATACTTAAAATGGTCTCATAATACAGGACAATAATTATAATTAATGCTGAACCTGTCTCCCAGTTTCGCAGAGAGGGGAAGAGCTGTGTTATACTGGAGCAGTTACACAACGAGTAATGAGCTTGAGCTGCGCCCAAATTCTAATTATTTCCCCCTTGTTCTTCTGCAGCACCAAGCCAAAGGATGGTGTTTACATCCATGACCCTGAGAATGGAAGCAATGATTCCAACGTGGCTCTGGAGAAGCTGAGAGATGTGATTGCTCAGTGCATTCTACCACAGGCTGGTAAAGGTTGCCACTTTTAAGAACGTTTTATTCCTAAACGTGCGAGACACCGACTTTGGGTCTGTCTGTGTCAGTGGTGAGGAAGGAAAAACAAAACTCCTGGGCAGCCTGTGGGCTGGGATTTGGGTTCATGTGGAGTTCTAGTGACTTGCAGAGCTGTTAAAAGCACTTTCAAGCAGGAATATTTGGTTGAAAGCCCATTTCCTGGTTGGTGTGGGGTGAGCAGGAATAACTGCCCAGCTTGCTGAGCCCTGAGTGAGGCACGAGGCCAAACCTCCTGTGTCCCTTTGTTGTCCCAAACAGGAGAGAATGAAGATGAGAAGCTGAATGAAGTGATGCAGGAGGCCTGGAAATACAACAGGGAATGCAAATTGCTGCGAGACACCCTGCAGAGCTTCAGCTGGAATGGTGAGAATTCCCACTCTCCAACGGGGGAAGCACAAACCTCCTGCTGTGGAAATAACCACAGATTTGTTGGATTTGGGATAATTTAGGTTTTGACACTGTTTCATCCCTTCTGCCAGAACTGGTGTTCCCAAAATGAGTGTGCAAGTGCTGTTTTGAAATTTCTGTTTGAGGGTCAGGGTTTAGTTTTCAGAGGCACTGGGAATGTAACAGCACAAATGGATCATGATAGAAAAGGGGGAATTTTAAACTGCCAGAGGGCAAGGATAGATGGGATATATGCAAGAAATCTTCCCCTGTGAGGGTGAGGAGGCCCTGGACAGGTTGCCCAGAGAAGCCATGGTTGCCCCATCCCTGGAAGAGTCCAAGGAGGGGTTGGATGGGGCTTGGAGCAACTGGGGATAGTGGAAGGCGTCCCTGCCTAGAGAGTGGTACCAGATGACCTTTAAGGTCCGTTCCAACCATTCCAGGATTCTCTGATCCTTTTAGGAACCTCTTCAGCTGTGTTGAGCTGGTTTCCATCCAGCTGTTTATTCCCTCTTTCTGCTGGAGGCTGCTCCTCCCTGTCAGCACAGCAGCTCTTCAGTTTGGCTTGGGTGGGAAGCAGAATTAAACCGGGACAGTCGCCTTGGGAATGCTCAGATGGCTCCTGGGCAAAAGAGGCTGCCAGAGGTGTCAGCCCCAGGAGCAGGTGCTGATGGATATAAAGGGACCAGGAGCATCAGCCAGCTTCACAAGGCTTGGTCCTGCTCCTTCCCTTGTTCTATTTGCTTGCCTTTAATTGAGGTTTTTAATTACTCAATTTTTCCGACAGAACCATGGTCTGTAATTCCTTTTGGATCCTGTGCTGATGTTGCCCTAAGTCTGTGTGAAGCATTGTTTAATTCCAGCTGGGATTGCTCTCCTCCTTGTGCCCAGCTCCAGCTGATTCCCTGTTTTTTCCCTTCCAGGCAGAGGATTCACAGACAAAGTGGATCGACTAAAACTGGCAGAAATCGTCAAACAAGTGATTGAAGAGCAGACAAACTCCCACGACTCTCAATAGCTGGAGCTTCTTAATCTTATTTTTTTTACCATTTAAGATTTATTCTTTAACTGTAAAAAGTATTTTTATGTAAATTAATAAATCATAATTATTTCATTAAATTTCCATACTGCTTGAAAATGCTGTATAGTTGTAGATACAAAAAAAAAATCATTGGTACTGTAATATTTTTTTAAAACTCAGTTCCTCGAGGTATATATGATCACTTATGTACTGTTAATCATGAGCCCCCCAAGTGGGGTGGATTTTATTGTTAAAAACCATTCTTTTTCTTAATAACCAGTTGCAGAAGCTGCCTTTCACCTGCCACATCCAGCCCCTGCAGTGACTGTATGCGAAGGAGAGCCACAGTTTCTCAAGCCCCTGCTCAGTGAGTACTTGAAGCAAGTGCTGTGAAATGCAAATTCACAGCTCCCCTTTGCACCTAAATTCCAGGTCTTTAGGTAGAGAAAAATCAATTAAATAGCCTTCAGTTTGGCTTGGTGCCTTGCCCAGGCACCTGAGGCCATGTGCTTGCTGGAGTTTTCAGTTCTGAGCAGTGACTCTCTTTTTTTTGTTGTCTTCCCCATCTCCCTCAGACCTTCTTTAAGGCTTAACCCCCTCTCTATCTTCCTCCTCATCTTCCTCAGAGCTTTTTTAAGGCTGAATCAGCCATTCAAAACTCTTCTTTTTCTCACATTGTCCAACAGCAGAACAGAAGAATGTTCAAGTTCTTATGCACAAGTTATTTTAATTTCCATGGTGGGATCTTTCTACGGACTGAGACCAGCATGGGGTTTGTTTGTTTGGGATCCACCCCTGTGTTCCCATTCTTTCCTTCCTAGAAGATCCAAGGCTTGGGTTCAGCCTTGCCCTCTTGTTTGGCAGAGCTGCTCCCCGGCAGGCTCCCAGTGCTCTGGGGAACCCCTGGGATCTGTGTCCCCTCCGGAGCCCAAATTCCTGTCTCTGATGCCTTCGAGCTCCTTCTTGGGGGAGCCACAACTGCAGGGCTGCTCCTTGCCACTCGTCCTTGGCTGCCTCCCCAGGGCAGGTTCTTACTCTAGTCTGGAACATTGGCTCCAAAAGCTGCTTTTTTTAATCCTGACGAAGCAAACCAATGGCAAGAATCTGTACATAGTTCTAGTTTTCTACCTTTTCTGCTGCTCTTTCTTTCGAGACCGGGCGGAGGCTTTTTATAGAGCTATTTTGGTACCAAACCCGTGCAGACATTGGGGGAGTTCGGTCTGCAGACTGAAGTGCCAACCCAGGGCCATCAGTGACCGCTCCTGAACGTTGTTGTCTTTCACAGCTCATCCATTTTTGGGTTTACATTGACAAACCTGAGCCATGAATCACCCAATTCTCTCTTACAGAAGTTCAGCCTTGTTCTTTTTTTTGTCTCTTTTCTATACCAAAACTTCCTTGCAGCTTTAGCTGGATGGCAAAGCAGTGTCTGACTCTTTCTATACGATTTTCTAAACAGTGACTTGTTTTTTCTACGTGAAGGAGATGCTTTGTTTCCTGTTCTCTGTCAGCTTTCCTTAATCCTGTGGACAGTTTTCCAATGCCTGATTTATTGCAGGGTAAGAACAGTCCCTGCTTATCCATCCTCTGATGGGAGCAGGGAGTGTTTGTGTGAGCTGGAATTGTACCTCTGACACTACCTGGAATATTTGTGCACTGACCTGTTAATGAAAACTGAAGAGAATTAGCAAAAATTGAGAGTTTTTGTCATTTTTTGGCTGTACCACCAAGCCTTGTTATGTGCATTTCTGTCCTTGCTCTAATTCTAGGTCATGTCTTGAAATGGTTTCATTTTGAACTTGAAATCTATGTTTTTTTCTGGGAAATTGAAACTTTCAAGTGTGGCAAATAGAGATGGAAACAAGGAAATCGCCTTTGTTTGAATGGCAGAGCAAAAAAATCCCCTCCAAAAGCACTTTGTGACTCTGCCCTCCCAGGAGGAAAATCCTCAGGCAGTTTTTTGGGAGCCAGAATTTGTTGTCAGGAAGATGGATCAGATTGGAGGTGCAGTCAGGGGGAAGGTGGGGTCTGATGTGTGTTAGAGGATCCCTCCTTTCCTTCATCCCTTAAGTGCTGCTGATCCTGAGGTGGGAACATTTGTACAAGTTTCCAAGGGCTTTTGCCATAAGGAACTGCTTTTGATGGATTTACTCTGCATTTCCTTGTCTGTGATAAGGGCCTGATCTGAAGCAGAGGGAGGAGGCACAGATTAAGAAAACACAATTTGAAGACTTAAGGTCAAATGGTTTTGTTTCTATGAGAAAGTTGATTTTTTTTTACTCTTGGAAAAGTTCTGTTCTACATTTCAGAGTTCAATAACTTTAATGGATTCATTTGCGTATTTTAAAGTAGCGTTTGACTTTCTCCTTCCTGTGTTTAGTTTATTTTTCAGTCGAAGCAAGTGCAAGACACCTTGTCTTGATTCTCTGAGGTTTGACTTGGTAATAAATCTACTGATCCTTTACAGCAGACTGTGAATATTGTAAATATCTCGAGCTGGAAGTGTGGGATCAAAGAAGACTTTCTTTGTACAAACACTAAAAAGATGTGGGAAAGCTCTGGAGGTTGTTGGGTTTTGGTTTGGTTTTTTTTTAGAATTTTATTTAAGCAAAGAAAAATCTCTGAAATCATTTGACCTTTTCAAAATTTTCTATATATCTGACTTCTCCTGTGACTTGATTATTTGAAGCTTTTCTATATATATTAAAAATTAGGAGAACCTGATTAGTGAAAGAGATTTTGATTGGAAATAGCAACATGTCAAAGTTTTGCTGTCATTACTTCTGGATTTTCTTTTGGAAACCCAAGTCTGTCCCCATGTTTAACTCCTGTGTGTTGAAATGTTCTCATTTCTCCTTCTCAGTGTTCCCTGTTAGTTCCTTTTGGATCAGTATTACATTGTAAATATTACCCATCCTGTATATAAATGATTTTACTAAACTCAAAAGTTCCTGGCTGCTTTTGTTTGGTTTCCAAATCCCTGTAGGACAGAAGGGAGGAAGGACCATGGATGGAACAGCAGCAGGAGTCTCCTGCCACCCTGCTTTTCCCTGGAAGTGTCCAGAAGGTGTGGATGAGCACCTGGGGATGTGGTTAGTGGTGAACATGGTGGTGCTGGGTTAATTTTTGGATTTGATGGTCTTAGAGGGCTTTTCCAGTTCCATGATTCCATTATTCTGCCACCCCTAGCCCCCCATCCCACCTCCCTTATCCATGGGAATAAGCACTTGAATGGGGCTTTGAGCTGAAAGGATGACTGATGGGAGAGGCTGGATAAATCCCGAGGCCATCGTGGGCTCTGCCTGGCAGCAGATCCCAAAATTGCCTTCTTTAAGCCCAGCTTTCCATCAGATGGCAGCAGCACCTGCCCAGTGCTCCCAGTTAACCCCTGAGGGCGGTGGGGTTGGACTGGGCAGTTTGGGAAGGGAGGGATGAGTCCTGTCTTCAGTGACACTGGAAATAGGAACCAGTTCCTCTGGGATCGTGATCCCCAGGGTCTGTGCTCTGCTGAAGGCGGCTGAAGTGGGAGCCCTGCTGGGACTTGTGGCAGGACTGGGAGATGCTGGGTAGGGAGAAATGGATCTGCCTTTGTTCCTGCTGGCCCTGTGCTTTTCCAGGGAGCAGGGAGCGCTTCCCCTCAGCCTACTGGACACAGCCTCAGGGTGGCACTTGGACCCCTCCTGCCTCTGGAAATAGTTTTGTTATCCTCGAGCAGGGCTTGACTTGGTGACAGGAACCAGACACACCCCTGTCCCTGGAGCATTTCAGGACACAAGGTGGGACAGTTGTGAGGGCTCAGGCTCCTTCCTTGTAAGAGAATTTCCCTCTGCTTGGTGCCTTTGAGGAACTCCTTTGAGGAGTTGTGAGTGGGTTGGGTGGTGAGTGACCCTCGGAGCATCCAGATCGGGAAAGGGACTGAGGGAACAATTTCCTGGGAGCACTTCAAGCAGCCAGCCCAGCTGTGAGTGCTCTACAGCAGTGGCCCAAAAGGACTCTCCCATCCCCCCAGGAGGATGTGTGGCCCATGGAATGCCTTTTTCCAGCAAGAAAACTCCCCTCAAACGAGCACTGAGTGACTGCTGAGCTGTCACAGGAGCCCTGGGAGTGTCAGCAGCACTGACAGCTCTGATGATCCATTAGCAATCCAATCATTGTTTCCCGGGTAATCTTCCATCACTTAGGAAGCCTTAATCCCCTTTTAAACAAATTGCACTGGCTCTAATTTGAGGGTCAGTCCCAGGAGGGTGCAGGAGGCTCTTGGGATGTGTTTCATGCCCTGCTCACTCCTGCCAGGGTAAGGATCTCATCTCCCCGTGGAATATTTGCCTTTGAAGTGGGGCTGGAGAAACAGAATCATCCATGGGGCTCTTCCATGGGATATTTGCTGCTGAGTTCCAGGCAGCTTTTCTGCTGTCTCTCCAGCCTGGGAAGCAGTGCCCGTGGCTCCGAGCTGGACATGGCCAAGGTGAGTCCCAACAGCCAGAGGGATTCTCCTGCTGGAATGGGGCCTCTCCTTCCTGCTCCAGAGGCTCCTCCTGCTCGCACTGTGGCTCCCAGCTCTCCCGAGGCTACACAGCCTATGAGACAGTCATTCCAAGGAAACGTGGCTCTAAGGCAGGGAAAACCAGCCAGGATGGAGCGTTCTGTACCAGCAACAGGGCGTAAAATACATGACTTACCTCAGGCAGAAAAAATTTGGAATAAAAAACTTCCCTATAATATAATTCATGACCCCAGAGGGGACACTATGTCCAAACTTTGGGACTAGGGGAGGATTTGAAGGACCAGGTGGAAGGAGATGGCTGAAAACCTTGGTTTTATCCTGTAGAACAGCAAAATTGAATTGTTTCACTTGGTCTCGCTCTGTAGGAGAAAAGAAGTCATTGACCAAAACTCCAGGGCCCTTGTGTGGCTTACCAGAGTTTACACAGTTATGTTGTGTAAATTACACAAGGCTGGAGTATTTCCTCTTCTTGTAGAACCTGCTATGTGAAAAATTTGGGTTGGACCCAAAAAGTGAAGCTGTTAGAAAATAAAGAGTGTAAAGGTAAAGAGTTGTTTTCAACACTTTGTCAAGCTTAAGATCTGGTTTATTTTCTATGGAAAGGTGGGACCTAATTAAATAATTCATGTGAACATCTGGACATGTAAAGAGAGATTCAAAGTCCTGCTCACCTGGTTCATGAGAGGTGCTCCATGGGGTCGAAGCAGCTGATTTTTGGGAGTATTGTGGCAAAACAGGAAGAATGGAAGGGAAATGTGCAGAAATTCCAGGCACTTTTTGTCCTGCTTTGCAATTCCTCACTCCCTGCAGTTGGCTCTTAGGGTGGTGCACGTTCTCATGGTTAGAGTAAATTAAAAGGCAGAGATTGAAAAATACTCATTTTGCTTTACTGTTAATTTGTAAAGGCAATGACTTGGAGAAAGAAAACAAAGTAAAATATCCTCTGCCCAACCTCCAAGGAGCTGGACCAGGTCTCTGAGACGATACATGGAGTTTGCTGCATTTCTAGGGATATTTCCAGGAGGAGAATGTCTGGACTAAAGATTTACCACGTTGAAAGGATCCCTTTAGAGTCCATAAAATAAATAACTATGTCCACTGAGCGCCTGGCTCTGCCAGCCCTGCTGGGGCTCGGGCTGCGCTGCCCGAGGGACAGTTCCATCCTGGCTCTGGATACCGAGGAGTTGGAAGGACTCTGCCTCTCTCCTTCCAGGCAGGGTTGGATCAAAGCAGGGTGGAGGAGGAGCCCTCGGTGTCGGGCGGGCCGGAGGGGGCCGTGCTGGAGTAGAACTTTTTCTGGGAGCGCAGGAGCGGGGTCTGAGTGTCCACGTCCCGGCGGGAGCCGTGCTTCAGGGACAGGAACACGTGCTGGGTCCAGCCGTACACCAGGCAGTTCAGGAGCCCCTGGGAAGCTGCTGTGAGAGCCTGGGAGAGAGCACAGGGGGGTCAGGGATGCCAGCGCTGCACCGTGCTCTGCGATCCCCGGAAAACCTCCCCTTTCCAGCAGGATTTTATCTTCCGTGTGATAGAGAAATTGTGTTCTTATTTTAATAAATGTTTCATAAATATCTGATTAGATATAAATATATTACACATATTTATATATTAAATAAATATAATAACTATATAATTTAATAAAATGTCTAACTTCTGCCTCAGGCACAGGAAGGAGCTGGGCAAGTGTTGTTAAGGAATCACATTTGGAGACCTAAGGATATAGGATGCCCAGAAATTTTTTTCCCCATGTCTCTAAATTTTCCCTTTCTAGTTCTATTTGCTACAATTTCCATGACCACAGAATCACTGAGGCTGGAAAAGACCTTTAAGGTCACCAAGTCCAAACATCCACCCAGCACCGTGGTTCGCCGCTAAACTGTCGTGGTGCTGGGATTTTGGGTACTGAGACCTTTTCAAGCCTGTGAAAAACATAAACCACCTAACCAAGAGCTTTGCCAAGCAAAAGCACAAACCAGACTTGGGCTCACACAGCAGAGATCCTCGTCCAGCTGCATCCAGCAGGGATGCAGGGCAGGAGACTCAAGGTGAGAAGGCAGGGCACGGGAGGCTGCAGGGGCAGACATTTACCTGTAGGATCAGCAGAGCCATGTAGATTTTGCTGGTTGTTGAAGCAGTCAACTTCAGCATTCCAAGGAGGACAGCTGTGGAAAGGGATGGATGAGAGGGTGAAGTTAACCCCACCTCTCTGGAGTTCCACAGGGAGATGCTGTGGGAGGAACTCTCTGCTCACCTGGGGCCCAGCAGCAGAAGAAGGCGATGGGGTAAAAAACCACCCGTTGTTCCACCATCTTAATCATGGCCCACTGCTGATCCCCCAGGAATCCTGTGGAGTTTACAAACCTTTTGTACAGACCTCGGGCCTGGCTGAGGATAACCTGGAAAAGAACAGGCAAATGTTATTGTTCAGGCTGTGATCTGGTGGGTTCATCCAGGATGGATCCCAGTCTATCCGGCCTTTTCACACAGCACTGAAATCCTGGGGGAGGTGTTGCTTTGCACGTGGCCTTTTCTAAACTGAAGACTCTGAATTGATTTTAGAATCATTAAATTGTTTAGGCTGGAAAAAATCTCTAAGTTCATGGAGTCTTAATCACCCCTGGCTGACCCATGCAGGAGGTGATCTCTGCTGCTAAGCTCCAGGCCTTCTAAATCCTGCGAAATATTTCTGGGATGGGTTGACAGAACACAGGACTCCAGATGGATTTATATGGTGGCACAGCGATGTTTTCCCTCCCCTACAGCCCCTTCCAAAAGGGAAGCAGCACCACACAGTTATTCCCCTACCCTATTTACCAAGAGCATGGAGTGAGCAGACAAGGGGGAATGGATTCAAACTGAGAGCAGGGTTAGATGGGATATTGGGAAGAAATCCTTCCCAGAGAAGCTGTGGCTGCCCCGTCCCTGGAAATGTCCAAGGCCAGGCTGGACAGGGCTTGGAGCAACCTGGGACAGTGGAAGGTGTCCCTGCCCCTGGCACGGAGTGGCACTGGATGAGCTTAAGATGCCTTCCCACCCAAACCATTCCACGATTCCATGATTGCCCAGCCTCTGGTGCCATCCAAGGGCTACACGAGGAGCAGCCTTACCAGGATGGCTACGAAGCTGATGAGGAAGGAGACGAGGAAGACGCCGATGCCGTAGAAATGCATCGCGCGGCAAACGGAGCCGCTCAGGCTCTGGGGCTCGCTGGGGGCCTCGGCCATCTCCGTGTGCATCAGGAGACACCTGCGGGGACACCGGGAAGAGCTGGAGCTCCTGCCCACCCCAGCAGCCCTGGGGCTGTGCCACAGGAAGGGAGGAAGCTCACCCGTGCTTCTGGCTGAAGTTCTGGTAGCAATTACTGCTGTTGCCCAGGCAAAACACGGGCACCATGAGGAGGAAAGGGATCAGGCTGAGAGGAGAAAGGACAGCACAGTCATGGGTTATTGCCCTGCTCCACTTGGGCACTGCTTGGTTTTTCTCCCATCACTACAGAGGACTTCAAAGTTGTTTTTATTGGCACTGCTCTAGAAAAGTATTTTATCAGCTTTACCAGCATCGGGGCTTTGATTCGTGAGGGCTAATCATTGGTAAAGGGAAGCCTTCTGGAAAACCACATCCAGTTAATAAAGTTATCATTAACTTGGTTGAAAAAACCTCTTACTCTGCATTCATGAGGTCACTCTGCTGTTAATGATGAGTTTTACAGCTTTTAATAAAACTTTCTTCAAAACAAGTAGGAAGCAGAGAACAGCACACTGCAGTTTACCAAATCCACATCCTCCTGCTAGGGAGAATGAACTCTTCCCAAATCCACACTCTCCCACCAGGAAGAATGAAATCTTACCTTGACAAAATCGTTGCTGTTCTGCCAACACAACTTGCATAATCCACAACCTGCAAAATCCAAAAATCCTAATTAAATTATCGTTTCTGTACAGCCCCTGGTTCACAGGAAGCAGCTTCCAGGGAGCATTTCAGCAGCTGAGGGGGATCTGCCCCAGCCTGGTCATGGCAGTGGTGGGGCCTCCCTGTTTAGGTGTGAGGGAGGAAACAACTGCAAGGAGAGGTTTTGGTCACGGGGTGTGTGAAGTGTTTGCTCAGCCTGCAACACAAGGAGAATTTTCCTGAGTGTTGTGTCCTTGTCCCTCGGTTCCCAGGCTCTACACCAGTCCCACACCAGTCCCACTCACCTGGGGGGGCACCCTGAAGAGGTTCTGGTTGTATTTCACCTTGAGGTCCATGTACAGGTGCCAGGTGTAGTTGACAGTGTAAAGAAAAGAGGCCACGTAGAATATCTGAGAAATAAAACCAGCATTTCAGTCCTGGAATAACAATTCCTGCAGCATGTTTAGTTCCTCCCAAATCCCATGGAGCACAGGCAGGATGATGAACACCTGCCAAAGGTGAGGGTCCCTGCACAGCCCCAGTGCTCAACTGGGAAGAGCCAGGCTGGAGAGAGATTCCCACTTTGGCCTCAGACAGGAGAACTAATGACAGTAGGATTGTCTTAGAAATAAAAATCTTTGTGATCTGGCTCATTCTTTTGGCTCAGAGCCTGGCAATGAGGGTTTCAGAGGCACTTGGACCCTCTCAATGCTACATCCATTAGGAAACACAGCACAGATGTGACATTTAGATTTGCTTCTTGCATAATGAGCTCACTACGCAGAGAATTCACGGAAACAGAAAACAATTGGTTATTTCAAGAGGAATGTGAGGGCAGATATTCTCTACCCTCAGCCTGAGTTAACATCCCAAAAACCCTTTTCTCCCTCCACGGGAAAAAGGAGAAAAGATAGAGCACACTGAGAGTTTCATAGCCTTTGATTCCAGCTTGAGATGAGCCCAATCATCTAAAATTTCCTATAAACTCCTCCAAATCTTTATCAAATTTGTTTCCAAATCTATGCTTGCTCCAGGCTGCCTAATCAGACCATGTACATGCATGTGCTGTGTTTGTCACAGGAAACACAAATTTCAGTGGCAAAGGCAAAGAGGAAGGGCTGGAAAAGGTTTTTCTGTGGCTTTCCTCTCCTTTGCCAAAAAGATAAGGAGCACAGGTTTTCCACCCTAGTATCATCCATGGCTGGGAAAGTGGTCACTAAATAAACTTGGCCTCCTTCACTGAGGTTGTGAATGCTCTTGGCTGGCTCAAGAGGCCGAGTCCAAGGGCTGCCACAGGAACATTGCAGTGACTTTCCAGCTCATTAAATGAGCTTTAATGAGGGGTTGTTGCCCTTTTCCAACTACTTCCACAGAAGGCCAGAACACTCCACAAGGATCGTTCTCTTGCACTTCAGGACGCCTGGAAGAGGCTCGTGAAATGTCAGGGCTGCCTTCTGAAACAGGGATCCAAATGCCACTTGTGAAGGTGCCAGCAGGAAGGGAAGGGAATTCTGCTCTCTCGAGCCCCAGCTTTGGGGCTGGGGACAGTCCTGCAGCACTGCCCACAAGGAGATAGAGCAGACACACAAGAATCCCTCATTATCCCACTTGTGTGGCTCCCATTGTGCTCCCCAGCGTGAGCAGAGCCTGCCAGGACGTTATTAGGCCACTGGAACTGAACTGGAAGAACATGGGGGAGTTGTGCAATTATAACCACAATCTCTATTCTGGACTTTATTATTGCAATGCAGGAGGAGGAGAGAATGAGGGACAGCAAAGGGAGCAGTATTTACATTCATATCAATCAAAGCTCTGGGGCTGAACCAGGGAAAATCCAAGAAACAAAGCAATCTCCTCCTTTATGACACAGTTTGGACATTGGGCAGCTCCATCCACTGCAACATCAGCCCGTGGTGACAAATAATGGCAAACAGCCTGAATGAAGCAAAATATTGCCCTGCTCCTAAGGCAGTGCCTCGAGACATCACAAGGACTCCGGTGTGAGCCTCTCCAGGGGCTGCAAACTCCACTGCTGGGCTGTCCCTGCCCGTCCTCACCTCGGCACATCCAACACCTTCTGGGTGTTGGTGTGCAGGGAAGCCCCGGGTGTTTGTGAGACACCCAGAACCACAGTGAGACATTTATTTACTCATTCCATCAGCTTCCAGATCCCTCCTGCTCTGCAGAAGCTGCTGGTTCAACCTGTTACTGGCTCCTTACGCACAAGGTGTTCCCACCTCTGAAGGGCACTGCAGGGTGTTGGGTGAGGAGGTCCTGCACTGTCACGTGCCCTGGGGGAAAGGTTGCTATGGCAAGGGCTCAGTTTGTTTTAATTCCTCCCAGAGCAAACAGCAGTGACAGCTCTTGCCAGGCACAATCCGGCTCTGCCACCCAGGCAGCTCCTGTGCTGTGGGGACTGGTGGTGGCACACAGGAGAGGAGCCAGGGGACACCGGCTGAGGTCAGGGTGTGACTGCACACCCCACCACAAGCCCTGTCCTGGAAGGACTGGCCCAAGGCCGGCTCTGCCCACCCAGCATGAAAACAGAGCTCCCACCTTTCCCCATCCCTTGCTGGTGTCCCTGAGAAGCACAGACACAGGCTGGGAAAGGGAGGGCAGAAAAGAGCCAGAAGTGCAAGGGAGCTGAGAAATTAGGGGCATATTGTCCATACCCAACCTGTTTCTCCTCTAGCAGTGCAAATTGCCTTCTCCAGGCCATATAAAGATCACATCAGCATCAAGAACTGTCCCCCAGGCAAGGGAAACAGCTCAGGAACACCCTTCCACCTTCTAGCTCTGAAAGCCTCCCCCAAACTCTCCTCATTTTCTCCTGTACCATCACCTTGAAAACATCTTTGATGTTCTGCATTTTTCCGAAGTGGCCAAGTTACCCACACCTCACTGTTTCATCTCTCAACATGAACATATTGTGGAGCCTCCACGGTGGCCAGAGATGAGCCTGGAGTGGAACAGCTGCTCTCACCGTGCTCAGCAACACATTTGTACCCCCAAAACCAGCTGCTGAAACAACCCTGGGCTGCAGGAGGCCGTCCCCAGAAACACAACAGCAGGAACAATTCCATCCTGCACCTGCAGATACTTCCCTGCCCTCTCTGAGGCAAACAGAGATCCTTTCCAGCTTTGGATGCTGCTGCTCCATGAGGACATTCAGTTCCCAGTTATGGGCACCACCACACTCTCAGGGAGCTGCCCAAGCCCACACATCAAGGCTTCCAAAAGCCCCTTGCTCTTCCCAGCCTCTTTAAAAGGAAATCATTAATTCCAGGAGTCACCACTTACGAACCCCCACCCTGGCCCAAGCTTAGCTGGACCCCGCAGAGGTTTTTGAGAGCTGAGACTTCCAAAGCGTGGTGTTGAAATGGGAACTGGGTGAGGCAACAGCCAAGTGTCAGGAAAACAGTGCTCACCCACCCTGCTCCAGCGGGTCCCCAGCACATGGAATCAGCTGGAAAGCAGCTGAGTCAATGGGACGCAGGCTGAGCTTGTGCTGATGGAGGATCCTTGGGAAGAGCAAGAACTGGGATGTTCATGTGAGTAATTTAAGTCTGAGCTCAAACAAGTCACAGAATGTGTCTGTTCCTGCCCAGGCTGGAGGAAGCACAAAGAGGAATAGAAAAGCTGCCATGTGAGAGCACAGAGATCCATGGGCACGGATCCAACGGGAAAGAGATCAAGCCTCATCTGCTCATTTCACACAAGCAACCACAAAATCCCAGATTCTCTCTTCCTGTCACACACCAGAGAATCCTAAGCCCCGGTGTCATTATCTCTCTTTTCCACACAAAGCCAAGAGATCTGCTAAGTCAAGTTTCCATGGGGAATCTCTGCAAAAGCCTGTCTAGAAACAGCCCCCATGGCCACGCTCTGATCACCAGCGAGGTTAATTATGACAAATTACAAGGTTTATTATGGAATGTGGTGCCAAGGCCACTCACCTGTCCCATGGCCTGCAGGTTGTAGCAGATGAGGTCCTGCTGGGAGGTGGGTGAACTGTAGAGCAGAGCCCCAGCCAGCCAGCACATGCCCAGGAACAAGTCTGAGAGGCTCAGGTAGAAAAGTGGACGCACCTGGAAAAGGGAAAAGGCTCAGCAGGTGTGAGTGGAGTCACAACCCTCCCCCACCCCCCCACAGCTGCAGTCTTACCCCGTTATCAGACATAAAGATATTAAATGCAGCCTTCCAAAGGCTTTTCTGCAAGTAAGGAAGGTGTTTCAGTAGAAAACAGTGTCCCAGTGCAAAGTTATTTTGAAAACCTTAAGTGGGGCACAAGTGGCACTTTGTGGAGGGATGATTTTACCCTCAGGGAAGCACTGTGACAACATTTCTGAGACCAGTCAGTTCATCTGCAGCAAACCCTGAAAGCTTCAAGTAAAAAAGTCTCCTCTACTTTCACAGTCAAGTGAGTCCAAAGAGAAGTTATCAGATGAAAACATTTCAGCCTTTACTCCTGAATATCATACATCTTTTCTGTCCTTTAAAATTACTACACCAATTATAGCAGAAAGCTTAATTGTGCTTAGATTTCAACACCAGGTTGTCTGGTGTTATCTGAACACTGTCACCCCCCAGCTCTTCTGGAGAGACAACTCTCCTTGATGACAGAATCCACGTGGATTTGTGCTCTCAGGAGCTGTTCCCATGCACATACCCTGCTCTAACCACCACTTCTGCCACAGGACCCAAGAGCAGCATCAAAACTCACAGAAAATACCCCAAATATCCATAATGTTACAATTCTGCAGAACGGGACAGGTTGCCAGGGAGAAGAGACACCATGTTTTAACCAAACTCACAGAGAAATCAAACCTCTGGTAGTCACAACCCCCTCCTCAGGTCTGGAATGACTAGAAACAAACATTTTTCTATGTGTTCCACGTCATTTCAGCTGGTGACTAAGGCTGGGTTTATTTCACACGCCGGATTAACTTCCACCGAGAGCCATTAGTCTCTGCTGCATCTTGCTGGAAAGGAGTCACGTCTCCTTTAACAACAGTTTCCAGCCCATTTACAGTTTGCACACACTGGCCAGGACTGTAAACACTGCAGGAAAACACTTGTGCAAAATTCTGGCCAACATTTTCATTGTTAGTGGGAGAGCAGAGACTCTGGAAAAGCAGCCTAATTATCTGCATTCCTAATTGAAGCCTTTGGTACCTCATTTTCAGCATCCAGGAGAGAAAATTATGGTGTTTTTCTTTCCCTACAGAAAATTGTAATGCTAAACACAGCATGGAAATGCTTCAGGAGGATTTTGTATTTTTTTTCATGGAGTTGAGCTTTTGGTGAGATTTGCCTCAATATTGTCCTGGAAGTAAACGTATGCTACCCATCACGTTGTGTTATACTTGTTCCCATGTGCAGTGAGAAAGAGCTTAGGAAAACTGATAAGAGTTAAGGTAGATCTGATTGAGCCATATTTGTC
Source organism: Callaeas wilsoni (assembly GCA_013398955.1). Classification (NCBI taxonomy): domain Eukaryota; kingdom Metazoa; phylum Chordata; class Aves; order Passeriformes; family Callaeidae; genus Callaeas; species Callaeas wilsoni. Next base: position 3,358 of record VWPU01002819.1, on the reverse strand, counting down.
CTTAGGGCATGAAGCAGCATGAGGCATAATGATCTGGAGTTAATTTTTATTCCATTTCATTTATAAATGCCTTTTTTTTAACCAGGCTTTTCCTCGCTGGTGCAGAAATGAAGCCCTGGCACGACAGGCTGGGGACACTGTCCAGGTTGTGATCAAGGCAGGTTAAACCAAACAGCTCTAAAATAAGCAAAGAAGCCACTTTTGCAATCAAACAGGTGACCTCTTTCTCCAGCACAAGTGCCCTTGGAGCAAGGCACTGCTGGCAGAGACCTGAATAAAGAAGTAGGTGACACAGTGGCAAATGTGGCTCTGGCTTGCAAAAGGGGAAAGAAAATAACCACTGGTATTTATAAAATAGAGGAAGGGACTGCAAAGATGTAATGATTTACATCCTGGCAGTTCCAGCTGCAGCACACACAGGGATTTGGTGCTGTGGCCATGGCCCAGGCACATGTTGAGCTGAACGTTCGTCCTCAAACCTGTGGAGCTGAGGTTTCCTCCTTGCTTGCCATCGTCTCTTCTGAATGATTTACCTCAGGCTGAAGGGTTTTATTGACCCCACAGAGACAGAAAACAATCTTGAAGAACGCAATGTTTGATTTCTGAGGTTGGGGGCAGGAAGGGAAGTGCTTTTAAGATCCTTCTCCTCCCAGCCTCCAGAGCTGTTTATTTTTAAATGTTTTGCTGTGGGTCCTCATGACTCAGGGAATAAGCTGTTTGTGGCAAGCTTTGATATGGATCTCTTCCAGCCCCTTTGTTTACAAACTTCCACTTCAGACCCGAGGCATGAGGACAAGACGATGGGGAAGTTACCGGAGATTTTGTCACTTTTGAAACCCAGCAACAGATCTCTCCTGGCAGCAGAAGAGCCTGGAAGACCGATGCAAACCAGTCCCTCCAGCTGGCATCCAGCCCTCCTATCCGGATTTGCAGAAATAATCTGAGCAGAAACATCTGGACCCTCTGGAGCAGGAAGGGCCCACTGGTGACCTGGAGCCATGTGTGGCTCACGAGCAGCTTCCAAGCCACAGCCCCATCACATGACTGAGAGCAGAAGGGCTCCTGAGTAACCCGGCTTCTGGCCATGGAAGCCAACGGGATGAGGCTGCTGAGTCACACCAGGACACCTGCCAAACCCAGCTCCACATCATTCCAGAGGGGAGGACCCCAGGAAGGAATCACCTCTGGAGCTTTCCACGTGCAGATGTGGTAGGAGGAGGCTTTGATGTGCACCTTGAGCAGCACGAGCTCAAGCAGGTTTGCCATTCCAGCACTAAGGTGAAGTCCCAGCCTTCATTCTTCCCTGCAATGCACGGAGATCTTCACAGTTTATTCTGGATGTGCTGGGCAGAGCATTTCCAGGAGGCTGGCTGGGAGCAAGAGTCCTGCCTGTTGTAAGTGGGACAGGTTTGCCCTGCAAACACGTACTCATGTTCTCCTTCCCATCCTGTGTCACCCAACAATGTGTCAGTTGCCTGCATGCCTTGCTCCTCCAGGGATAGCTCCCTGAATTCCCTGGAAGTCCCATTCTCTGGGCTGCAGATCAAACCCACAATGTACAAAGAACACTGAAGATGGGGGAAGGACAAATGCAGGTGCTGCCAGCTCCACTGACTTTCTGCGTGGTCCTCAGGCCAGGCCGAGCCTGCAAATCCTGGACAGCAAATCTCAGCTTCACAGGGATCAGCTTGGCTCACTGCCTCCAGGAAGTCCTGGACACACTGAGGGACTGCATGTGGACATCCAAGCCTGGCAGGACGGGTTGGAGGGCTGTGGGTTCTGTGCACAAGCCAGCCGTGTGCTTGGCATGTCAGATACATGCCAGCCCCACGGGATTCCCTGCATGCACGCCACGGAATGCACTCAGGATGTGCATTCCTGCCCCGTCTGCAGTGCACGTGTGGGCTGTGCCACCCCAAGGGATGTTTGCACCTGAGCCCTGCTGTTTCAGCCCAAGGAATGTTCATGGCAGGGGTGAATCTTCCAAAGCCCCACTGCAGAGCTCAGCATGACAAACTGCTTTCCAGCCTCTTTTTGTCTGAGCATTGAGTAGGGTCAGTTTTAGTAGCACACCTGCCCAGAAAAGCTCCTCGGAGACAGCCAAAGACCGACACCTGTAAAAGCATTTCCAGGGGCAGCTCTAATTTGCACTTCAGCAGCTTTGTGCACAACTTCTCAGCATCCAGGAGTTTGGCCCCACTGAGGAGGGCACACTAAGAAATCCCTGCTCTCAAGAACAACTGGAGGACTTTCCTGGAGCAGCAGAAAGCACGGGACTAAGGAACCTGCTTCGCCCTGCAGAAGCACAGGTTCGAGGTCGGTCCTTTCACCTCCTACCAAGACAAAGAGCCCAATTCTTAGCAAGCCCTTTGCCTCTCAGCTATTAAACAAGGTTTAACCACATAACCCTGAGACCTGCAGCTGCTCCTAGAAGAGGGTCTGTGCTGCAGGTGTGACCCACCTGCAGGGACCGACACCACGGCTTAGGGAGAGGGAAGGAAGCTCAGACCTTACCTCAGGGGACCGCACTGCGTTTTGGAAGACGGCATAGGCAATAATTGAGCTGGAACCTACAACGCTGAGAAAAGAAAGCACAGGTTGGAACAGGAGCGCGTCTGCCTCGCTGGGAGACGCGAGTTCTCTTTTTTTTGTTTTTCTGGGTAAAATCGTCTTCCCGATAGCAACTCCATGGGCAGCATATCGTACCTGAGCATGGCCATGGTGAACTGGATCCACTGGAGCGCAGAGTAGACCTGGGGAGAAGGACGGGAGGGAGCTCAGGTGACACGGCTCCAGGCACGACAGGAGAGCCCGGGGACCGCGGGGTCCCGCGGAGGAGCGGGCAGCACGGACAGGGGACCGGGAAGGAACGACACGGACCGGGGATCGGGATAGGAGCGGGCAGCGCAGGCTTGGGAAGGTGGACTGGCGGGTCCCGGAGAAGAGCGGGCAGCACCAACCGGAGACAGGGAGCAGGGACCTCGGGGTCCCGGGGAAGGGCAGCACGGACAGGGGACCGGGAGGACAGCGGACTCCTGAAGAGGAATAAACAGCACGGACGGGGGCCGGGGGCAGGATCGGACAGGGCTGCCGGTGCCGCCGGGCACGGAGAGGGGCGCAGGGCTGGGAAAAGACCGTGAGGGGATGGAGAAGAGACGGGCAAAGCGAGGTCCCGGGGAGGGGGCAGCCGCTGTCCCTAGGGGTCCCGGTGCCGGCGGGGCTCGCTCACCTCCTGCCAGCCCCCATCCAGCCGGTCCACCTCCGCCGGCAGGGCCATGGGTATCGCCGCCGCCGCCGCACCGCTCCGGGGCTGCGGGCACCGCCCGCGCTCCGCCCCGGGGCCGCGCCGCGCCCGCCC
>VWPU01002808.1:0-27915 GCA_013398955.1 Callaeas wilsoni | reverse complement strand
GCTCCGCGCCGCGCTCGGCGCTGGGCCCGCGGCGCGGCCACAGGCGTAGCGCACCATGCTGGGCCCTTCCGCCCGCCTCTCGCGGCCCGCGATTGGTTCGAGGCCGCTGGGCCTGCACAGTCCGCGCCCCTCATTGGCTGCGGCCGCTGCCAGTCCGGGCTGTCGTGGGGGAGGGGGACCGAGTTAGTCTGAGGGTTCTGGGGCCGCTCGGGATCTCGCCCGGCCCCGGCCCTGTCGCCCCCTCACGGCCCGGCCCGGCCCGGCCCGGCCCCGGGGCCTCTCTGCAGGGGCCGCCGCAGGAGGCAGCACGAGCGGGTCAGGCGCGGTCCGGCGCCGGGACGGACGGAGCGGCCCCGGCCCTTCCGCGGGTGAACGGCCTGGCGGGCCGTGGGAGGGCGCGGGGCCGGTCCGCTGGAGAGTCGCGGCGTGCTCCGGCACGGCCTTGCCCCGCGGTTCGCGAGAAGCGGCGAGAGCGGGCGGGGTGCGGGGCCCGTCTCGCTCCCGCCGCCCCTGGCGCTGATGTCGCGGCCCCGCGCTTGGGGAAGCGGGAAATGCCGCTAGGGATGCTCGGAGCACTGTCGGGATGGTTCTTCCCGTCAGATCTGGGCCCTAGCGTTCTTCAGCACGTGAGAGGCGTTCGGTCAGTGCTGGGTGAGGGGATGCGGTTGTGTGAAGCTCTTCCCGGTCCGAGCCCCAGGGGCACGGCCGCTTTCTGCCTGCGTTCGGGTTTCTTCTCCGTAAGTGGTCTGCATTAATTTGACTAAAGCAAGTGATGTGAAGCACGCTTTCTGGGTTTTCTGAGGCTTTTTCTGCAGGCACATGTTAAAACACAACACAAAGCATCATATCACACCAGCTAAAGTACCACTAACGTTTTTTGTACTGGAAAACAAGTATGAAGAGCTAGAGGAAGAGAAGGAAATAAGCATATGTAGGTAACAGGTCAGAATATGTTGGTGGATGTGAGTTGGTGAACAAGACTATGGACAAGTAAACCTCAAAAGCAAAGGGAAACATGGGAGGCAGGACTCTTCAGGTAGATTTTTATTTCTTGCAAAATATGTTAGGATCTGATTTGCTTATTAACATTCATTTAATTCAACAGGATACTGCTGCTGTCTTTTTAAATTATATAGATGTCGTAGCTGATACAAAATTGTATCATTAAAGCTCATTGCCTTTGCAAGCATGCTTGTGTTTATTGCACTGACAATCAGCATGAAACAACTCCAAAGGAGGACAGGTAAATTTCAGTCAATCTTACTAAATAGAAACCCCAGAGAAAAAATGAAAACCTTTGCTTCCTCATAACCTTTGTAGGAAGTGAACTGTGCTGCTTGTGGTTGGAAAGACAGGCAGGATTGATGATGATGTCCAGAGGAAAATCTCCATTAAAGCACATCTTATTGTTGTAGTGTTGCTGGGATTTTAATTATTCCAATGCAAGCTATGAAGTAAATATAAAACTGTGGTACAGATAAGAATACATGTGGGAGGATTACTAGAGAGGAGCAATATGGACTTATTGTACAGAGTTATTCCATAAAAAGTATTGCATTTAAATTAGCTCCCACCCTAGTGTGAACTGATTTTACAAGGAGGATAAACTGTCTGGCTTTGCACAGTCTTTTGTCTCTTTTTTTTAAAAAGTATTTTCTTTTGAGATTTTTCTTTGATAAGGAGTACTTGATTTTTTTGAAAAAGTCTTGACTCTTCAACACACTTTGAATTGTTTTATTTACAATTATGTAGGGCAGGACTGTTCAGCTTTTTCAATCAGGAGCAGTTTCTGGGGCTGACAGCAGTTCTCAAAAGCAGAAGTCCTGAAGGGGCAAGAGATCATCTTTTGGCTGTACCTGGTTCATGTCTGCTGGATGTGTGAGCTTTTTCTGGAGTTTGAGGTCCCTAAACCAGGCACTAGCAGTTACCTGTAGCTTGAGAAGTGGAATGTTTCCTGTGCCTGCTGCACCCTGGTTGGGGCTGTGCTGTGAGGTTTTGTCAAAAAGAGCTGATGTTGCTTCCATGGGATCTGGTTTTACATGTGTAGCTTTAGGATAGATTTTCTGACCTCTGGTTGTAACAAAACTGCTTCTGGGTTTTAGGTTCTGCCAAAATGGAGCTCAGTGATGCCAATCTACAAACTTTAACTGAATATCTAAAGAAAACACTAGATCCAGATCCTGCTATAAGGCGTCCTGGTAAGTGATTCTCGTGAGTGAGTACAAAAGAGTTCCATTTCTTTTTGGCTATTCTGTCTCTGTGTAGCAAACTTCTGTGGATATTTATGCAATAACCTCTTTACAAAAGTCCTCAGTATCCTTTTAAAATGAAACCCCCAAAAAACTAATGAAGAGTGGGTATAAATATAAATAATTTTAGCTGCTTTTTGTGATTTTGTTTTTCTGTATTCTTGATTTTTTTTTCACTGTTGTTGTTTAACAACAGTGCTGCTGTTCACAACAAGCCAGGATTTACTTCTCTTGGGTTATGGTTTTTCCAAGGGTGAGGAGGCAGTATTTCCCCATCCTGCTGGGGATCTGAGAGCTGCTGTTGACTGCAGGAGCGCTGAGGAGCTCAGGAGCAAAGAAGCTCTGATACCTTTTGTCAGACATGTTCCTGTGAAGCTCTCGGGGAAGTGTTTTTTGGGTATTTTTAACAGACACTTGAGAAATCGTAGAATTCCCATTAGAGAAAGCAGTTCAGCTTTTGCTAACCCCAGTGCATTCTCTTACAGCGGAAAAGTTCCTTGAATCTGTGGAAGGAAGCCAGAACTATCCGTTGTTACTCTTAACGCTGCTGGAGAAATCACAGGAAAATGTCATCAAAGTTTGTGCATCTGTAACGTTCAAGAATTATATTAAAAGGAACTGGAGAATTGTAGGTATCCTAGTGAGGAATTGTGCTAAGACTTAATCATCCTTTTAAGGTACAATAAGGTTCTGCAGTAACCCTGAGGAATGTGTGTGTTTGTGCTCTGGGAAATGCAGTCAGTCATTCGGAGAGAAAACACAAGGTGTAACTTGCTAACGAGGGGCTAAAACCTGGGCCATTGGAGTCTATTCTGTTAAAAACTACTAGAGCTGGGTGATAAAATGATGAACAAATAATTTGCTCTAACATTATATATGCGTTTTGCAGAAGCACAATATTGAAAGGTCATTCAACTAACTAATATTATTTAAAGTGGAATGGTTATGGAATGTCTCTACAAACAAGCTGGCCCATTGGGCCATTGTATCTGTGGTCAGGGTGTTGAAAACATCTCTGTCCAGCCCTGCAGCTCACGGTGATTGTACCATTCATCAGCAAGTGCTGCTGAGGCACAGAATTGTCTGGGGCAGTTTATTTTGGTGGCCCTGCCAGTTCTACACTTGGAAGTGTTGGTAGTGATTGAATACAAGTATCGTTGTTTAATCTCATCTCATCCTTTGTTTTGAAGAGGTCAGGAGTGTTTTTAATTCAGAGCTTTCAGCATTTGTGAAATTTATTTAAAGGTAGAAAGTATTGTGTTAGAGGGCTGAACTCCTTGAACGATGAGAGGTTTTAATTGGTACTGTTTATACTTTGTCTTAGTGAAAGTACTGTTTGCATCTGTCTGAAGAATAGCTGATGTTTCTTTACTACAGAGAAACTGAAACATTTTATCATTACAGCTTAGGTGGTACCTATTTTCAAATTTGCATGACATTTCTGCCCTTTTCCTCAAGCTTATATTGAAGAGTTATAGCAGTCCTGGGTGTGGTTTTGTTCAAGAACATCAGCACATTCAGCCTGGCATGATGTATGTAGAACCTTGTTCCTGTGGTGCTGTGTTCTTAGTAATTTCTCCCAAATTGCATCTTCTGTAGTGTATTGTAAGTAGAAATAACGTTTTATGGAAAAAGTTGTAAGTGGAAAAGGATTGCCAGTGTAATTCAGGATGGGATTTTGTTTTGAAGTAGGTGGAGATGCTATGCAGAGAGTGCATCCCAAGGGCTGTTCTGATTGCTGTGTGGCTTCAGGCACATTGTTTTGCCCAAAACTGCAGCTTTTGTTTTAGCAGCAGCTGTATGAACAGAAAATGCAGCCGTAAGGCTGGCTTGTCTAGATCATGGGGGTTTATTTCACAGCCTTGAACTTGACTTGTACAAAGCATGGTGGAAGTGAAAGGGTTTTGCCTATTTAAGGACTTCAGTTTGTTTCAGCCTGGAGAGACAGATGTGCAGGGCAGTGCTGGAACCAGGGAAGAGTTCTCTGGTTTTAATTTATTTTTGAAGTATATACAGCGTGTGTGTGCTGCATTTCACGTCTTATAAAAAAGTTTCAGTTCTTTGAATAATCTCATCATTAACTCCATGGGAGGATTTGCTGTTCCTTAGCACTCCACCACCTCTGTCCTCCTCTATCTAAATGCATAGCAGTGGGTCTGGCCTCCCTACTTGGAGCATGCCTAGGACAGTTATTGCTGCTGTTCACATCAGACAAACTTGTAAAGCTTTGGTTTTAAAGATGATCTTTTTTGTGCTTTTTGTTTATTTAAATGTATATATAATGATTCTGTACATTCTTCACATTCAGTGCAGTATGGTAGAAGAGGAAAAGCTAGTTCTCTGTGTCTTATTTTAATGACTGCTTTTTGTAGAATCATTTAGGTGGGAAAGGATCTTTAACATCATCAAATCCAACCATTCCCCCAGCACTGCCAAGGCCACCACTAACCCACGTCCCCAAGTGCCACATACACATAGCTTTTAAATACCTCCAGGGATGGGGACTCCACCTCTGCTGGGGGCAGCCTATATGATGCTTTTGGTGAAGAAATTTTCCCTAACATGCAATCTAATCTTGCCCTGGTGTAAATTGAGGCCGTTCCCTCTCCTCCTGTCCCTGTTCCCTGGGAGCAGAGCCCGAGCCCCCCGGCTGCCCCTCCTGTCAGGGAGTTGTGCAGAGCCACAAGGTCCCCCTGAGCCTCCTCTTCTCCAGGCGGAGCCCCTTTCCTGGCTCCCTCAGCCTCTCCTGGGACTCCAGCCCCTGCGCAGCTCTGTTCCCTTCCCTGGACACACTCCAGCCCCTCCAAGTCTCTCTGGTGTGAGGGCCCAAAGGTGCCCCCAGCACTGGAGGTGCCGCAGCAGGGCGAGCACAGGGAATGGCACTGCCCGGGGGCTGTGCCCACGCTGGGGCTGGGACAACCCAGCTGCCACTGGCCTCTGGCCCACCTGGGCGCACCTGTTCTCCTGTTCAGCTGCTGTTGTCCAGCCCTCCCAGGTCGTTTTCCAGCTTTCCAGCCCCTCTGTCGCAGTCTGGAGCATTCCATGGGGTTGTGGTGCCCCACAAGCAGGACCTAGCACTTGGCCTTGTTGACCCTCACGCACTTGGCCTCAGCCCAAGGATCCAGCCTGTCCAGGTCCCTCTGAAGAGCCTTCCTGCCCTCCAGCAGGTCCACACTCCCATCCAACCCAGTGTCATCTGTGAACCTACTGAGGGAGCCCTTGATCCTCTCATCCAGATCATCAGTAAAGATATTAATCAGTACTGGCCCCAGTATTGAGCCCTGGAGAACTCCACTAGTGACTGGCATTATAGATAAGCATACCTCGAAATTTGGAAATTGCTGACTTTTGATTTAAGTTTATGAGAAGATGGTAAAAGGGATGTGAGAAGAAGAGTAGTGGTACCATCAGGTTTAAGGTATCATAAGATTGAATGAGTCTCTGGAGGTGCTGTTCTCTTTAAACTGCTGGGTGATTTCTAGATCTCTGATCTTCAGTGCTGTCATCACAGATAGTGTGACTGTCACTACTGTGACTGGCTGGGACAAGCCACCTCATTATTTTATTTCTTCAGTAGCAGCTTTGCAGTTTTTGACTACTCGGCACTGCTGACTGGCTGGACCTGGAACTGATTGGTGTTTTGACCTGGTTAGATAGCTGTTAAAGTCAGTGTTAGGGTTTTGATTGTGTAATCTGCACCTTCAAGTACAGTCTCTAGAAGGTATGGCTTGAGGCAGCTCACACAAAATCAGTTTGTGGGGTTGGCAGAGGTGCTGTTTGGTGTGGTGGAGGAGGACACTTGGTTGAATGTGGGGGTTTTATTGCCATGTGCACCCACCCTCACTGCTGCTCAATTGCTGACCTGAAAAGTTACCCTTACAGAAGGAGAAAAACTTCTTCAAAGTTTTAGAGAAGAGCATTATTTCTTTCAGCCTTTTTCACATACTGCTGTTCCAGATTCATCGAAGGCAGTGTCTCTAACAGGTCTGCTTCTTAGGATCTTCTGCAATGAAATAGTTACATGAATCACTATAAGCAGTTGGTTTGGTTTCTGAAATGCTGATCGTCTGTCATTGTCTGGAGAATACTGATATGCCCATAACTTAAGATTTGTTTTCATTTTAGGTTGAAGATGAACCAAACAAAATATGTGAATCAGACAGAATAGCCATTAAAGCCAACATAGTGCCCTTGATGCTTAGCAGCCCAGAACAAATTCAAAAGCAGGTAATATGTCATTCCTGGTTGTATCCATGAAACTTTGGGAATATTCTAAGCATGTCTAGAGGCTATTGTTATTGACAGAGCTCAGTTCCCTTACCAGTGAGCTCATCCTGATCCAAATAACTTCAAGGATATCATTCCAGGTATTTCTAGCTACTTGAACATTTTTTAAAGATAATTGCTGTATAGTCTTATAGCAGAGTTCCAGCATTAGGCAGTTAAACAACAATTCTAGAAAGTGAGAGTGTGAACTTAAGGTAAGATTGTTGTATTTGTGTGAAAAGTAGTAGGTATTTAACCCAGTGATTGTTGAATCTGACAAGAACAGTGAGGATTTTCTCGGATGGTTGCAGCGTCTGGCACGGCTGCTGCGTGCTGCGCTGTCGCTCAGCGGTTCGTTTCCTTTGCAGTTAAGTGATGCCATCAGCATTATTGGGCGGGAGGACTTCCCTCAGAAGTGGCCAGACCTGCTGACAGAAATGGTGAATCGCTTTCAGAGCGGGGATTTCCATGTCATCAATGGGGTTCTGCGCACTGCTCACTCTTTATTTAAAAGGTACGAGAAATAAGGGACTTTGTGTAGGGATTGTAAAAGCTCTGTTCAGCTGGCATGGTTTACTGTTAGACTTAATTTTGGAGATTTACAAAGCCTGTACTTGTGACTTCTATGTACGCCTTTTAAGGAGTTATCAAATTGTACACCTTGCATGGTTTTGAGCTGTGTTGTTTAGTTCTTGTTTACTTGACGGTATTTGTTTCAAGGTTCAGCACAAAACAAAATTCTGTGTGAATTAATTTGGTAATAAATGTGAAGACCGTATTCTGTTTTTCATGTGTTTCTCTCTTACTTGTCAGGTACCGCCATGAATTTAAGTCTAATGAATTATGGACAGAGATCAAACTTGTTCTTGATGCCTTTGCTTTACCCTTGACAAATCTCTTTAAGGTATTTCTTGTTGAGTAGTTTCTAAAACAAGTTTAATGTTTTGAGTTGCTTGCTTTGGATGCCTGTAAAATTAAAACTCAAGAATTGTTGTTCGAAACTGTTAAAGGGATTCAGATTCAAGTAATGAAGTGAGACCTAACAAGATTTATAAGAGGATGAAAAATAACTCTATTTTCTGGTTTAAAAAAAACATTCCTTGACACTTTTCAATGTTTTTTGTTGGTGTGGGTTTTGTACTTGACGATCTTGCATCTCTTTCTAGGCAACTATTGAACTTTGCAGCACACATGCAAATGATGCCAGTGCCCTGAAGGTTCTCTTTTCTTCTCTCATTCTAATTGCGAAGCTGTTCTACAGTTTAAATTTTCAGGTGAATCTCCTTGTTCTTGGGATAGTTCTGTTTTGTTCTGATGAAGCTGTTACTGTAGAATTCATTTGAGGCAGCTTTTAAGGCCATGCATTATGGCAAAAAAAAGAATCAACAGTGCATCTGCTGGAGTAAAAGCGCAGTCAGGAAGGGTTATTTAAGACATTAGCTTGGCCCTATGTAAACAAAAGTTCAAGAGAGTCTGAGCTGGTGTTGTTCAAGGAGGTGTTCTGTGGGACCTCCGAGTAGGAGCTGGGAAAGGCAGGAGTCCAGTGCCTGAGTTGCTATTCACTGTGCCCCTTTATAAATGTGTCTCCACTGACAGGAACTGGGCCGTGTAGGTGAGAGTCCGATACAGGTACCTCTGTGGCACTGTAGGAGCAAGTAATTCTGGGAGCAGTGTGGGTTGTCTGGGTTTGGAATCAGATTGACATTTTGGACATTAATAAGTGTGCTGTATGGGAAATGGTAAAAAGCTCCCTTGCAGAGGTGACATTTATTCAGTGTCTCAAGATGAACGCAAGTCTGTCAAGTGTGATTGTGCTTGTATTCCTTGGGCTGTTCTTCCATGGGGAGCAAAAGAACAAGCTGGAGTTAAAAGAGACTTGTGCTCTCTTGTTCTGAGAGTGAGAGGTGATAAGGCTCATTCATTATAAAAATGTGAGCTGTTTAGAGTCTAAGCAACTAGTTTATTTGGAACTAGTTGCACTCCAGGGCCCTTCCAGGACAGTTTTTGTTTGGGAGGAGGAAGGGGCACTGTTTCAATTTGAAGATTGTTTTCCACAGGTTATTGTCCCTCAGTAGATTATAAGGTGGATACACTACTTCCAGTGTAGGTATGTTAGCTAAGCAGTGCAATCAGAAATTAAAATGTAGATTTATACTTTTCCTTCACAGGATCTTCCTGAGTTTTTTGAAGATAACATGGAAACATGGATGACAAATTTTCACAGCCTTTTAACTTTAGATAATAAACTCTTGCAGACTGACGTAAGTACTGCATAAACCACCTGGTTTGCATCTGTAGGGGAGAGGGTGGCCTAACAACTTAGGTCTAATTCTGAACAATGCAGTGGTTTTTTGTGGGGCAAATGAAGGAGTAGAGTGACTGTAAGAAAACGGAGTTTAAGAGAAGTTGCTCTGCTGTCTAAGGAATTTGAGGTATGAGAATTACAGGTATACTCATCTGTGCACAGAAACCAAATTACCAATACTCATCGCTGAGTTGATTCTTTCAAGAGCAGCTGCTGAAGTAACCTGACCATTAGCATCACAGGGCTCAGGTTTTCTGTACCTTTCAGCTGGTTCATGCACTACGTTCTAGAAAACAGGGTATCTTAAAAAACTTGAAACAATTGAACATAGAGGACAGGACATCTCTAAGTACTTCAGCATTTGCTGTCTTGGTCCAGTTAAAGAATCAGTAATTTCACTGGTGAAAGCTGTTACCAGGTCAGCAAAGCTCCAGTTATTTTTGTGCATGTTTTCTGCATTTTGAGTGCTGATGTCTTCCAGATACAGCACAATAGTTTGCCACTTGATGGAGCCAGAAGAACCCTATACATTTCCTGACAACACACAGGGAGGCACATTAAGTGTATCTTGTGCTCTAGTTACCCTGCTGCTAAAAGAAGCTTTGCTGCTCTTTCGTCTTGTGTCTGTGGGCTGCTCCCAGCACAAGCACTCGTGCAGCTGAACTGGGACAGGCAGTAAAGCTGACAGGTGGGGGTGGAGGGGAGAGGGGCAGACAGAACTGGGGTAGTGTTTGGTTGAGTTGTTTTTTCTAATTCCAGCTCAGTTTCCCAGTTCACATTGTGGTTCTACAAACATCTGTGCTGATCTGGGGAAGGGGAGGAAACTTCTACAACTACTCCAGTTTAAAGAACCATGATATAGTGGCTTCTAAGCATATTTTTTAATATGTTGTGTTTCTCATATTACATTTGTAAATTTATTTTGTGTGAACTATTGTGTCTGTTTTCAAGTGCACAGTACCTTGATTTGAAATGTAGATATGATTTCTAACTTGAAGAGCACTTTGGGTACAGGTCAGCAAAATACAGTAGTTCTAGGGACATGAGAGAGATTTCTTTCACCTTTTTAGAACATGGTAAAATGGTGATGTAAATATTTCACTTAAATATATTGATACTTTTAATGTTTAAGTAGCGTTGAAGTTTGGATGTTTAAGTTGTTAATTTTGTTTTATGTGAGGATGAAGAGGAAGCTGGATTGCTGGAGCTCTTGAAATCACAAATTTGTGATAACGCTGCTTTATACGCTCAAAAATATGATGAAGAATTCCAGCCCTACCTGCCACGTTTTGTAACAGCAATCTGGAATCTGTTAGTCACGACAGGCCAGGAAGTGAAGTATGACTTGGTGAGTTGCTAAAATCCAGCCTTGTCAAGTTTAATAATAAACTACAAATGGATCAGTCATGCTAAAGCTTTGTGTTCTGTTTGTGGTGCTGTAGCTGGTCAGTAATGCAATCCAGTTTCTGGCCTCAGTTTGCGAGCGGCCACATTACAAGCATCTGTTTGAAGACCAGAATACATTGACAAGCATCTGTGAAAAAGTTATTGTTCCCAATATGGAATTTAGAGGTAACGTTTTGAGACTTAAATTTTCAAAAACAACAAAACTCTAACTAATTATCATGACATGTTGCTTTGCAGGACTAAGAATTGAGGATTCCCTCTTGTGTACCTTAGTGCTAGATTCAAACCCAAGTTCCTGCAGCAGATTGCTGTCCTGTGGGCTTTGTAGAATTGTATGAATGTACCTAACTTTTCATGTTGAAATCCCAGTGGAGGAAGTCTAGGTCATGTGCCACCAATAAATTTCCACACTTAAAGTGAGTATCTGAATAATTCAAGGAGCCTAAATAGGCAGGAATATCAGGCCTACCAAATTGTAGTGTTTAGTTCTCCAGGTTTTGATGGGCTCATATTGATCCTATATTTAAAATGCAGTGAAAAGATATTGTAATGATAAGAAGCTTCTCTCTCTTAAGTCTATGACTCTGAAAGCCTCTTCAAATACACCTGGTGCTGAATATGTGTTAAAGGTTTTTCTTTGAATTAATATGTCAGCCCATGGGTGTGAAAGATTAATTTGTGGGACAGAAGCTAAATGGACTAGTCTGGCTGGATATTTCTTGTTAATTACTACTAATGTTATAGAAAAGTCCTTGGAAAAAATAGCAAGTCGATAATGATACACCCTTTTACCATAAAAACCAGAGACTCCAATACTTAAACTTCCATGTATTTTATATTTTCAGCGGCCGATGAAGAAGCATTTGAAGATAATTCTGAAGAGTATATAAGAAGGGATTTGGAAGGATCTGGTAATCCACAGATTTATGCTAAGAATACTTGGTCTTTAAATATAGCTCTAAAGAGCTGAAGCAATTTACTGAAGCTTTTATAACTTCATTTGGAAATTGAGAAGGCTTCCACACACCACCCCCAGCTGGATTTTATCCAGTCTGTGATCAGGTCTACTGTCACGATATGCTCGTCACAGTGTCTTTCTGGTTTGAACAGTGTTTTTATAGGGCTTTTTCCTTAGTTGGATTGGTATGTCTTCTGCACTGCCCACATTCTCATTTCAGCAAATACAGCCTGTAAGTCAATGCTGAGTAGTAGCCAGTCGTGTATTTAGTTCCTCTGTGTGGAGTTTTAAATAACAGGGAGAGAGAGAGACTGATGTTTAAACTGACATTCTGCCTGAGGTTGCATACAAACTGTGCTCAGGCCAGCTGGACAGCAGCCAGCCTGGGACGTGGCATGTGTTCAGAGCAGTGCCTGCCCTGGGACGCGGCTGTGCCGGCCCAGCTGCTGGGCTGCTGGGGGAGGCTGTGCTCTGCAGCCGGGCCAGAGCCCGACAGAGCCAAACCTGGCTCTGCGGGACGGGTCTGGGCCACCAGCACTTAACCGACAGATGCTTCAGAGCTAATGGCATCTCCTGAGAGATTTAAGAAATTGCTGTGTGCTTGCAGTGGAGGACAAAATTGGAGGAAAAATTTTTGAACTTTTTTCAAGAAAACATGTTATCATTCTTATCCAGGATTGGCTGCATTTTAGGTATTTGTGAAGTTTTTTTACAAAAATGTCCTGTCAGGTGTGGTGGGCCAGCAGCTGGCTTGTGCTCCACCCTGCTGCAGTGTGATGGAGGAGAGAGTGGGAGGGGTGAAAGTGAGAAGATTCATGGATAAAGACAGTTTAAG
The DNA here is from genome assembly GCA_013398955.1 of Callaeas wilsoni. Classification (NCBI taxonomy): domain Eukaryota; kingdom Metazoa; phylum Chordata; class Aves; order Passeriformes; family Callaeidae; genus Callaeas; species Callaeas wilsoni. The sequence continues at coordinate 15,895 of VWPU01002808.1, read as the reverse complement.
TGAAAGAAGGAGTAAGGAAAGGGGAGAGAAGTTAATGACTCACCACTGCCCACAGGCAGACTTTTGCCCAGCCTGTCCTTGAGCACTGGCTACCTCCCCCCAAACCCTCTCCCCTCAGTTTTTATTGCTGAGCGCGTCATACGGCATGGAATGTCCAGTTGGTCAGTTTGGATCAGCTGCCCAGGTTGCCCCCTCAGCTTCTTGCTTGCCCCAAACTACTTGCTGGGAAGGCAAAGCAGGAGGAAGAGGAAGCCCTGACACTGTGACTCTTCAGCAGCTGGGTGTTACCAGCAGCCTTAGTCACTGGTACAAAACACGGCACCAAATGGGCTACTAGGGAGAAAATGAGCTCCCTCCCAGCCAGACCCCGGACATTTGGGTGCATAATGTCCAGCCAGTACCAGCCCCCCTGCATGTCTGTTGCCACTGCTCAGGGGCAAGTGTCCCTTCTCCTTGGTGTACCAGTAGTCCAGTTGTGACAATAAATAAAAGGCTTACATGTGTTCTTACACATCAGTGTGGAGGATTGCTATAATTAACATGGAGTGTGGCTGTAACTTGAGAAGCTGTCACTGTTTTGATTATTATGTTTATTAATATGAAAAGCTGTATGCTTTCTCATACCCAAAGAATCTTTGGTTCTCTTGCAGATATTGACACCAGGCGCAGAGCAGCTTGTGATCTAGTCAGAGGATTGTGCAAATTTTTTGAAGGACCTGTGACAGGGATTTTTTCTGGCTATGTTAATTCTATGCTGCAAGAATACGCGAAGAATCCATCTGTTAACTGGAAGCACAAAGATGCAGCTATTTACCTTGTAACGTCTTTGGCATCCAAAGCTCAAACACAGAAGGTACTTGGACATTCTCTTGGCTGTAATCTGTCTGCATTCAGATACTACAGTGCAGATGAGGCCTGCCGTTTTTTTAAGCTGCTTCAGAAAGGGAGTAACTGTGGTGCAGTAGTTCATGTTGATGAGATGAAAAGCTGTCCTTTATATAATCCTTTCACAGCTGGTGGTATCTGACCTTCAGGTAGATGAGGCACAGTGTGGCCGTGTGGAAGGCCTGACTGGCGTGTGGGATCCAGCTAGACAAAGAAACAAAACTGGCTCAGCTCTGGAGCCTCTGAGCTCTGCGTGGTCCTGAGGCAGTCTGGAAGCCATGGAAGGCAAATAAAGCTTTACAGAAGATGATCAGATGTGTTAAGCAGACTAGAAGGAATTTAAATGGCTCTTGGAATTCTTGTCATGATATTTCCCAATGTTTCCTGCTACTTGAATGTTTGATTTATGAATGACATGTGAATGCTAATGATGGCTGGAAATGGATTCATCACTTGTTGGGGAGAAAGCAACTAATAGGCTGGAGACACTGAAAAACCACAGCTGGGCTAACCTGTATTTGGAAACGGGAGCATTGTATCAAATGTCCTGTGGAACATGGAACAGTGTCCTGTGGTACTACTAGATATTTATTTAAATGCTGTTACAGTTCAAATCTTAGTGTCTTTACAAGACAGATTTGAGGCAAAAATAGTAAAACGTGTACAGCAATTTTGCTGAAGGGCCTCGGTCTTTTCCTGTAGCCAGGTGTATACTGCTGCCCAGCAGTTGCTAATGATTGTAATGGGAACCAGTCCGGTAGCACTGGGGAAACTGCAAAGTTTATGTCTTTTTCTGTGCTGTTTAATGGCAAATATGGACTGACTTAGAACACTTCATTGAAAAATCCCCATCTAAAAATCCTGGTTTAAAAGAGGTTGCATTTTTTGTAAGAGAAAACTAATAGTCATTATTTAAAATGAGTAAGAAAACTAGCAGTTTATATATCAGCATATAAAAATAAGAGTTGTATTTTGCTTCTTCCAGCATGGAATAACACAGGCCAATGAACTCGTTAATCTGACAGAATTCTTTGTGAATCACATTCAACCTGACTTAAAGTCTGCTACTGGTAAGTTAATGTTAATTTTGATATGGTACTTTTGTGATATACCATAGCCTTGACAGTGACCATTGTTTCTGAAGTCTCAAGCACTCCTTTATCAGCATAATCTCTGAGATGGGCTGTTAACACCTGGTACAGAGTAATTCATTTTTGTTTGGCCAGCAGCGAAGGAGCTATTATAGCAAGGTGGATTGCCACCTCACCACCTGCTCTCTGCAAGATCAGGGCATGTACACACATGGTTGCTATCAGCTACATGCTTAAACTTGTTGAATCAAAGAAATTGGATTTCTGTATTTGAGACATGATAGTAAACTTCTATGCTCTACAAAACCCTGAGAAGTTACAATACTGAGGCCAGGTCATGACCTGTATCTGCCCCTATTGATGAGGTTGTGGATGTCTAGATTTAAGCTACATAGTTTATTTTATACTTCAACAATTATCTTATATATTTGAAGCATATTGGGTTGTCTCAAAATGTGTAATTGAAGATGAAATTTCATCTGAGCTGGACTGTACTCTTAATGGCACTGGGGTGTGATGTGGGCCTAAAACTGATATTCTAGCAGTGCCCATACCAAAGTGCAGGAGCTAAGAAATGTAGAAAAACATTGTCTGTGTTATTTTCTACAGGGGAAAATTATTACGTAGTGTCAAGTGTCACCTGTATATATAGTACATGTTTAGTAATCACATTTGTATGAGAAGTATCAACGAAGTTTGCATATTTTTCTATTTCAGTGAATGAATTCCCTGTGCTAAAAGCAGATGGTATCAAATATATCATGATTTTTAGAAACCAAGTAAGTTTTTCTTTTACTCTTGTGGTAAAAACATACTGTAGGTTGTTACTTTATGCTTGCCAAGCCTAATTTATCACACTTGGCCATATGCTAACTCAACAGGTGTTTGATAGTCATATATAACACTCCATGCTGAATTTTTAGTTTAGAAAGTAAATGATATTGTTATAAATATCCAATTAACATGTAGTCTATATGCTGTCCATATGCTGTGGGAGCACTGAATATCTTAGCTGCTTAATTCTGTGATACATCCAGACATTTCCAAGTCAGTGTTAGTCCAAATACCCTTGATTGCTTCTAACATTGCACTAGTTGTTACAGAGTACAGCAGTTTTGTCCTTTACCTTTTCTGATTTGTGAGATGGGATAAGAAAATATGTTGAATGTTATTCTAAATTTTAGACTACCTTTACTCATTTCTTACAAAATATCTGTGATTTCAGTTTTTAAAACCATGATATTTTTAATTGCCTATTAAGAAAAAGTAAAATGGGAAGGAAAATATACATTAGGATTACCTGCACTTAGTGCTAATCAAATGTACCATTGGTGTTTAGAGGAAGTATATGAGCGATGACAGAAATAGGTACCTCCTGGTTGTCAAGGTGTGAAGTAGCAACAGGAGGAGCCTCCCAAGATTTCTCTCTCTGCCAAGCTCTGCATGTTGCTGATGAGCTTGGTTGTGCTCTAGTGTTGAATCATCTGTATTTTTTAACGTATGTATGATTTGTTGCTATATTTCTGTAGGTACCAAAAGAACAACTGCTGGTGTCTATTCCCCTCTTAATCAATCATCTCCAAGCAGAAAGTATTGTGGTCCATACCTACGCAGCCCATGCTCTTGAAAGACTGTTTACCATGAGAGGGACAAATAATGCTACCCTGTAAGTTCTCAAGCAGAAATAAATTCATTGCTACATAGATTTTGGGCATTAAGGATGAGAAATACCTGTAGAGGATCCTTCGTGTCATACATTATGGTATTGTATAAAGCTTGAAGTTTGTGACTCTCTCATCATTAAAGAGCTGTGTTTCACTTAACAGCATTACAGCTGCAGAAATGGCACCATTTGTAGAAGTGCTGTTAACAAACCTTTTCAAAGCTCTGACGCTTCCTGGCTCGTCTGAAAATGAATACATTATGAAAGGTAAATGCCTGATGAGTCCTGCAATATAAGAATAACTTGGTTAACTTGAGGTAAAGGCTTACAGTTACAGGTTCCTGACATTTTTATTTGCAAAACCTATTTTATGCAAATGTGCTGAATCACAGCAGGCTGTATCAAGTCATCTTTGACTAAACTTATGGTACCAAAGAGAAGCACTAAACATAATGGTACTATGGGAAATTAATTCTCAGATGGTAGTCTTGTAGTCAGGACAGCTACCTTGACAGTGTCAGGGGAAGATCTGAGCAATCTGGTCATGGAGAGGAGATGTGATCATGGCTGGTGAGAGGATAGATCTGATCATGACTAAGAGGATGCTGAGATCTAAGACTTGCCCAGGACAAGTGATGGTCTTTGTAAAGTTACTTAATCTCCTGTGTTCCATCTGTAGAATGGGAATAATGAGGCTTTGTTTTACGCTTTGTCATGATTATAGATTGAATGTTCTTGCAGCAGGTGCTCTTTCTTACTGTACCTAATTCCTTGGGATCCTATTTTAACTGTAAAAGGTAAAGGATTTAGGCATGTGTTGGGCGGCAGAAGTGTATTTTGTCTTCAGAAGATAAAATTTTCCATTTATTTGCAGCCATCATGAGGAGTTTTTCTCTGCTACAGGAGTCCATAATTCCATACATCCCTTCCGTCATCACACAGCTCACACAGAAACTGCTGGCTGTCAGTAAGGTAAAGAAACAGAGCAAAAGGGTCACCTTTTACGTTTTAGATCTGGCTTGCTGAGGACTTGTGTATACTTTGTTGGTGGTGTTCTGTTAAAATACTCTAAATAGTTCAATATTTTATGACTCAACTAAGTTGAAACAGTATTCCAGCGAGGTACTGCCTTCCCTTTAGAACATACTTTCAGATCATTCTCCCTGCTCTCATCTGAAATTTAGAAGCAGCATATGAAGTCTTTCTGTAATGCTAGTTTGTTGTACTATAAATGGTTGCTTGTGCGAGGCCACCGATACCATAATCTGGTTTTATCACAACTCCTGTATTCTTTGCCCATTAAACTTCTGAAGCTAATAATAATTGGCATTGAAATGTGGGATTGAATTAAATAAATTACCCTTCTGCTTTTGGTGGGTAAAATTCTCTTAGTATTTTATTTAGACTGGCCAAATTCTTCACCTTTGACAATAGGGAACGCCTTAGAATACCTTCATCAACTGTCCAAAAAACTACTTCTCTGTACCGTCTAAACTCAGCCGCAACTTATAAGAATATTCAATAGAGAATTGACTGGACACTTAGAGGATTGAAAAATAATCTTTTTCTGGTTTTTGTTCTATGCTATTTTAACTGTTTGCTAGTTTATATAGAACTTGTGAAAAACACTTGTTACAAAAAAACCCTCTCCTTTATGCCTTAGAGGTCTTTATGTTTGCTTTTATCTATGGAATTAATTTCATAAGCATATTAATAAATAAGTTACAAGTATCCCTAGTCCCAAATGCTACTTTAGTCTTCAGCTGAAATAAAAAATATATTCAGCAAAATCAGTGACTTGTCTGCAAGTTTGGGTTGATTTATCTGTTTATAACTTGTTTTCAGAATCCCAGCAAACCTCACTTTAACCATTACATGTTTGAGTCAATCTGCCTGTCGATAAGGATAACGTGCAAGGCCAACCCAGAGGCAGTGGGGAGCTTTGAGGAGGCTTTGTTCCTGGTGTTCACAGAGATCCTGCAGAATGATGTGCAAGGTAAGGACAGTCACTGAGTGCCTGTGCTCTCTCCACTGGGGCTGCCTGCTAGGATTTACCTTATGGCAGGTTTTTTTGTAGCACAGGAAATTCAAGGGGAGAAACAGCATTTTTACAGACTGAAAATGTTTAGATTGTTCCATAGGGTACGTCAACAGCATTCACTTATTTTTAAATTGCATTTTAAAAATACCTAGCAATCACTACTCTGAAGCCTCTTAATATTATTCTTAATTCTATTGCCTTGTTTCTAGTAGTTTCTTTTCTGTTTTCTGAAACATTAATGGGTAGAGGAGATAGAGAGTATATATATGTAATGCTTGCTAATTTTTGGAATAATTACATTTGGGAAGATAAGTTTCTTCAGAGTTTTATTTATTGAAATCTTTGTGATAATACCTTAAAACTGTGGGTTCAGTCCATGAATAGGTGGTTTCTGGGAAATGACAGTGACCATGTTGTCTGACTTTGTAAATATCATTGTTTCTCTTCCAGAGTTCATTCCCTATGTGTTTCAAGTGATGTCCCTACTTCTAGAAATGCATAAAAATGAAATCCCATCATCCTATATGGCATTGTTTCCTCATCTGCTGCAGCCAGTTCTGTGGGAAAGGACAGGGAACATCCCCCCTCTGGTCCGACTCCTGCAGGCTTACCTGGAGCGGGGCGCCAGTACCATCGCCAGCGCTGCCGCCGACAAAATCGTGAGTCGCTGGGGCTGAGTCCAGCGCTGCCTCCAGACATGGTCACCTGAGGTTACAAATTAGAGCAGCTTCAGCAAACAGCTGGATTTGTGCAGAATTTGGTGCTTATGTAGAAAGACAAACTAATATTCTGAATGTAGCTTTTTGGGTGCTTTTCCATTACGTGGATAAGATGAATCCTAGGCTATCATGCTTTTGTCAACTGAGATGAAAAATTCCCGCTCTTAGTTCTTGCAAGCAGATCAGTTTCCACAGATTTCCTGTCTTGTTTGCCTCATGTTAAACATGTGGATAATGAGAACTCTCAGGTTCTGTTCAGAACAGTCTTGAGAAGAAGCCAAAATGTGTCTTCCTTGACCTGAACTGCAAAAACGGAATCCTAGCTTAGGTCATGAAGGCTTTTGCCTTGGTGTATGCCTTAGGTGGTAATGGCCAGTTTTCTGGTAGGTCACATATGAAGAATTGTTGTCTAGCGTTTTATATTTGCTTTTCTTGCAGCCTGGATTGTTAGGTGTGTTCCAGAAGTTGATTGCCTCTAAAGCTAATGATCATCAAGGGTTCTATCTTCTAAACAGTATCATCGAGCATATGCCTCCGTGAGTATGAGCTGAAATTACATTTAAAGCTAACTTCTGTAGACTTTAATTATGAAGTGTATAAGCATACCAAATGTTGTTTGTTAGTCAAATAGATTTGAACAGTTCTACACGTTTTCTATGAAGTGGCAGCAGTAAAATCCTAGTGTGAATTGACTAACTATTCTTTTAAATTTCCAGTGAATCAGTTGACCAGTACAGGAAACAGATCTTCATTCTGCTATTCCAAAGACTTCAAAATTCCAAAACAACAAAATTTATCAAAAGTAAGTTCCCTGCTCTGTGAAAAGCTCTGGTGACAGCAGCAGTTCAGAGCGTGCAGGTGCACAGAGCAAGCGTCCTGTCGCGCTCCGTGGACATGCGGACGGAGGGATGGTGGGGACTCCAAGGACTTGCTCCAAATTATTTGTCATCAGGAGGGGTGTATGGGGCAGTCACCATAGCAGGTGACACTTACTTCATGAAAATTGAGGGAATGGAATCAAAATAATGGACAAGACTTGCGTATTTCTCTTGCTTTCCTAGTGTGTGTGATGTCATTATCTGAAAATGTCTCCATTTAATTTCCAACCAAGAGCAGCAAACTTTCCATCTCACGCAGCACAGCAATACTGACCACACATCCTGTAGTAGTTGTGTGTTAGTACTGTGAAATACTCCATGCTTTTGTGTCATTTTTGCCTTAGTATGACTAAATTTATTAGTAAGGTTTTATGTTAAACTGGCAAAGCTGTGACAGATTGTTGAAATACATATTCTGATTATTCCTGCTGTCACAAGAAGATTGTCATACTGTTTTAATGATACTACACAAATTATGCAGTGTCCATTACTTAATCCTATAAAATCTGGTTAATGCCACCTGATAGGAAAAAGAATGATAGAGTTGCTTATAATGGTCTTCTGCAAACAAAGTTGAAGTGGTGCTTTTAATACACTGCACCTGTGCAAAGGGCTCATAGCTCACCTCAGAGTCTGCATTGTGTGATGTTTTCTGCTAAAAGTATTGAAGAATTTTTTTGGTTCTTGATCTGAAAAAAAAATGCAAATGGCTTTTCTAATGCCTTTTTATAACTGCTATAAGGGGAAAAAGGAATGACTCCTGTCTTGTTGTACCACCTTGTTTTTGTGTTGTGGTACGTGAAAAGATCAGTTTTTAGGCAAATTTCAAGGCAGCAAGTTCATGTACTTCCCTTAAACTGAACATGTGTAAAGACTACCATTTCCATCCTCTTGAAAAACTTGCCAGAATGTATTTTGCTGCTGACTCTAAAGCTGTTCTTTTGTTTTCACCTTGAGTTTCACTTGGACTTTTTTCTTGTTACAGGTTTCCTTGTCTTCATTAACTTGTATTGTGTAAGATATGGGGCATTAGCTCTGCAAGAAATATTTGACAGCATACAGCCAAAGTTAGTATGGTTTGTTTATTTGGGTTATATTTAATACTGCTGTTTTATTTTTATCTTTTGAAGTAAGAAAGAGTTGTCTCTAGCTAAACTGTCAGACTACATTTATCGCTAATTTGACTGGCCAAATGTTTCTCCTAGTGTGGTTCATTTATTTATCTAGCAAGTCTTCTTTTTCTGAATTTCTGACCACAGTTCCTTATTGATAGTTCAAGTTACTAATCTAAGAAGATTATGAAAAGGAAAGATTGATGGTTTTAGTCATTATCCTCTGTGAAAAATTTGTATGTGCAAATGTCTACTGCAACAGGGCAGCATCTTAACAAATTATGTAGTTGTCTCTATTTCCTAGTGGTTCATATTGTTTCTGGTTTTCTTTTGTCACCATAAGGCTGATAAGGCTATCTAATACTTTTTTCTCAATGTCACAATAGGATGTTTGGAATGGTGTTGGAGAAAATTATAATTCCTGAAATCCAGAAAGTGTCTGGACAAGTTGAAAAGAAAATCTGTGCTGTTGGCATTACAAAAATATTAACAGAATGTCCTCCCATGATGGACACTGAATACACCAAGCTGTGGTAGGTACCACACTTCTTCAGGTTGTGCTAGTGAGGCTGTTTGAGTTATTGAAAGTGTGAGCTCTTGCCAGAATACGTCCTTGAAGGAAACTCCATTGTGATCTCCTCAGGTCCACGAGGCTGTTTAGGCTTTCGTACTGCTTCTGTTTCACAACAAATGAAATTATAATGGGTTCCAAGTAATTAAAACACCCTTGTAAAATACACCCTGTCCTAACGTATTTTAAGCACTCCAATTCTGCCCCCTCTTTGCTCCCAGGATTCCTTTGCTGCAGGCCCTCATTGGCCTCTTTGAGTTGCCTGAGGATGACACCATCCCTGACGAAGAACACTTTATTGACATAGAAGATACTCCAGGCTATCAGACTGCATTCTCTCAACTAGCCTTTGCTGGAAAGAAAGAACATGATCCTGTAGGTCAAATGGTGAACAATCCTAGAATCCATCTGGCACAGTCTCTCCACAAACTGTCTACAGCGTGCCCAGGCAGGGTAGGTGATTCGTACACTTGCATGCTGATGCTGGATTCTGCAGAGAAGAAATGCCTTTGTAAGAATGTGTCTCCTTGCTAATGTTTGATAATCAGCAGAATGAAGTAGGTCATAAGTAGAATGTGAGATCTTGCTGTGTTTTATTCTTTATTGGAACACAGCTTTTGTAAAGTTTTTCCTTAGGAGCCTTAGAAAGGCCTTATTTTCACAATACTTGATTTTGCAATAAGCTTAAATATGCCATTTTTCAAAAGAAAATTTACACACTTGATGGTCTATAACTAATACGTGTCTCAAGTTCAATTGGTTGCATGTGCTTGGGGAATTCAGGCAGGTCATGTAAAATTAGACAAGGTGAGTGTACAGTTAGCTCTTTTAGCCCATAGCAGCTTTGTTTTGTCCAAGATTTTGGTAAGTAAAGATTGCCTGAGAGATCTTTCCCCATGGATAACTGCTGCTCTGTGTCTGACTTTGTACTGCGTGTGATGGCAGGAGGCAGCAGTGGGTTCATGTTCCACTCACTGACACCTTTGCTCCATCCTGTGCTTTCAGGTTCTGTCCATGCTGAGCACCAGCCTGAACGCAGAAGCATTGCAGTATCTCCAAGGGTACCTCCAAGCTGCAAGTGTGAGTCTGCTCTGAGCTGCACATATTCCACAAGCAAGATCAAAAGCTGGTTTGTTATGCAGAAGGTTGACGCTGACTTTTTTATAGCAGAGCTCAGACAAAATGAAAAAGCTGCTTGAAATTGTATTGCAGATTCCATCTTGTAAAAGATAAGTGTGGCTTTAAGGTGAAACAGAAGAATTTGATGGTTTGTGTACTCCTAGATAAAGGTGGCTAACTTCCATTCCCAGTTTTATTTCAAAGGGAATAGTCAGCAGTTTGTTACAGGATTTATTTGAAATCTGCCTCTGCAGTGTTTGGATAATATTTGGAAATGCGTGGAGAGCACTGGCTGTAGAAACTCACTTCAGTCACTAAAATTCCTTTTCATTTTAATGTTGTCCTTTGTATTTCTTTTGTCTTTCCTTAAACTTTATCTAAATTGTGAATAAATAAGAAGTACTTGTTTAAAATGCCTGTCACTGTGCACTTACTGTTTTAGAAGAATGTAGTTGTTTTAAAAAAAGATGTTTTACACTTCTGATAGAATATGAAATAGTAGGACTGTAAGGGTTTTTCTTTAAGTAATAGCTTAGGTACATTGTAGGATCATACAGAGCAGATCTAAAACTTTGGGAGAAGACCAGAGGTGTGGTCATTCTTGATACTCACCCAACAGGCACATCCCTTCTGGAACAGGTGGTGTCAGTACCCCGCAGTGAGAGCAGGTAGTTTTTCCTGGGAGCGGGGATCAGGCTCCAGGTGAGGTTTTCCTGTTGTATGGAAACTGAAGCAGTGATCTTGGAGTTAGGTTTAACTCGAGTGTTCTCCCTGTCTCCTTGTAAATGTACTGATTAGGTCTGGTGGCCTTGAGTTTGAAGTGCATCAGTTGAATTCCTGGTTGTGGCTCTTGAAGTGAGGAGGTAAATGCCTGTGCTTTGTGTGTTCTCAGGGGGCCTGGGCACCAAGCTCTCAGACTGTGGGCTTTCAGAGCACTGGTTCTGCAGGGATAGAAATAAATCGAGTTGTAGAGACTGGAGGAGAGGATTTCACTCTCATTCTCCTGAATGAGAGTGAAATCCCAGACTTACGTGATATTAAGCAGTGTCATACATGACAGAATTGCTTTAGTTGTTTGTCCACAGACATGGTGCAGGTGACTCAAATCAGGACTGGTGTTTTGTATTTGCATTAGTTAATGCCTGTTGGAGCTGGGCCTTGTGTCAAGAAAGCTGCTGAATTTACTGAGGGATGAACAGGGCAGAATCAACTGTCTTTCAGGATTCCTGGTACCTGTGGCTGCTGTGTGAGAGTGCATTCTGGCCATAGCTCTTCATATATAAAGAAATGGGTTGCCTGTTAGACAATGGATTTAAATAACTAAGTGCCTGAAAATGCATTAATGGAGTCAGCACCAACAGGTTTTCCTCTGCCTGATCTGTCACGGAGTGTCGGGTCCCCTTTGTTCGTAGGTAAGAGGTGGAAGTTCCCAGAGCGCAGCCCTGCAGTGCTGATCCCGAGGAGCGCCTGCCTTGGTGCTGCTGGAGCCTGTGCTGTGTTCCGGGTGTCCGGGGTGCTGGACCAGAAATGCCACAGCCAGGCTGGAACACAGGGACATGTGGGACGTCTGCAAGGAGCTGAACCAGCCTGAGAGTTAGCAGAGCTGTGAGCTGCGGTCATTCACAGCCTGCGGGACAAAGGGATGCTCAGAGCTCTGCTCTGCAGCTTTGTCTTTCTCCATGGATAATACGGAGAACAGTTCTAGAGAACTTTTCCTGTCAGCCTCAAGGAACCAAACTGAACTTGTTGCTGGTGGCCACATCCTCAGATGTGATGTGCTCCTCTTCATGTCCTCGAGCCTGTCCTGCCCTGCTGGGGGGGCTCTGCAGCACCGGTGGCTTTGGGGCTCGCTTCAGATCATCTTGTTTGAGCACTTGTAAGCAAGGCTTTTAGAAACGACGAGGTTGCCGAGATACGTGAGGGAACAGATTCTTCCTGTCTTACCAGTACCAGCATGGATGGAACTGGACAGGACTCACAGCAACAAGCCAGAACCTTCTTGAGAGGTAGCCAAAGAAAGATCAGCTCTAAATGGAAAATTATCAGTGAATCTTGATCTTCACCGTCTTGCACTCCTTGCAACAAGGGACTTTTTGTCGGACAGACATTCCATGTGAGTAAGTGCCTAAGTGACTTCAGATGAACAAGTACCATATTTGTACTTCAGTCAGAGCTGGGTAGCTCAGACTGTGTAGGTGTGGCTGTGGCACCATCGGTGACATGTTCCTCAGTCCCAACACATTCTGCAGTTTTCATAGGTGTGGAGTGTGTGTGCAGAGCACTTAGCCTTCAGGGCAGTGAACTGCTCAGTGCAGCACAGACTTCTGCCATCAGTAGAGCCCTCCCTGCATCGAGGAGGGACCTCACTGCTCCTGACACCTCCTGTTCTCAGGATTCAGAAGGCAAAGTTCCACCTGCATTTATCTGTAAATTTTGTGGAAGCTGATGAAGCAATGTTGTAACAGGTTTTTTGCAAGATTGTCAAACCCCTTTAGGCCACCCTTCCTTGTTGGGCAGTTGGGCAAACACCACTTTCTTTGGAAAGCTCAGGTTGGGAACACCTGGTATCAGTGGACCTTCTGAGGATTTGGGAGCATTCTGTGTTAACACAGTGACCTCCTGCCCGTCACTGAGATCTTTTGAAAACAGGGAGCCAGTTCTTACTTGCAGCTGATAATGGTAGAAGATTATTCAAATTCAAGTGGAAAAATGTTACTTGATTCTTTCTGAGTATGAAGTGGCCAAAGGGATGCCTGTTTTGGGATCTTTTGACACCATGGAACTCTAAGCTACTGTCCTTTCTTAGAGCCTACTGACTGATTTGTGATTGCCAGCTTGTAAAAAATGTCCTGAGGCTTTTGTAGCAGAAAAAATATTTTATTGCTGGTTTAAAAAACCCCAAAACCAAATCCCCCTCAAGAAGAGCGTGTTTCCTTGGGCTTCGAAGGGGTCACAGTACTCGCAGCACTGCTGCACGTTTGCAGCACACGCTAAAGCAAAGTTTTCTTTCTCTGTTTCTTCATGTACGTTTGTGCTACGGTAAGAGACCCTCCCAGCCCACCAGACATTTCCTTCCAACAGCTCTGTGGTGAGGCCAGATGCTGATTTTTGTTTGAAGGCAGCCTGCTCCTTTCTGCTCAGGAACGCCCGTATTTCTCAGCTCCCTGCAGCAGCAGGAGCCCGGGGCAGAGCTGTGCCCGCCCGCGCAGCACCGGTCCCGCTCCGGGCCTTGGCTCTGGGAGCGTGCAGCTGCTCCCACGCCGGGCTCGGGCCACGGCTCCTCCGGGAAAGCGGAACCGTCTCAGCGAAGCTCCCCTGCTCTCAGAAGGCAGCAGGGCTTTGTCTCCCCTGAGCTTTCTACCCTTGCTCGCTGGAGTGAAGTCCTTCTTGCCTTTGCTGTGGTGCAGAGCAAACCTGAGGTGTGCTGGGCTCGGTGGCTGCTGGTGACAGCTTGGGCAAGGTGACTGAGGGGTTAAAAATTCTCTCTCAGAATAGGAATTGTCTAATTCATGTGAGCTCAAAGCCTATGCTGGACTTACTGTATTGCATTCAAGATGAGAACAGAAGAAAATACTTAAATAATAAGGCAATAAATCTTAAGGGAAAGTAAAAGATGCTTTGTTACAAAGGAGCAATGTGAGAAAGCAGAACAGCAGAGGTTTAGCATAGCTAGTTCATTTACGTACCTTCCTAGTAAAAAGTTTTCTAAAGCTGTGAAGAGAAATTCAGTCTTGGTTTTGTGGCCGTTATAAGGGGTATTTTGAAGTATTCAAGAAAGTATATTAATAACAAATATTGGATTTCTCTATGAACATCTGAAAATACTGTTATTACAGTACTGCTGCATTCATACAAGAAAATGAAATTTTGAAGTATTTTATATAAAGTCTGTCCTTGTTTAAGCTGATGCATAAAGAAGAGTGGACAAGTCTATTGAATGTTTTTGAATAACTAATAATCATTCACATGATAGAGGAGTAAATGTCCTTCAAGTGAAGGAACAAATGTGTTGGGCATGTGACATGGTGTGCCAAGTGCTCCTTGGGCCTTTGAATTACATGTGTATGCCCTTTAATTATGTTCAGTTTTGTGATCTGGCTGCAGATACTTTTTATCTCAATTGTGCAGGTATTACACTCACCTAGACAGTCACAGTTTTCTGGAAAAAGAGAACATAAATCTGAATTTTACTGTTACTCAATCTGGGAAAAAACAAAAGCTAGCTTTGGAATTCCCTGTCTCCATGTAACTTTCTACAAGAAACTGGCACAAATGTTCGTAACAGACAATACTGAGCCTTGCAGAAGTGATTGCACAGCAGCTGAAATTTCATTTCCTTCTGAAATGTGACTGTTGCTGGCTTGGAATAATAAAAGCGTCTAACAGCACCTGTTATTATGCAAGAGACCACACGAACACGTGACTAGGTCTTTGAATGTGATGTGGGATATATATCTATATACTTCTATAGTGGAGAATGTCTTCAATGCTACATTGTTGATTTTCAGCGTGTGATGTCTTTTCTTTATTGGGATCCATGTCAGCCTTAAATGCAGAAATGGAAATGGAGTTACAGGTATATTGGGTGTATTAGGTGTATTTTATTCTCTTCTGGCTTTGCTGTGATCCTCCCCACAAACTGAAGCCTTTTGCAGTCTCTGTGGAATCCAGTTGCCCGAGGTCAGTCAGTAAACGCTGGGAGCTGAACGGTGGCAGGGATTACTGATGGCAGTGGATGGATGCCATAGTGGGTAAGTGCCACCTTGTGACTTAAAATGTATTTTTACCTGTTGAGCAAGATAAAGCGTTTCTGACCCCAAAGGCTCTCACGGTGTGTTTTCCTGCCAGGGTGCTCTGTCCTGCCGAGCACACTGGGGCTGCAGCTCCTGCAGGGCTGCTCTGAGAACCCCTGTGCCGTACGAAAAGGGTTGCTTTTGAAACATTCGATGACACTTGACTTTAAAAACTTAATGCTGATGGATTTAAATCCTGTGGGGCGTTTTCCTTGCTCCAGTGCCCGGGCTCCAGGGTCCCCTGCTCTGTCGGGAGCTGCTGGGCAGCTGTCACTGCAGTGCCAGCCGCCGCAGGTCCTGCAGCCCCAGGGCTGTGCCTGAAGGCTCCGCGGTGCCAACCGTGGCGAGTTCCCGGGAGCCAGGGACTGCAGGCGGTCATTTCAGGCGTCCCGCAGATACGAAAGGCAGTGAGAGCGGTGGGAAGGCAGCGACAGGGGATCATTGCAGCGGGGGGTGCGGGCAGCGGGGATGGGTGCAGAGCGGGCACAGGACAGGTGTGCACGGGAGCGAAACAGGTGTGGCTCACACACCTTTTAGCAGGGACTCTCTCGATTCAGAGGTAGAGCTGGAGCCACGGTGTGCCCTGGCTGGCTGCTGGGTGAGCTCCTGCCAGCTGTGTGCAGCTGTGCACTCCAGCGGTGGAGGTTTTTGCCGGGCCGTGTCTGTCCAAAGGCTTCTGCAGGTCTGTAATTACTGGGTTTACTTGTGGATGTTTCTAGAGTTCGCATCACTTTTCCTTCCCACCCGCGTGTTTTGAAATTTGAGAATTTTGTTTGTTAAATGCTCATCGCCGGGCGCGTTGGTGGCATCTGCACTCCCTCCTGCTTCGGGCCTGCCCTGGCCCCGCTGGGTGACCGGCCCGGCCCCCGGCGACAGCTGCGTTCGCTCGTCTCACGTGTCTTTTCCCAGCACGCACAGATGCGAGGAAGAAGACTCTGTTTCCATGAGGGAAAGGCCGTGCGGGCCCGGGGCTGCAGGCGGGGCGCGGCGGGGCAACGGGCGGGGCAACGGGCGGGGCGGGGC
>VWPU01002807.1:0-17242 GCA_013398955.1 Callaeas wilsoni | reverse complement strand
GCCGGCGCGCGGGGGGCGGGGCCTCCCCGCCGGGACACGCCCCCGGCACGCCCCTCAGCGCTCTTAAAGGGGCCGCGCCCCCACCCCAGACTCTTGTTTGGGGGGGACCCTCACGCCCTCCCCTCCGCAGCCCCCGGCGGGAGGCCGGGCTGTGTCCCCGCCATGGAAAAATATGAGGTGCTGCCCCCCGGTTCAGGCTTTACCCGGCAATAAGCGGGCGGCTGCAGCGCTGTGGGGGTGTAGGGGGTGCTGGAGGGGTGGATGTGGGGTACGTGGCCCTGAGGAGCAATCTGTGACCAGGGCAGGGGCTGTGGGTACAGCCCTTGGGGACACGGTGTAAGTGGCTCCGAGCGGATTCAGTGGTGCTGGACGGCCCTGGGAATGGTGTGGGTACCCCTGGGAGCAGCCCACAGCCATGGGAGGTGGGGTGGAGTGGCCCTGGAATGGTGTGGGTACCCCTGGGAGCAGCACACANGAGGTGGGGTGGAGTGGCCCTGGGAATGGTGTGGGTACCCCTGGGAGCAGCCCAGAGCCGTGAGAGGTGGGGTGGAGTGGCCCTGGGAATGGTGTGGGGACCCCTGGGAGCAGCCCAGAGCCGTGAGAGGTGGGGTGGGGTGGCCCTGGGAATGGTGTGGGTACCCCTGGGAGCAGCCCAGAGCCGTGAGAGGTGGGGTGGAGTGGCCCTGGGGGGTTACTCGGCCCTGCAGGGGTGTGGATGGCCCTGGGGATGTTTTCAGCACAGGGAATGTCCTGAATGGGAGGGAAGGGAAAGCCTGTGCTCCTCTCAGGAGCTGGGGAGAAGGTGGGGATGCCCCTACTCCTGGAGGTGTTCTCTGTGTGGAGAGTTTCTATGGAAAAATGGGTGGAAGGGGTTTTTTTTGCCTCAGTTGTTCTCCCCCTGCAGCTGAGCAGGTGCTCTGGCTGTGTCCTGTGCCTGCAGGTGCTGGAGCATCTCCAGCCCGGGGCGCTGGGCACCATGCTGGCAGCTCAGCTGAAAACAGACCAGGGCGCCCAGAAGAAATACGCAATAAAGCAGGTGAGGAGGTGGTTGCTAGGAAAACAAGAGTTCGGCGTGTTTGTTATCTCCAGGGGCACCGTGATCGTAGCAAGAGACACACGCTGGGCAGCTCAGCTGCTGGCTAGGAGTAGGCTTGCTCATGACTGTGCTGCTTTTTGGGAAAATGGGAGATTCGGATCAGTTTACTGGAATGTTGAGGCTCAAAGTGGGGAAAGGGCAGCGGCCTAGTTAGGTCCCCTCAGTGTTCCCACCTGAGCTCGCTGCTGCCCTGACAGTGCAGGAGAAGCCCTGGCTGCCACACATGTATTTTCAGCTCTGTTACCCATCTCTTGGCACCAAAACTGCCCCAAACATTGGAGGTTTGAGCTAGCACTGAAGATTTTTGTCACCTCACACAGAATTTGCAGTCCAGTCACCTTGACAAAAGTGTTCTGGCTCGAAGCTCCCCTGTGTCTCTGTGACAGTCTCATTCCTTTCCTTTGGTGCAGGTTGAATGCATTGACCAACACCAAGCAGATGTGGCCTTGAAGGAGGTATTGGTGCAGTCTTTTCTTTACCACTTCACTTACAAAGACCAAAGTCTTGATAGAACCAAGTCTTTTATCTACAAGGATTAGCTGAGTAAATAATAAGTAAATCAGGCAGGACTGTTTGTGGGGTGTGCTCTCTGCCCTCTGCTTGGGCTCAGGCCAGGGTTTTGTATTAATTGTTGTTATTTTTGGATATGTAAATTCAAACGGACAATTTTTCTTGGAGGACAGTCCTTTCTCAGAGTTTTTATAATTTGTTTTGTGAAGCCAAAGAACAGAACTCATCCTTTTGGCCTTTAAGCTGAGGGAGAACCTTGTTCTGCTTGTAGTTTATTATTAATAACTCAATGTCTAGATAACATATTTAATGATATGCTAATTTCTCAGAGTTGGACTTTTTTAATGTGAATGATTTGACTGGTTTTCTCCCTTTGTTGTACTTTTTTTTTTTTGGGTGCAAACTTGTTGCAATGCCTTGAGTAAGAAGCATCAGAAATACTCTTAAAGTACCAAAAATGGTTTCAATAAAATATGTGGAATAGCACATGATGGATGAGTCTTGCAGTGCCCAGTATGCACAGCATCTGGAGTTGGGAAAGAGCTAGAAGAGATGTCTCTGCAGATGTTTTATCCTGGTCAGAGAGGTGACCTCCTTCTGTACCAAATCTGGCATTACCAATAAAACTCGATTCAATTTTTCTGTTGGAATAAGTATTGAAATACATCTATTGAAATAAATGCAGTTGTGCCATCTGGGAGCATGGCTCTTTTTAATTTTTCTGTTGTGTCTGCACAGCCACGAACACGACTATAGGAGAGTAACCTGAATTCTTCTTATCTTCCACATAATCAGCAAATTTGCTGAAGCGATTAGGATTTGTTAGAGCCCTGCACGGAAACCACCTTCAAGGAGATAAAAATCTCTCGTGTCATTATATTTGCTGAGGTTCAAGCTTGCGTGGAGGGTACAGGAAATAGTGGCTGCACTTGAAAAATCGTCCTGACTTAGAATAGAAGATTTTTGTTTCCAGGTTTGGATGTTAGGAACTGAAGAAGGGGGTTGTTCACACATCATCTCCCTGTGGATCAGCAGATATCCTTGGATCTCACAAGGCTGTTGCAGCACTGAGTAGAGTCTGGGTGAAGTATTTTCCTTCCTTCCACACTTGTGAATGCAAATATTTCAACAGAGCTGGCACTTTGGGAGAGTTCGATCAGAAATGTGACATGAACAAGTCAGGAACTGGCTTCGGGTGTTATTTAAGGCCCTGTGAAAGGGAAGGACTGTGTAGCTATAGGAAGCTCCCTCACTTTTCTCTTTTTTATTCTATGCAGGCAATGGATTTGCTAAAACTCCGCCATTCAAACATCTGTACTTACAAGGAATTGTTTGTGACGTGGAATAACGAGGTGAGAATGGAGCAGGATTGGTAAAACTGGAATATGTGGTTTATGCTCTAAGCACATGAGCATATTTACAGATTTAAATTTGGGGTCACTGGGGGGAGATGCTAAAAAAGAAAGATTTTTGATTTGAAACAAGCCTGATTTTTTTTGTCTTCTGAATTGACACACTAAAAAGCTGTGAATATGTATTTATTTGGGTCCATCACATGGCAGACTCTCAGATTCTGATGGGAATTAGTGTGCAATTCTGATTTTCATGCCTGCATGAAAACCCTTCTATAGGGGACCATAAGGAGCTGAAAGCCCTGACTAATTTATTTGCAGATTTTCTTCAGTGCTTAGACAGAATCTTTGATGATTTTATGGATGTATAATTGCTTTGAATCATCCCATACAGCTTCAGATAAGGTGCTTGACAGTGGTGGTTTGCTTTATTTGCTAAAACAATGAACATGCTGTATTTTTAATGAAAGCAATTAAATATTCTCTGCTGTGAGAGAACAATCATCTCAGAAACCTTTTGTACTGTGAACGTCACACCCACCAGTTTGGTTTTGTCTTTCTTACCTGCAAACAATTAAGCGATTTTGGTGCAATGTTTTATTACAGGTCTCATCTCTGTTCCTCTGCCTGGTAATGCAGCACTCAGGCCAAGGATCTTTCAAGCTCTAATCAAGGAAAAGAGGCAAAAGTCAGAAAAGATAACAGACATGGTAAAAAGTACAGAAGAGGCAACTGTTTGAACTGAGACTTGTTGCTTTTATGGTATTCCTTCTTTCTGAAAATCCTCCCTAAAGTCTTCAAAGCACAGGAGGGTGGTTTTGGAAACTCTCTTCTGAAAGATATTTGAAAGTTACTCTGTTTGTGCTACACTTTTATGTTTATTTTGCTCCACAGGTGGTTCAGAAGTTCCTGGGCCAGATGGTGGATGCTTTGTTTTACATACACAAACAAAATATTTGGCACAGGTGAGCAGAAACCTTGCTGTCTTTGTCTGACAGGCCCTTGTTCTTTGCAGTGTTGGTTCAGCACAGTGCTCAGAGGCAGGCAATTTTACTCTTCCTAAAGGAGAAGTAGGGGGTAGAAATTCCAGATTTTAGATAAGTTTTTTTTGACTTCTGAAGTTACCTATTTCCTGAGTTTTGTCTGGAATACTCATTTGACTGGGGTATTATCTCTTGGGGGTTTTTTTGGAAAATGTTAAAAATTGCCCATATCTGTAAATGCTCACATTTAGGTGGCTGTGATGGACGAAGTTTACTTGGTGTATCTGAATAAGAGACAACCCTTTTATTCCATGCTTGTGTCACAAGCACAAATTTTAAAACATTTAGAGAAGAAAATAATTGTGTTTTGGTTGATTATCAGTTGTATACTAAAAAAAACCCCAACAAAACACAAACAAAAAATGTCCAAACCAATTCCCCTTGCCAAAAAAAACCCACTACAAAAACCAGCCCAACCCTCCTGAGGGCTGAAGATGCAGGGAATTTGTAATTACGTGTCATTAGACTCTAATTTCACAGGCTGACAGAAAATATTTGTGTTGCAGAAATCTCAAGCCATCAAACATCCTTGTGACTGGTGAAGCATCTTTCATGCTGAGTGACTTCAGCACTGAAACACTTATGAAAGATGAGCTGAAATGGAAAATAAGAGTGGAAGAAGGTAGATATTTGTTTTGCTAGGTTTTTTTTTTCATACTGTATTTCTAAAAGACTTCAGTTGTTGTGGGAACTTCTTCTCGGTTTGGACGGTCGGGACGGCCATAGACAAGAGATCTCTGTTAGGTTTTAGAGTGTGTAGTTTATTTATGAAGGGCGTGGGTATAGTGGCCTTGCTTGGAGCTGCCAGCTGCAGCTCGAGGCAGGCCAGACAAGTGAGAGAGCAAGAGAAAAAAAGGTAAGAGCAAGAGAGAGGAAGGGCAAGAAGAAGTAGTGGAAGTTGTAAACGGAGAGGAGAAGTGGGCTAAGAGAGCAAAGTAATCGTTTACAATACAATAAATCTTCTTCTGTGTTGAAGATTCGAATTTCCATTAACCAATCTAGTACAAGATACAAATCCTATAGTATTTACATACAGCCTATAAGAATTGTTACATTACCATACTGCGTTACATTTTAAACTCTAGAAACTCCTCTCTGGACCCCTGCTGCCAAGCTAGCAGGGTCTGCTCTGACCCTTGGAGCTGTCTGCAGGCAGAGGGTATTGTTCAACAGAGAGGGGATTACCTTCTGCCGGCCATCCGATTGTTTTCCAGTTGTTCAGTAACTAAGGCTCGGTCGGTATCTCAAAGCTTGCTTTCATTTCAATCTCACTTATAGTTTCCCTATTCTCAGCATCTTTTGCCAGGCAATCATATTTATAAGGCTTTCCTGTTTCATCTTCCCCAACAAGTTGTGGTGGATATTTTTAGTCCTCAGAGAAAAATTAGGAAAGAAGGGAAAGTTGTCTTCTCTCTCCTTTCTGTGCATTATACTCTTTGCCTTCTAAATAGGATTTTCATAGGCAGTTGTCTGCAGCATTAATTGTGTTCACAAGTGAAAAATGTAGATGTGTCTGTGACTCTGAGCTCTGCAACCAAAACAGTTGGAATCCTTTTTAGCTTTGCCCTCCGGAACATCTTAGAAGGTTGTTCATTAGTTATGGTGTGTTTTGTAGTCTTTGGAAGCACAATGTCACTGTATTATTCCTGTTTCTGCAGATAGCAAGTCTTGGATGGCTCCAGAAACATTTGGATTTTCTTTCACTGAGAAATCTGACATCTGGTCTCTGGGCTGTGTCCTCCTTGATATGATGAGCTGCTTTGTTCTGAAAGTGTGTAAGAGTGATTTCTTGGGGGTTTGAAGGGCCCACCAGGATGTGTGTGAGAGCTCCGTGACACTGTGCTCCTCCCAGGCAGAGGAGGTGCCTTCCTTACTGCAGGGTGTCAGAGGGGACAGCAGCTGTCTCGAGGGAGTCCTGACACGGATGCAGGATGGAGAAAGCAGCTATTTGCCTTTCTTTCCAATTTTGCTGATGATGCTGCAGATTGAGCCCAGCATGAGACCCACAGCAAGGTGAGTTCTGGCTGCCTTCCCTTTACTTTTTTGTCTTAAACCCCTCCTACCTCCACAAATTGGAATTGTTAACTGTGTTTGGAAAGGGACTAGGTCAAGATTTCTTATCCTGCTGCCTCAACAAATGAGTTATTCAAGATCTGATGTTCATTCAGACATGACACTGAGATGCACAAGTGTCCCTTTTTGCAGAATTATATTATAAATTCATGTTATACACAATTGTATAAGCCTGACCTTGATACCTAAGCATGGCTTGTGCAGTGTGAGCTCTTTCATGAGCTGTTTTGAAGTAAATTGTTTAAGTTCTGTCAAAAATAATCCAGTCTAGAAGTAATACTAGATTCTTTATGTAAAAATGAAACAATGTGTGTAGATCTTTTCTTTTTTAGCTCACCAGTTCTAACCTGCTGGTGCTGCTTTTGTCTCTCCACATTGTAGGGATCTGGTCACTGTTCCATTTATTGGGAAATGCCTAACTTTTGCTGGTGACACCTCAATAAAACTGAAGAAGTCTGTGTCTCCCAAAGTAACAGAAGTGCTCTTTCAGGGAGGAGTTGAAAGTGTTCTAGGTAATCAGGAGAATAAGGTTAATGTAAAGGTGATTTTCGTAGGAAATAGACCCTTCCAGTCAGGATGTATTCTACTTGGAAATAAATTATTGGATGCTCATTTGACCTGAAATAAAATGAGATACTCTTTGGAGCAAGGATCACTCTGCAGCCTTTTCTCTGAACTCCTAAGATTCCCAGCCATTCCTTAAGCAGGGTCAGAGGTCATTCCTCAGAAAATCTGGGAGCTCCACTTATTTTGTTTGCATTGTAGCATCTTTGCCAATTTATGTCACAAAGGATCTGCTTCATTATTTTCCTTCCAAGTAAGGAAGATGTTCTTTTAATCTGAAATGTCTATTGGAATATTGCATTTAAAGCTCCTATTCCTGCTCTGATTTAATATTCCAACAGGTCCCCAAAATATATAATGCCAAATACACTGTGAATCATAACACTTTGTGATATTGAAATGTTGGATGAGTTGAGGGGAAAAGTTTTTCTCTTTTCAACAATCCCAAATTTCGTTATTTTCATTCATATGAATTCACATCTTGCACAAAATAGAGACAATTGGAGTGCTTTGTGTGAGTTTTTGTGTGGAATGGTTAGAAGAATTTCCTTGGTTTCTTAGAATTCATGCAGGCTTCCTGGGATATTGAAGAAGTCCAGGCTAAAGGCATCCAGCACCTTGCCAGCTTTGTAAAGGATAAAAGTGGTAAGGCACTATCTGATCTATTCATTTATTTATTCTGCTCCTTCCTTAATATTTTGAGATAATAGGAAGAGGAAAACCTTTCTAATGTCCGTAAATGAGAATGAAATTGCTCTCTTCCTATTTCTCCAGGCCAGTAGCTGATAGGATTGTGTTGGTACTTGTTCTGTACATGCTTTTGTTAACCAGCAGAGGGGTTTCACTGGATAAGAAAAATGGGCACTGGGGAAAAAAAACTGTGATATTTGAATTGGCGACAAACTGGCCTTTGAGGAAGGTGATTTCCACAAGTCCTGGGATGACCTGGGGGTAATTCCTGGGGCTGCAAGGCTGGCAGAGCAAAAGGAAGCTACACGTGGCTGATTCCTGTGTCTTGCAAAGCTGTGAAGGTGAAAGCTCTGTATTTTCTTCCAGAAACTGTACAATTTTCAAAGGAAGCTTTCAGGTCAAGGTTAATTGTTCAAAGCACTGTGTTAAATCAGTTATAAAATGCTCTGTCCTTAGCATTTTAGTGCTGGCATTGCCTTATAATGTTAAATCTCTGGGTTATTCACGGCTTTAATTGATAAAGAAAAAGAATAATTTGGTTTTTCTTAGAGTTACCTATATCTTCAACTTCAGAAAGCTTTACTTGGTAATCCAGTGGGCTTTGGTTGTAAATAGCAAAATGGATGGATCTGTGGGGTTCTCATGCAGTCCTGGCGACAGCAGCACAAGGCTGTGCCCACATCTGGCTCGTTGGGCACTTCTGTGTTGCAATGACCCCCCAGACTATCTTGGGTGATTCAGAATGGGTTCATTTCACTGCACCAGACTCTGCCTCAGAGGATAGGTTCAAAGGAGAGTCTACAGCATAAAAATTCTTAACCCCTGAGGTCACCTGTGCCTGCCTCCTCTCTTTGTGTCAGAGATTCAGGCCTCTCACAGGACAGTGTGTTTCAAGATTATCTTTAACTGTACTACCATTTGTAACTTAGGCTGAGTTCCTCCCCTGCGATGTTTCTATTAGCTCTTTGTCACGCGTGTCACCTTTGGATTGGCTATCTCTGTTATACCTCTCTCACTCTGTAACCCTATAAAAACATGGAACCAAAGAGTTAAGGGGTCTTTCTGTGAGCTCCCCTTCAAGAAAATAAACTTAGATTAAAGCTACAGAAATTCCAACTCTTTCCTCCTTGTCTTTGCTCCTGCCGAACTAAAGCCCAGAAGCTGCTTGTTGCAAACGGCTCCGGGCCAGAAGTGCCCCTGTCTGGAGCAGAGCCGCTCTCCTGTGAGGGTGGCTGCCTGGATGACAGGCCAAGGCAGAGCACAGCAGCAGGCAGTGCGGCACTTCTGCACCACGATTTACCCTGACTGATGCTCTCAGCTTCAAGAGTGCTTCAAAACGGGTCCCTGAAACCCACCCAATTTCCTCATCATTTTGTCACGTATTCGTGGGTACACTGAGCAGCTGTACGGGGTATTCCAAAAGCTCCAGGTGTTCCTGGAAACAGGAGTCTTGGGGAAAGCCTTTCCTCTGCAGATTCTGAACAGCATGGCTTGGGACTCCCCGCACCCCTGAACTTGCTGCATGACCAGTGAACAATTCCAGTGTTGGCTACACTTGGCTGGTACAGCCTTCAGCTGTCTTTAATAGGAGACATTCCCCTCACAGATTTAAAAAATTCACTCTGTTTTGTTCTCTTTGTTTCAAGAACCTTTTCTCAAACAATTTCTTTTCCCCACAGCATTCCCCTTTCTGCTGAAATGCACGGGAGTGATCACTCTTGCCATGAAGACTCACATAGATTCTCTGGACTTACAAGTAGAAGGCTGCAATTTATTGCTTGAAATTCTCAGTCAAGGTACAATTATAAGACTTCCTCCTTCTGCTGGGTCTTGTAAAGATTACTGAACCCATTATCTGATCCATTAATGATTTTAGGGGATCAGTGTAAAGAACTGGAGGAAGTTAAGCAGCTTTCTGGATTCTCATGGACTTCCTTCAGGACTGGCATACAGGAATTCTGTGTTAAGAGTTAATTTTAAATATAGGTGCTGATCTTGTCCAACCAAGTTTGTTTTAATGTTATGTAGAGTGTTACTAGAGGGCATAAATAAGACAGTCATTGTTTTGGTATTTTAATTTTAAACCATAAACGTGGTTTTGGGTCTCTTGTGTGGTCCCTGCTGTCACTTTCACGGCAGTTTACCCCAAAACCATCTGATAATGACACAAGCTTGAAAATACTAAGAACTGAGTTTCAGAAAATGAAAGTTTAAAGTCACTTTTGCTTATTTTACGTGAAGAAATGCTGTTAATTGAATGTTTTGCTATGCTGACTGCAGGGCAGGAAGGTTTAGATTTCATTCAAAACCGCTGAAATCTTTGTTCTGTTCCAATGTTTGTGGTGACAGCTCTGGAACAGGGGGTGACGATGGCCCTGGATGAGAGTGTGGCCAGCTGCCTGTTACACACAGTGAGAAAACACTTGGAAAATGAAGAGTTCCTTTCAATGCTCTGCACATTATTGATGATGGTTTCAGCCAGTGGTGGGTCACCTTGGTCATTCTTTGGGGAATATGAATTTATTTTTACTTTTTGAAACAAAGCCAAGATACAATGCAGAACTTGTGACTTTCCTGAGAGATTTGGGGTGTCTGTGGGTATTTATTAATTTAATAGTGGTAACATTGATAAAATTGACCAGATAGTGATAAGATAACACCCCTGAAAGTTTAAGATACAATGCTGAGGCTTCAGGGACTTACAGGACCACTCTAATAGATACAATTCTGCATTTCCTCTTGGTTTGGAAACAAGCACAAACTCTGCAAATAGTAGTGCTTGAGAAAATGAGGGCACAGAACCTGAATTCTATTTTGGACAGTGCCATGATGAATTGAAACCATTCTCCTTAACTTCTCTGCTTTGTTTTCTTTTCTTCTGAACTTGTAGTTGCTAAATATTTATAGTATTTGTAGTTGTTTTCAGTGTCAGCTCAACAGTCATCAAAGACTGTTTTTAGTAATGGTTACAGAAGGATTTAGCAGCAAGGGGGGTACTCTTTAAAAAAAGGAAATTACAAAGAGTCATGTCTAAGACCAAACTATTTTTATCCAGTGTTTCCTCATTCTCAAGCTTGGTTTGAATCGTTAAAATGGAAACAGGTGAAAAATTGTAATTTATACCCTCTCAGTTCCTTTCCTGCTCTGTGAATTTCAAGTCCCTGAGGAAGAAGGATGGCCAGACATCCATTTGAAAGGATCAGCTGTGTTAAGTGCATCTCGTTAAAGAATTTGGTCTGTTCTCTTGCTTTCTTTTGTCCAGCTGATGGGCTCACGTTACCGGTCTGTTATCTCAGTTTAAACACTGGTTACTACTGCCTGTTTCCAGGCCAGTGAGTGGGACAAAAATACCAGATTCTATAGAATTTCTGTGGTTTTCAGAAGTAGCTGCGGAGAATCTAAGGAAAGCTGGAATAATTCCAGACCTTCTGTCAATTTTAAGATGTTTTCTTCATAATGACAAGATCTGCTTCTCTTGCTGTGCCGTTCTCTGGAGCTTGGCTGTGAGTGGTAAGTAGAACACAGCAAGTATTGTGCCTGCACTCATGTGACTGAAGGGCAGCAGGTATTGTGCTTAAATGGGTTCAGACATTCCTGTCGCTGGGATCGGAGTTTTCTCCCATTTTTCTTCCCTGCCCATGGCAGGGAGCTGGAATGAGATGTTCTTTAAAGTTCCTTCCAACCCAAACACATCTGTGATTTTGTGATTCTGGAGAGTTGTTTCCACAGCACTGCTACAATCCCTTTGTGATCCAGAGTTAAATTAGATAAAAATAAAAATTAATGCAGATTTTTTTTTTAGCAGCCCTTAATGTGATAAGGTGTCAAAGTCAAATTTTTGCTGTTCAGGCCAAGATGTGACCTGGTTTTATATTTATTGATTTGTTTCTGTGACGTGTTGTTGTAGAGGTGTGTGGTGTTCTGATGATCCCAGGAGGCTGAAAGCACAGACTGTGCACAGTTGCACTTGGTGTGTTTTATTCCCTCTGTGCAACAAATCACCCGTGGAATTTATGGGACAGCTGAATCTCCGTTCTGCAGACCGGATTCTGTCAAAACTGTGGTTATTTATGTAATTTTCTTGCTGTGATCCCTATGCATAATTTAAATGGCAAAGAACACTACTTCCTGGAGAAGTTCAGCTTTCTCCAATAAACAGAATTATTTATTAGTCCTGTAGCATTTGGTTTGGTTCTGTACGTTTTTGATTCCTTCCCTCCAGACTAAAACAATATTGCATTATTCCAATGCCAACACCCATTAAAGTTTTACTGATCTGACATACAGTGATATCATTACTTGATTAAATAACTCTGCCTGATGCATTTCCTTTCTCTTAAGGTAATTCAGAGGATAATGCAGACCAAGCAGTGCTGGAAAGCGCTGTCCCTGTCACCTCTGCAGTCCTTCAGAAACACCTCCAGAATGGAGTTGTTGCGGAGTCTGCCTGCTCGGCTCTGTGGGCACTGGCGCTCCAAGGTGTGTTCCCTGTCCCTTGGGCATGGAAGGGGCAGGATGTGTGTCATGGTGACCCTGCAGCCCGGGCTGCTTGGCCGGAGGAGGCTCTGCAGGTGGCAGCAGAGTTAGGAACTTGCGTTCTCCCTTGGTCCCTCCTCCCTGCACTCGCTCTGCGGCTCCCTAATGGGGCCGTTTTTGATGAGCTGTAGCAATTAAATCACCAGGCACTGCTCGTGGGGACTGCACTGGTGGGCAGCCACAGCAGCCTGTGCTGTGCAGAGTGTGCAGAGCTCTGGCTTCCCTTCACCCTCAGAATGCCAGCTGTGTTTCTTTCAACACAGCATGGGTGTTGTGCACCGGGGCTGGGAGCTGGTTTTGTGCCATTTGCTCAGTTAATTTGGAACAGTATTTCATGTTAAAAAAGAAATCGTCTCTTTCATTATCATTTGCACTAAGGAACCCATCCTTGCAGTACTACTCTGTCTTTTATCATTTGCACTAAGGAACCCATCCTTGCAGTACTACTCTGTCTTTTATCATTTGCACTAAGGAACCCATCCTTGCAGTACTACTCTGTCTTTTATCATTTGCACTAAGGAACCCATCCTTGCAGTACTACTGTCTTATTTCTTCCTCATGCAAGAATATTGTCACATTTACCTGCTGCCTGCCTTTGTGCCATTGTTCCACTGGGAAAAGCTGAGCAAAACACCCTCAGCAATCTCATTTCTATTCCCCATCAGCAGAGTAAGTTGAGTATTCAGGACTCTTTATTCTTTTGGCTTGGAGGATATTGAAATTTTGGGTTTTTCTCTGTGTTTTGTTTATTTTCTTTAAAGGTTGCTTAACTGACAGTGACTATGAGCCCACAGCAGCACTTTTGCTGGATGCACTCAGGATGAACCCAGAAAGAGCAGTGCTGGTGAAGAATGGCTGCCTGGCATTAGCCAGCCTTGTGAGGCTGTCAGGTAACATTCAGCAGTTCTGGGTTCTTTAAAAAATCAGCTCAATGTGAAAACAATCTTTAAAATCACTTCTGCCCTGCTGACAGTGTCAGCTGCATATCTGGTCTTCTACTTGTTCCCAAATATGCTTCAGAAGAGGTTTTTAGGAAGGCTGAAAATAATATTAATACTAATAACTTCCTGAAGATGTGACGTGTGCCAGCTGCTGAGGGGTGGGAAGCAGATCATGCAGCGTGCAGCTACATGAGCCCAGCAGTGTTTGTCTTCTTGCAGAAACTGCAGCTTTGGCAATTCTGCTGGACTCGAAAGGCAGTGGAACAGAGCTGATCAGAGATGAGCATCACCTTCACTTGGATGAGCCAGGGGTGGCAGAAGCTCTGTGCCTGCTGATGAACGAGATGGTTCAGTATGGTGAGATGGCTGGCGCTGTCACTCATTCAATCTCCTCCTCTCTCCCAACCCCAAACTCAGTAAAACCACGACAGCAGCTGCTCAGGGACATGTCAGCTGCTCTCAGGAAAGACTTACTTTGTGTCTGAGAAAGTTCCAATTCACCCTCCTGAGAATTCACTCCACTTGTTCCAAACAAAGATTTTAACTTCATCTTACCCTGCCTTCTCCTTGTGTAGCTCTGCCCTATCCCTGTGCTCCTTTAGCTCCTGCTCCACTGGCAGTTGTGCTAGAACCACATATTGATATGCTATAAATGACCCTGTTCATTGACACTGCAGATGAGGTTTTGCTGGATATGAGGTCCCAGAAAATGGAAGAGCTGCTGTCTGAAATAAAACTCCAGTTTCCATTTAGCACGGTATGGAGAAGTCTCTGGGCTAAGAAAGAGGGGGTGCTTAATGTATTATTTCTGGTGAGGCATTTGATCAGAGTGCAGAAACTTAGAGAATTACCTGCATGTGGAGTGAAGAGTGAGTTTGTAAGGATAGTTCTAACTACTGAGAACAAGTGGTTGAAAGTTGTTTTTCTTGTTGTTGTTTATGCTGAAATTTTTTAAAAATTATGTTCTGGTCCCTTGCAACATTGCATTAATTTACTACAGTCCTCATGCTAAACCAGGCTCAAGCTTACAGGAATAAAGCCATAAGTACATTACATCCAATTTATTTTTGGTTTGGAAGTGGCATTGTTAACAAATCAACAAAAACCCAACAACTTTCTGACAGTTTGTGGGAAGATTTAACTTACATTAAACTTCACCAAGTAGTCACACTGGAAAAAGGAACAAACAGCAAAGTTGTCAGAGCTATTAAACGTGTTACACTAATATTTCTATTGCAATGGCTTGCTGGCAGGAAACCAATAATTAAGTTTGCTCATCAAGCCAATAAAACTGGTTAGTCTTAATTCTGCTGATTTTAGTTATGCATTTACATAATTGTTTTCAAAGAATTACAAACTCTTCTTCAGGTTCTGCTGCAGGCATTGCCTGCACCATTTTAATGAACACTTCAGCCACAAGGTAGTGCAGAGAAAAAAATAATCACAGAAGGGGAGAAAGCTCCCTCTCCTGTTGTAACAACAGCAGCCACTTCAAAGACCTATGTTAGACACATTGTTTTTATTAATAAATGAATACAAAAATACCTGGAGCAACAAGGTAATCTTCTAGCTGACAATTTTCACATTTCCCTCCAGGAGATTCTGACCCTGGTGGATGCAACACTTTTGAAACTGAGGAAGGAAAAACGCTTTGTCTAAGGACAAGACTTGGACACTGCTGGATACAAAATCCTGGATCCTCCATTAGAAGATTCTTCTCACCAAAAAGACGAATATTGGCCTATTAATAATATAGAAACACGTATTTATAGTTGGTTTATGTACCACAACTGTGTGACTAACAGCAACAATTAAGAATTAAACCTTGTAGTAGACCTCACTTTGTGGACCTCAACATACTTGAAATAAAGATTTTAGTCCTTGGGAGTTTTGACACAGCAATGACGTTTTTTTCCTTCATCTATCATCATTTTTTTTTTTAACTTATTCAGTGTGTATCTCCCTTGAAGAAATTTAACCAATGAAGTTCTTCCCAACTGCAGGCGTTTGTTACAAAGGTTGTTTGAACACAGTAGCAGCCATCAGGCACAGGGACCATCCACAGGGATCCAGCAGCTTTCTTGGACAGCAGCATTCCTGTACTTCCAGGTTAGTGTAGTATTCTCTTGGCACTGATTTTATGAAGTTAGCTGCTGTCAGTTCTGACTTATCTCTAAATGTGGAATGTGACATGGAACCAGCGAATGCTGCAGATGAAAGATTCTACCCTGGGTTTTTAAGTTTTGCAATTTTTGTTGTTGGCTTTGTTCTTAACAGCAGCTTCCCATTTCTTTTTCTCCAAGGTGTAAAGTCTCATAGCTGCTTGTGCATCCTGGATCTGAAAGAGAACAGACCAGACAAGGGGCTGTGATAATAAGCAGCTAAATCTTCCATCATTTTAATACATCTTCCCAATTAACATTTCATGATCTCTTTTTACATTCAGGCTCTGTGCCTAGTGAAAGGGATAAATGGTGTATTTGGAGTCCAGGGCCCACCACAAGGCTCTGCACTTCTGATTGTCCTTTGGAAAGTCATAATGACAAAATCGTCTTGATACAATATCTACGAGCTCCCCTTCCAATTTTGCTTCCCCAGTTCATTCCTGTTTTCCATCCTCCTGCCCACTGAAATAAAGGATCTACTGAGGCTCAGGTGCAGCCTCTCACACTATTTACCCACCCTGCCACAGTACAGCAGTGCAGAATGCTGCTTTTGGGGTAAGCAGATCTCGAGCCTTACCTTTTCCCCTGGGAATTTAAAAATAACCCTGAATTCTTGTTAAGAGTTGACTTGTGCAAAAGCTGTTTATGAAATAAGGAAACAGTGAGCAGGCTTAGATGACAGTCTCACTGCTGCTGGTGTCCCAGCAGAGCTTGCTGAGTTTCACTGGGATGAAGGCACATCCAGATCCCAGAGCAAATGTGGTACCTTGGAGATGTCCCCAGAGCTGGGTGTGCTGAGGAGGTACCTACCGAGCAGTGCTCTGCTGCCTGCACCTGAACATTGAGCAGCCTCTCACACAGCAGCTTCAGGGATGGCCTGGAACTCTAGAAACAGAAAAGATCATAAACCATGCTGTCTCACAGGACTTGGAATAACAGAGATGGGTGTGTATATATAAATATTATGTTCCTCAAAGAATAGCATATCTTAGCCTCTGCTGGTGAAATATCAGGAATAATTAATCAATTATGAGATTTGTGTGTGCATAGGTAGGAAAGAAGGAACAGGGTCAGGTAAAAGCAAGCCCAGGAGTGAGTCAGCAGCTCTGGAGTCTGTTAATTGAGCACCTTCCCAGCAGTCTCTTACCTTGACTCTCTGTTTGAAAGGTTTGTATCTCTGTGTGTCCCTGATCTTCTTCTGAGGATGATCAAGAAGTAGGACCTAGAAGAAATCCCATTTTCAGTCTAAAACATGCTATTGCATCAAACTTTACAGAGCTGAGCATGCAGCTGCCTGTTGTTTCCTTCCACCCATTACAACAGACACTTTAAAACCACGAAAGGACAAGACCCAGCTCGTACAGACACGGGCTGGATTCAGGACCACACCTTCCAGGAGTTCAGGTGTGTTCCCTTGATCCAGAACGACGTATTAGAAACTTAATTTTCAGTGTACCTTTAGATCATTCCGTAAGGCGTGTCCAACTAAAATCCTTCCCTTCAGGATCTCAGCAACCTCCTCCTGGACCGTTTTAAAGTCTTCCCCTGAAAAGGCCACACAAGGAAACCCTTTCCATGAGCAAACAGTGCATCTTTTCTGGGAAGTAACAGTATCCTTGGGACTGCCCTTATGCAAATCGTACAGTACACTGAATCCCTGCTTGCTGGAACGTAGAGAATAGAGCACAGCAGGAAAAGGAAATGATTTTTTTTAACACCATATTCCACCAGTTAATTCCTTCAAGGGCCTTAGTGATCACTGTATAAAAACACTTCTTCCCACAATTTTTCTTAGCATTAAGTTTAACATAAACCTCAGCATTTTGTTTCCCCAAATTAAATCTCAAACTCTTCCAAGCTCAGCCAATGCGGTTTCTGCGACAACCCACTGAATTCTCCCTCTTTAAAAATCACTTTGGGGGGAACCCCTCCTACCTGTGTTTATATTCTGAGGCCGTATGCCACTAACAGCTGTCCTGTAGTCTGTCACCTTCTCTGTGGGCTTGACATACTTGTCATAAATGCACTTCCCAAACTGGTTGACGATGGACACTCGAGCCACGATGCTGTCCTCGCCCTTGGGGCCCACGCCCACCATCTCACAGTCCATGGCCACGGCTCGGGTCAGCCTGGAAGGCAAAGGGACAGCTTGGGGACACCTCTGCAGGGCCCAGGTGGAGCTGACAGGGTTCACACTCTGGTGTGAACAGGGCAAAGCCTGGCAGCAGATGCAGGGAGGTGCCAGCTCACTGCAGATCAGTCAGCAGAAGCC
>VWPU01002802.1:194804-255497 GCA_013398955.1 Callaeas wilsoni | reverse complement strand
CGGCCCCGCCCCGCCCGGCCCCGGGGTCCCCAGAGCGGACCCAGCACGGCCCGGCGGGGCGCTCCCCGGGGTGGTGAAATGAACCAGACCCGAAAGCAAACAGCGGCGCGACCTGTAATTTGGGGTTAGATTCCCCTTCCCCGGCAGGTGCTCGTGCAGGGGTCGGGAGGCGGTGGCAGCAGCGGGACAGGTGCGTCCTTAGCATCTCCTCCCTAGATGCAGGGATTTGCATCTCTTTCCGTATCCCCCCCCCCCCCGCCATCCTCCCTACAAACAGGCTTGCCAGGAGGGTGGCTTTGGGGAATGCTTGTAGAATACAGGTGTGCCGACCGTGAGCGCTCCATAGTCCTACAGGGATGTAAACTTTTCAAATGCATAACAAGGTTTTTTAATCCTCTGAATTTCAGCTGGCCCCTGATATTATCCAGCCACAGATGTTTGATACAGCATTTGATAATTGTTTTTGCAATGTGAGGTGATGAACTTGGGATTTTCTACCTCAGTTTTAATGCAGTGGCATTTGAGCCTGCAGCTCACAGGTGGAGAGTTATCCACAGTGGTTTCTCCTCTTATTTGACGCTGTTTACTTTCCACATCAGTAGTATATTTGCCATTGATGTGGAAAGTACACTGCCGGTCTTTACTTTCCTCCTATTTATTTCAAAACTATTGTTACATTTTCTAAACCTTTTTGCCAGATGGGCAATCACTGGAGGATAAGAAGCGACATTTGCATCATTATTCTTCTGATGAATGCTCTTTGGTTTTGCCGTGTGGACACAAACCCGGATGTAATCACCTCACAGACCTATATTAAAAAAAAAAAAAAAAGAAGAAGAGAAAAACCTCAGAGTTAGGTGTACCCTTGGATCTGTGTCAGAGCTCAGTGGGAATAGGGTGTTTGTTGATCTGTTAATGCTCCAGCAGGATAAAAGGGGGTCCACAGACGCATGTACTGACGCAGTGGGTCTCTGCCTGCCCTCTGCCTCCTTAGTATCCTCTGACTTGCAGGTGACGCACAGCAGCATTGGCAGGGAAGAGGGAGAGGGCAAAGCAGGCAGGAGGCTTGTTTGCACAGCAGCACTGGGCATGGAGCATGCTACAGTTCCATTCAACCTCGGTGCCAAGATGCCTTCTTCTCTCCCCAGGAGGGAAAAGAAAAAGGGTCATGAAGTAGGTGAGCCACCCTCCAGTGTGGTGTCAGGCTGTAGCCAGAGCTCACTTCAGAACACTGGGACGACCATAGATCCAAGTCTCATGTCCGTGATGTTATGAACTAGCTATCGTAGGGCATGGCAGCAGAAAGGAAAAAGAAAAGAAAGATTTTTTGAATGCTTCCCCCCATCATAGCAGTTTGAGATCTTGCAGACTGGAATTATGTTGATGGTGGTAAAGTAGATCAATCCAAACTATCAACCAGGATCTAATCAAGTCTGAGGTAGGAGACTTGATTCCAAACCTGGGTCATCATGTTTTCTTGGCATGGGAAGCTCACCTATACTTTTGTTGATAACACTGCTTTGCTTGGTGAGTCCAGGGAGTAGCATTTGGGCAAATTTTGGCCAAGGCCCATCAGAACTTTTTGGTGTGCTGTCAAGCAATAACCAGAAGGCTGGAATGAGTGTTGAAGGACAGGAACACAGCCAGGATACCCCTGAGTCTGGGAAGGAGAGGAAGAGGTTCTTCCTAAAGAGCATAGGCACCACTTCCCAGAGGGCCAGCAGAAGTGGCAGGCTGGTGAGTGACACTGCTGAGCGTGGGTAGTCCTGCTGAAGCTGATGTGGCCTCTGGCTGTGATGTCCAACAACCTTTTGTGCTGTCCCAGACCATGCTGCTTTCTACAGAGCCGGACTTAGCTGCCATGTGCCGTGTGGATCCACATCTCTCTGGTGGCCACCTGCCTGCTGCCAGGGACTTCAGGGGGAGCCCATGCAGGTGGCTTAGGACCGATGAAGTTATTTCAACCTCAAGCCCACTCTTTGCCTGCCCATAAGGACCCTTCAAGCAGGGCTAATTTATACGTTTGTTCCCTTGTAAGCCCTTTTTTATCCAGAATGTTGTAGATTGGCCTCAGTGTACATGAGAACCAGACTTGCTTTAGCTGCAGGGAAAGGCTCCTCCTTTCGTCTCCTGACACTGTGGCTTCTGAGGATGTTTTATGTTACTAGTCCAGTTGTTACCATCTTTCTCATCTAAAATCAGAGAGAGATGTTGCACTTCTGATGTCATCTTTGGTGATGTAAACCCAAAATGACATAGTACACAGCTGAGTGTTCACTCCGGGCTGAATAATAAGGGAAGTTGCAAGAGATACTCTTCCCCCATGACATTTTCTTCATGCTGGCTGGACTCTGCAGGGATAAGACATTGGAAAATACTCATCTGGGAGGCTGTGTTTCTCCCCCATGTAATTTTTTCAGCTTCTTTCTGTTGTGCAACTGCAGGTCTCTTTACCGTGAGCTTAACTCATACATCTTCCAGTTTTCCAGGATACAATGGTCTCTTTTCTCCCTGTTGTTGTGGTAGGAACTTTAACATCCACATGAAGACATTTCTGTATCTCCCTTCAACCTCTGTCTTCCTGCCACCATAGCTCGGGCTTTGGATTGGGGTATTGGGCTTTCTTACCTATTTATGGTTTATGTAGTAGAGCAAAAGGCTTCACCTTTGCTTTGTTTTTTGTTGGGTTGTTTTTTTGAGTTTTTTTTTGTCCCCATGTTTCAGGACAAGTTATGACTTGGGAAGTTTTTGAAAATTCCTCAGACCACTGGGGGACTGATTTGCGTTTTCTTCTGTTCATGCGTTGGTCAGGTCAATGCAATAGCACAGTTTTGTGCTGGGTCATTTGACTGAGTATGGGGTTTATTTCCTTGGACTGGGGACTGGGTTTATTCCCTTGGACTTAAGAAAGGTACTTATGTCTTTTTTTAAGAAAAACAACCCTTGTGGTTAATTTCTTGTGGCAAGTTTCATCGACTATGGGCATAAAAGTGGCATTTAAGGGAGAAATATTAGTATGTGTTTAGAATAGGCTATTTCAGTTGGAACAGACCTGTGATGATCATCTAGTCCAACTGCCTGACACTTCAGAACTGACTCAAAGTTAAAGTGTGATACTAAGGCTATTTCCAAATACCTCTTAAACACTGACAGGCTTGGGGCATCAACCACCTCTCTAGGAAGCTTCTTCCAGGGTTTGACCATGCTCTCAGATAAGAAATGCCACCTAATGTCCAGTCTGAACCTTCCCTGGTACAGTTTTGAACCATTCCCACACATCTTATTGCTGGATTCCAGGGAGAAGAGATCAGCACATCTGTCTCCATTTTCCCCTTCTCAGGAAGCTGCAGAGAGCAGTGAGATCACCCCTCAGCCTCCTTTTCTCCAAACTAGACAAGCCCAGAGTAGTCAGCCACTCCTCACAGGACATGACTTCAAGCCCTTTCACCAGCTGTTGCCCTCCTCTGTATGCATTCAAAGACCTCAATATCCGTCTCAAATTGTGGGCCCAGCACTGCACACAGCACTCTGGGTGAGGCCGCAGCAGTGCTGAATACAGAAGGACAATCCCCTCTCTTGGCAGGCTGGAGATGCTGCGTTTGAGGCACCCCAGGATGGGATTTGCCCTCCTGGCTGCCAGGACACAGAGCTGACTCACACTGATCCTGCTGCTGACCAGCACCCCCAGACCCCTTTCTGCAGGGCTGATCTCCGGCCACTCCTCTCCCAATTTATACTTGTTCCCAGCATTACTCTGTCCTAGGTACAGAATCCAGCATATGGACTTGTTAAATTTCATCCCATTAATCATACCCCAATACTTCAATGTATCTGATGCCTTAGGATTTTAGCTTTTATGTTTTTCATGTATTTGTAGTCCTGTAATTATCTAGTGTAGAACTCTAAACTCCATACAGAATGTTAGCTACTGCTTTCCCATTTTTGTCAGACACAACAATTCCTCTCTAGGCCTGGGAATCAAGGACACCTTACTGTCTCAGGCCCCGAGAAATGTAAACAAAAGTGAGATGGGGAGGGGAGCAAACTTGGGGTGAATTACTTCATTACCTGAAGCTGTAATTGGAAGATTAATCCCCAATACACAAAGGGACCAAACCTATAAGGGTATGAAAACTCAGGACCTGTTGTCCATTTCTGAGTGTAGCCCCTGGGTGGGCTTCGTCTGCCCTAAATGCACCT
Source organism: Callaeas wilsoni (assembly GCA_013398955.1). Classification (NCBI taxonomy): domain Eukaryota; kingdom Metazoa; phylum Chordata; class Aves; order Passeriformes; family Callaeidae; genus Callaeas; species Callaeas wilsoni. The sequence goes on along the minus strand of VWPU01002802.1, from coordinate 251,297 downwards.
GAAGGCCCTTCAATAAGTATGTCTGGCCTCTGTTTTTAGGTAGCCCATCAAGGCATCATATCCAGATCACTCTGCAAAACCTTTTGTCCCCCAAGAGCGTCAACAGCACCTCCCGGGCTGGTGTCATCAGCAAACTTGCTAATGGTGTGTTCAAGTCCTGCGTCCAGATTGCTGATACTCAACAGATCTGGCCCCCAGGACTGAGGTGTGAGGAACACCACTGGTGACCATTCACCATCCAGATGTAGCCCCATCCACTACAACCCTTTGGACTCTGTCCTTCAGCCAGCACATCCTGAATTCATTCATCCCACAGCTGGACAACTTGTGTGGAAGGATGCTATAAGGGACAGTATGAAAACCTTGACTTAAATCTAGAACAACTCCATCCCCCACCTTCCCTTCATCCACTCGGTGGGTGACCTTATCACAGAAGGATATGAAATTAGTTAAAAAGGATTTTCCCTTTGTGAGCCCATGTTGACTGTACGTGGGGATTGCATTGTTCTTTAAATGCCTTTTGACAGTACCCAGTGTGATCTTCTCTGCAACTTTGCCAGGAACTGAAGTTAGACTAACAGGTCTGAAGTTCCCTGGGTCTTCCTTCACATCCTTCTTGTAGGTTGGAATAACACTGGCTAGCTTCCAGTCAGCAGAGACCAACCCCAGGCTACATACATTTCACAAATCAGGATGGAATATTAATAAATAGTTGAATTTTTATCATGTACAAACTTTTATTATATTGCCATGGACAGAAGAACCCTTCAGAGACGGTTTTGCTTTCAAGTCTGAAATACAGGATGTTATTTTAGCTCTTGCAGGATCAAAATCACAAGTAATCATTATTGCCTCGTAAGTTAAACACCGGATGACAACAGCATTTGTTCTGCAGCCAGGATAAGCAGGCTAGGGTCGTCATGCCTTTGTCCTGGAGTAATTTTTCTTGTAATTTTACCATACATAGGTTGGGCAACTTGAGACTCTTTCGTGGCTTTGCCATGTTATGATTTCCAGGGTGCCTAGAGCACTTGTGCAAAAGGAAAAAGCCCCAACTTTATTTTTCTTAAGCTGAAGGACAACTTCCTTGTTTGCTAGGGTTTCCCTGAGAATCTTAATATTGAAAAAGTAAGGCAGACATGTGGGGAACATAGACAGGCTCATAAGAATGTCATCACCTGGGCAAGGTCAGGTCTGTTGGCAGTGCTGGATCTGGGGACGACGCCCCAAACTGGCGCATGCGTTAGAGGAGTTTAACACAACTGTAAGTGAGGAGCTTGCATGGTGTTTGCATTGTGCAGAACAAAGTGCCACCTAAAAAATGAGCAACCAGATCCTCTTTTTCAAAAGAGAGTAAACAAAGGAATGTTTCTGTCTTACCTAAAAAAAAAAAAAAATCCGTCAGATTGGGAACATCAGTTAATAATCACCAGTCCTTGCTGGGGTTGCTATTGTTGTTTTTCTTAAGTGGTGGGAAAAGAAATTAAATTAAATTACTGCATGTCTTTTGTAAACTGCCAGGACAAGAATGATTTTTAGCTATGCAGTTCATATATTACATAATGAAAAGTAAAAAATTAATAGGAACTGACAATCCAGAGCATTTTAAAGGAGTGAAAAATTGCATTCCACAAGCCAATAAACTTTCTCCTCTCTCTCTCTCTGTTCAGTGCATTTGGACATTACAGACTTTGTTTCTTGACACTGTGATTAATGCATTGTTTCTTCCATTTTTTTTTTCAGCTCACCTTAATTTTGTTGAGAAAAGCCTGTGTTGTTCCCTGAAAGTTTGTAATACAATGCTTTTAAAAATAGATATAACCTGTTTAACAAACTCAGCAGGAAATGTGAAGAAGTGCATCTCCTACTTTCCTGGAGGTGCATTCCTCCTGGCCAACAGCACAGGTGCAGCTCTCGTCTGTCAGAAGTGGCCTCCACATCAAATTAAGTTTTGCTAAGCACAGGCAGGTTGCTGTGGAAAGGCAAAAAACCTCCAGATGGATTTTTAGAACATGCGACCCTATGTCATGCAATTTAGAAAGTTTGTGAAATTTTAGAAAGTTTTCAAAATAAAAGCATATTGTATCTAATGGAATTTAAAAGGATTTAATTGAGGTGAGAGGCAGAGAGGCAAATGCCTTTCCAGAGCAGTCAGTATTCAGAAGTGATCCTTGCCAGTGAGCCATAAAGAGAAAGAATTTGAGTCCTGACCAGTGTCTGAGCGGTAGGACAGTGTTTGGGTATTGGTATCCCTGGAGTGGGAACGCTTTCCCACCGAGCGTGTCCTCTGCCGTGCTGTGCCACAGCTGGTCTCTGCTGTTTGCTGAGCACCTGGTAGGTCCGGGCATGAGGAGTCTGTCCTTTTTTACAGGCACCAGGACAGCTCCCAGCCAGAGGACACGCAGAAGCAGGAGCTGACCCTCTGGGGGGAGCACAGCAACAGGACAAGGGGCACGAGTTGGAAGGCAGGAAATTCCCATTAGGTATTAAGAAGAAATTGTTTACCAGGAGGATGGTCAAGCACTGGGAGGAGGCTGCCCAGAGAGGCATCTCCTTCCTTGGAGGTGCTCAAAACTTAACCGGTCATGGTCCTGAACAAGCCCGTCTGATTAGATGTGTTTTGGACTTGATGACCCCTGGAGGTCCCTCCTAACCTGACTTTTCTGTTACCCTCTGATTTTCTTACCTCTCTGGAGCAGATAGAGTAGCGCTGGGCTGCATTTGGCTTATTATAGCTCTAAGTGGCACCCAGGTGCACTAATGATCACAGATTATATGTTATGCCCAGAACATGATTCCATGTGGTCCCTGCTACCCTGTTATTTAGCACACATGCTGAAATCTTCTTTTCACAGATAGGTGTATTTTAGTTCATAACAGCAGTATATTTAACTACATTTTCAGCTGTTTACACGCATGGAAAATTTTCCATGGTCATCTTCTTTTTTATTTATTTCTTTAGGATGCATCTGGACATGCTAAAGAAAACCCCAAGAGGGGAACATGACCCAGAGACCTTTGGCTCTGCCAGTGTAATACCCTTCCTGAGACAGCGGAGCAGGGATGAGAAGAAGAGATGAGCTTCTAGAAAAGAGGGACTCATTTCCTGAGTGGATGCAGGAGCAAAGCTGTTCAGTGTGCACTTCAGCTAATAGGGGGTGGCAGCAACTGGAGAGGTAGCTGAGGAGATGTGAGGTGACTGGCAAGGGCCCTGGAGGAGGCAGAAATAAGCTGCAGCAGAGCATAAATGAGGGGTGATAATTTACACCATGCTCTTTACTTAGCCCTGCTTAGGTGCAGCCTGTCCCTCAACACACATTTGTCCCAGTTTCCAATTCGAAGGAAGAAGAAACAGGTGAAGGTGACTGTCTCCCTTCCCGCCAGTGTTTCTATCTGCAAGGAAGCTCTTTCATGTGCCTTCCTCTGGTTCATCTCCCCAGTTCCCGCAGGGGCTCCTTATTTACTCAGGAAATGGTTGTGCCATGAAGAGGGTGTTGTGGTTTACTGTCCCGGGCCCCACTGTTTGTCAAGCACCAGTTATCCCAGCTGGTGGCATAGAAAGATTTCATTTAACTGAGACCATGAAAACCACAACCTGGAGCAAAGCAGCTTCTGTAGCGTAACTTAATTTGAGAGCAAACGGACTGGGATCAAAAAAGGTCACGGTGACAAAGCAGAGTTAAAAGTTGTCTTAGATCAACATGCTCAAGCAATTCAGAAACAAAGGGAATAAGGAAATAATATGTGACAGAGTCAAAAATCAATAAACCAGTTGTGGTTAGTGTGCATTTGATCCATCATCAATACTGCTTCTTTTGATCCTTCTGGTTTGATTTAGTTTCTGATGTGGTGTGTGTATTTGAAAGAGAAGTGGCTAAAACCTTCCGGTGAAAGGAGGGGTTGCCGCCATGTATAGAGGCTCTTGGACAAAGCGGACAGATTTAAAATCCAATTTAAATTTTCCAAGCTTAAGAAATCACAAATAAAAGTGGCAGTAACGAGATATGAGGAGAAAAAAAACATCTTAAAACATAGGTGTCAATGTCAACCTGTTTGTGCTGAGGGACACAATCAAGTTCCCCTCATCTCCCCATCTACTGAGAGTGCACTGCCTGTTCAAAAATCAAATGGATCAAATGCACTTGGAAGTTTTTTAGTGTACCAAGCAACACTTCAGCTCATTTTTGTGTGCAATCTGTGTGCAGCACCGTGTTTTCCTACTTCTTCAGTGCAATGTTTGGCCAGCCTCCATACTGACTCTTGAGGAAACAGTCTACTGCTGCGTGTAGTAAATGAAGCAGTATATTACCTAGGAGAAAATTCATTTGGACTGCTTATTTTTGCTGGGTCACAGTCCAGAGTAGCCAACAAGACATTTGCCAAGGGCAGGACATAATGTGCTTTGCTTGTTATGTTAATGCTTTCATGGTCCCATACGGAAAGTATTTTTCTTTCATTACTTTGCAGTAGTTCTACCTTGCCATTGCCCTTGCAAAGAAATAAAAGCTTTTCTACTGATAATAGAGATTCAGGTATGCACTGTGGGGTTTTTTTTCTGTTTTCTTCTTTGTTTTCCTCTTTGTTCAAGTGTCTTTTCTCAGCTGATTGTTTATTTCAGTGGCTGATTTATGTGTTCATTTTTTAATTCTTTAATTAAAACTTTAGCTGCAAGCCAGGTGAAGAAGGGCAGAATCACTTTTGAGAATTCAGTATTAAAACTATGTAAAATCTCTCTTTTCACATCAGAAATGCATTTTGTCTTTTAGAAAAGGAGAATTCTTAAACGGTTTTGACGTACATTGCAGTTTGTAAGGAAAGTTTGCAGCACTAGATGGTGCCTCATGCTGATGGTGGGAAACGGAGCATGTTTCTGATTTTGGTGGTTTTATATGGATTTAAATATTGCACTACACTTCTTGTTTTCAAAAAGGTTGTATAGTGGGAGTAAATGGGATAATGCAGCAATCTCTTTACTTGGTGCTAGCTCTGGGAAAGTTCAGTTTCCTTTTCTTTTCCAGTGTTTGGTGTAATTATTTTATGTAGACGAGAATCAGAAAATCTTTCAACAGCAAATTCATGTTTCAGAAGTCTCCAGGTGACAAAGTGGTGAATTTTGATTGTAAATTGCTTGACAAATGCCAGCAAAATAAAAACGCCAGCGGATGCCAAACATTGAAACTGGAGACACCAGTGCGTTTGGTTTTTTTAATGACTGCTCTTTGTTTTTCTACTGGATGGTGCACTATTGACAAAAATTACTTTCAGTGATGTCTGAGGATTAAGGATTTATTTGGAAAGATGGCCCAGAGCATTTTGTTCATGTGGTATTCTGGGAACTGTTAACTTTTCTAAATACATACAAGAAAAACCTGATTTTGTAAGAGAGAGTTAGGACATGGCATGCAAAAGCTACAGGCTTGCTGCATCCATTAGAGAACTGGACACAAATGTTAAAATTTAGCTGGAGGAAGTGTTTGTGCTATTGCTGGATATACTGTTGGTGCAAAGTTCTGTGTTTTAGTATGAAATGCAAAACATAATAATGCATGAAATTCTACTGCCAGTCAAAAATCCCACCCTACCCCCTCCCGTCCCACTAAATACAGGGCACCTCTGGAAAGTGTGCAGATTTATGGGAGGAATTTTCTTGCCTGTAAAGAAAGCCTAGAGCCATGGCTGTAGGCATCAGCTCATAGATGCCAGTGTGCAGGCTGGTCAGTGACTGGAGCCATGTGGTGCTGCAATCCTGTGCCAGCCATTGTCCTCACCAGGCACCTTCCACTGACACGTCACATGCCCTGAGCTGTGAAAATATTGATTTTGGGATCACATGCCTGAACAAGTTTCAATTTTCCTCCCATCCCAAACAGGATCTAAGCTCAAGCTGGGATCCTTGTTGAGCAGGTGTATGCCCTGGAGGCTGCTGCAAGCCCTTCGCCTGCCTATATTTTGCAGGGGGTTTTATCCAGCTCTGTCACAAATATTCTCCAGCTCTGGCAGCACAAGCCCCAGTGCTGGACATTTCTGCAGGCTGAGATTGGCTTAAGCATGACCAAAGGCGCAAGTACCTCTCTCCTGCCTGCAGGTTCTCTCTATGTCAATCCACTACTTCTGGGGGAATGATGGTTGAAAGCTGCCAGCCTCAGGCAAGGGTCACTCCCTGGCTCTGCACAGGGTGACCAGAGAAATGGAAGACATGATGAGTTTTGAGGACTGAGTTTAAAGTATAGAAATGAAAAGCCACAGTTAAGTCAAAGTGGAATCCTCCCTTGTGTTCGACAAAAGTTAATTCTTGTATTTTTTCAGCAAACCTCATACCTGGAGAGCTGACTGAGCAGCCTCTGCTGGCCCACTCCACCAGCCCGACATTGTCTTGGGTTCTTCAAGGCCTTCCACCTAACCCGAACACATCAGCTGCCTGTTCTTATCCCAGTGAGTCACAGCGTGAGTGGCTCGGCAGATGGGTGTCTCAGGTTTGAAGCCCTCATCCCTCCGCCCCTCTCATGTCTTCAGCAGTGGCTCCCACAGCGAGCGTCTTGTGCAAGCAGAAACTGCCCAGTTGCCCTGAGAACTTCACAAGTGCTGATGTGTTTCTTGGCTTTTGGCAGGGAGCAGCGGCATCCTTGGATGCATGCCTGTCAGCTGACAGGCTCCTTGCCCAGATGCATTTCAGAGATTAACCTGCTGCCTCTGTCTGTCAGCTTAGGGGTTTCTATGCCACACGAGAAAAGACAGGAAGGTTAGATTTGCTTGAACTCCCTGGGACTGGTATGATGTCGGTATCTACCATGCGGCTGGAGCGATACAGAGCACTGTCAGTAAGGCATGTAGCAGCTTGTGTTGCAGACTTGCTCTCCAAACAAGGCTTGGAGAAGTCAAGGGGCTGTGTTTTCCAAGGCAGGACTGTAAGAGGTCACTCTCCTGTTTGTGCTGCCCCTGAACTCAACCTCTCTTCTGTGAGACATTTCTTGGCACGCTGGTGGTCTGTTGGCTTGTGGGAATGGCCCCTGCCAAGTTCTTCAGGCGTGGAATAGGTCGTTCCCTTCTCATTTGTAAAGTGTTGTGGTTAATTTCTAATCAGAAGTGCCTTTGAACTTCTGAACTTTGAACTCAGTGAAGGAAGCCCTCCCCTGAGTACATCAAAGCTCGTAGCTGTGCGTAGGGGAAAGATTTATGCCACATACTCATCATGCCAAGAAATTATTGCGAGTCCTTTATGTGGCACAGGCATCATTAATTATATTAATATGCACAAGTAAATAAAATAAAGCCATTAGATTAGGATGCACACCCCTGAGAGCTGAATTTGCTCTGCAGGTTTTCAAACAGGCTGAAATACCAATCACTAATCTTTCACAAAGAAAATCTCTCATGTCTTAGAACACAGCAAACAAGCACACTCCTATTTACATTTATTAATTGATATTGAATGGATGTGATACAAATACTTTTATATATCCCTGCCTTATACTATGTCTCAGAAGAGATCAGGCTCTTACCAAACTGCTATTTCCTAGATACTGGAGAAAAATTATTTGGCAACAACCCCACCTACCACAATTTCACGTTTTCTTAATTATCTTAAACACATACACATCTCTCTTTGTAAGCATTACCACTACAAACTGATGAAACCAATTCATAAAATAGCAAGAGAGAAATAATGGTTTAGGATAAGTAGAGGAGACTAAAACAACCCTGCACACATATCCTCCCTCCCCTTAGCAGATGAAAATGTTCTTTTCCCTTTCCTTACAGAAATCTACAACAGGATTCTACAAATGGTGTCTATGACAGGGTGTCTCTTTATTCACGGAATTTGTTCTGTAATAGATATTCTTACATACTACTGCCCACTACCTGTATATCCCTAGGACAATTAATTACTAGAAGTGGGACATGCATGTAATAATTAGAGCTATTCATTAGCCTTATCAAGAATTATCTAGATTTAATTGCAAAACAAAGAGGTACTTCCTTTGTAATTCCTTTGTAGCTTTGCTTTGCAGGCCTAAATATACCCACCAGGACAATAATTTCATTAGAATTTCATTTTTCATCCTTTTTCTTTTTCTTCTACACTGCCTGGGTTTAGAACTTGCTTTTGTGTGTAATCCATGACAGAAGAGTTCCCAAATGAGCTGGTTGTGAATTGCAGGTCGCTATCTTTCGTTAACTCCACTCAAACAGGAGTTTACAATGAAGTACGACATTCTGTGTTGGTTTGTTTGTGCAACAGCTGAGGTTTTTGCAATAGGAAAGTAAAGTACTTGAGTCATGTCCATTTGTTTTTTATCGGGTTGCACTAGCCTTGAGGAGAGAGGTGTTTCTGAGGTTTTTTCCCTGATGACTTCCAGCATTTGATGCTGATTTCACTGTTTGTCTTGTATGGCAGCAGTCACGCCTGGCGAGATAAGCCATCTCAAGCCCTTCCTGATCCTCAGATGAACACTAAGGATTGTGTTTAGCATTTCTGTGGGCATGTTCTGTACTGTTGCACCACAATACTTTTTATTTTAGCGTTCCATCACCTTCAGTGACTTGGCTCTATTGTCCCAATATATTTGCAAGCTTGGGAATACCCAGAGCTTTGATGGTGGCCCTGTATAATCAACCTTTCATGAGATTAATTTTGGAGTAATTTGTACTCATCAATAGAGCTTGCCAGATTTTCTACAAGAAGGATGAAATTGCCAGCTCATGTCAGTGTACTCTTGTCCTGTTCTGCCTACTGTCTCCCTTCACAACAGCCAGGCACTGGTTCACACAATTATTTCCACACTGTGCATCCAGAGACCTGCAGTCTTCTTTAAATTATGTCTGCTCATGACCAGCTCCCTAAATAGTTCACATAAAAAACTAACTGCCAGTAGTTCTTTCTTCACAAGGGGAAGTGAAGGGGTGGGCACTGATCTCTTCTCTCTCATGACCATTGACAGGACCCGAGGGAAAGATATGAAGCTGAGTCAGAGGAGGTTTAGGTTGGGTATCAGGAAAAGGTTTTTCACCCACAGGGTGGCTGGGCACTGGGATAGGTTCCCCAGGGAAGTGGTCACAGCACCAGCCTGACAGAGTTCAAGAAGCATTTGGACAATACTCTCAGGTACATGGTGTGACTCTTGGGGATGGTGCTGTGCAGGGCCAGGAGTTGGACTTGATGATCCTGACGGATCCCTTCAAACTCAGAATATTATATGAATCTATGATTCTATGCTTCTATGATTCTGTGATTATGAGCTAAATCCCAGTGGGTTTTATTATTATTATGGAAGCAGTGAAGGATCAACACCAGAAGAGGCAAGTCAGTGATGGATTTACTTTCTTAATATTTGAGTATTTCACTGAAGCTGTGAAGCAGCTGTGAACGCTGTTTCTCCAGCTCCCAAACCATTTTCTGATGCCATATCAGAAAGGATCTCTAAATGGCGATGGTAAGGGTTGACTTTGCCTTATGTATTAGCATGGTCATGTATTTTTTTTTTTTAGACTTTTGTTGCTTCCTAAATTAAGAAAATACTACTACATAATTATAAGATATCCCTGCCTGCTGGGAGCAAGGGTGTGGCTGAGATGCCCTTGTGCCTGGGAAGCAATATTCAGACTGGATACTCCAGAGAAATGTAAAATTTTGTCCACCTTTATAGGCTGAGACCACAGAGGGCACACTGTGTAACCTCCCCATTTGGCTGAACCATGGCTAGAAATGTGACACTGGCTCTGCACCTGAGCATGCAGAGACACCTTAACAGAAGTGTTTTTGTGTGATGACTGTTTCGTATATGCTTAAGGGGCAGGGTTACGTCTTTGAGCTGAAAGCAACTCTTTGTGAGTGCATAAATCACGGAAGAACTGTGTTTAAAGACTGTATCATATCCAGTGGAGGTGATACAATCTCCACAGCATTTATATCTTTGAAATGAGTAATTATTTTGAATAATGATACATGCTTGTTCATTTTCACGTGAACAGTTATGAGGAAAGCTTAGCAAAAAGGATTTACTTCAAGCTTTCAAACCTTTCCTCAAGATCCACTGGTCTGTGAAGTTTAAAGATCACTGACTAAGGCCATGTGAAATGGTAACAGGGATTGATGACACTTGAATAAAGCGAATTATTGGTCTGTGTGACAGCTGGCATCGGTAACAATGTGGTCTAACCACAGTGACACCTCTCTTCCTCTCTCTTCCCTTGCCAGCCAAGACTTCTTCAATGCCTCTGCAAATGACCCTTCATTCTGTTCTGTATTGCAACATTGATGGTAGTGCCACAAACAAAGTAATCAGAACTTCCCACAAGTTCATTTAAATTTGAAGTGAACGTGATGCAATATGACAAGTGGTGTTCGGCAATAAGCACATCATAGATAACCCTGTTCCACACTGTTACTGTACAGCAAATGCAAGAGGTGGGATTCTGTTTAACCTGGATGGCCAGAGTGCAGATGTCCACATCTGGACTAGTCATCAGAGCTCCATGCACCATAGTCAAAGGAGTCTGCAGGGCTACTCAGCTGATAAATATAGGGTGAAATTGGAGAACTATGTCCCTGAGTTCCTATTTCATTTTACTGACTGTAAAGGAGCAAAATGGACAGATTCTTATGGAGTCATCTATATTACAAATGTCATGGGATGAGATTTTTTTACTGTCAAATATTTTAAGGTCGAGTGCAATATTTGCAAAAGGTGATAGAAACAGTCTGAAAAGTTTTTGTCATTCACAAATACAAGCTGGCAGGAACGTAGTGCTTTTGTATCGGTGGAGATGAATTGTGCACCCTCTACTGGAAAATATGTTCGGTACATACAAAACATGGAAAAAGGATGTCTGTACAGTGATGTCCTCTCTTCATTGTCCTAGAGCAGGGTTGTTATATGCTGACTAACCCTTCATTTCTGGTCACTTACAAGTACTGGCACACATGGCTCCTGATTTATGAATTTACCTGCTGCTGAAGTTAATAACCAGACTGTAGCCTCTTGTGAAATATGATTTCCGGGTGAATACACTGAAGTTCAACGAAAATAAAGACCTTTATTAGTTTTAAAATTTCCATTGGTATCCATTTGCCTGGAAAATCCAGAGCAGAAAACAACATGGAAAGTCTGAATATAAGCTCAGCTATGGCAATTTTATAGTGACATTGCTAGATTACTGTTAAGATTTTTGCAGCTCTGAGTTCACAATCAGATCCTATACCCAGTCACAGGAAAGCAAACAGCAATTATTATTTCACTTGTAAGAAAAAAAAGCTCTTTTCAGGGTTATATCACAAGCCTCATCTCCCTGAACAAGCAAATGTGGCAGGCAGATAATGCAAGTGAAAGAAACCGTTGGACCTAGAGAGTCCGACCTTGGAAGAATGGTAATTTCGGCTATCAAAAAAGAGAAAGCTGATATTTCGCCCTCTATATGAGAGGTTCATTGTCTGAAACTTGAAATGTGTGAAAAGGGGCGTGAAAGGAGTGTCGATAGCTTTCCAGGTGGGATATGCACATTCCTGTCTCTGAGTTGTCTCATCCAATTCAGCTGAATGACACTTCTTCCAATCTTCTAATTTAAGCAGGATACAGTAAAACGGAGCAGGTACTTACCAGACTCTGACATAATGAGTCTGTACACTCTCAGCAGAAGTGTTTGCAGGGAATCTGCTTTCCACTGATATGACATGCTCACATGCTGGAGATGTGTGATCACTTGGAAGCTCACTAGGTATCAGTAAGTGAATAGCAAATAAACACTCACATCATCAGATGGATTTCCTGTGTTAAAATTGCAAAGATCACAAACTACTCTTTGCACTGCTGACAGACCAATAATACGTATTAACCTCTGTCGTAACATCTTTGGCAGAGTCTTAGCCAATGGTGTGAAAAGGATCACTGGAATAATCAGTTCCCTCCAGGCATTCTGAGCCTCAGAAAGAAAAGGCACTTTGCCAGGAATAAGAAACGAGATCTGTTTTGTGAAATGAGCTGTTCTTCAGGCCAGTTCTCCTCCCCAACTTGGATAAGGCAGGATCAAGTCAGACATGGTACTGACAGCTAGCCTTGCTTTGCTGAGCTGTCAGGTGTTACCTTTGCTAACTGTCCTTGAAAAGGGAGGAGCAGTGGGGCAGCACATGGATATGAAAAGATTCCCCCTCACTTCTTCTGAGGGAAAGTACTAACACTGGAATATATAAAAACATTTTGTGTCCAACCCTTTTGCCATTCCATAAAGAGCAGGCTGGGTCTCAGCTGCTCTTACCCACAACTACACAAAAATGACTATAGATATGATAAAATTCTTGGCATCAGTAAAAATTTGGAGTCCTACATGCAGCTCATGCTCAGTGCTGGGTATTACAGCAACCACCAGCATTCCATCTGGATCGGACTGAGTCAGACAGAGTTAATAGAGCTCCAGTAGCCCACACTATCCCCAGAAGCATCATTTATTCCCCTGGAATGGAGAGCTTGAAGATCTGGCCATGCTCTACACCCAGGGAGCCTTGACTGATCCCCACTCCCAGCCATGCCTGTGCAAATTAGTGGTGGCTCCCATCTCCTACCAACTTGAAAAGCAGCGTGGCTTCCTGCACTCTAGCTGATCTTGCAACCGAAGGCATTTTGCTACCGGGATCTTGCAGCAACAGGGCACATAGGCTTTCTAAGGATGGGAAAAATCTGGTTTTGGGGGCTGAATTTTCTTCGAGTTCCCAAACTCTGCACAGTGACAGAGGAATAGGTCTGTTGACAGTTTGATACTCCAGGCAAGCAACATGAAAGCATGTGGATGCACAGACTGCAACAGGAGTGGACAGTGACAAAAGTGAGAAAGAAGAAGAGAGAAACAAACCTGTCTCAAACAAACCTGGAGGAAAGGAATCTGTCTCCTGTGGACCCGGGAGACATGGAAATGTCTGGCACTTCAGAATATGCTGCCTGTGGGCAGGGAAAACACAGGCATGAGAAGTAGTAGCAAGCCCTGAGGAAGAGTCTCAGCTCTTAGGAGTGTTTTAGCATGAAGGTAGGAAGGCACAGCAAAATAATATATATGGTCATTTTATAAGATAGACTTTCTCGTCAATAACAGGCCTATGGATAGGGAGGAGTCCATGAGGAACTTGTAGTACAAACTTGGGTCTCACCTATGAACCAGAAGCCTGAGCCACCTCCTAATTTTGAATGGGATCTGTCTGTCTTAACACAGTTGTCTCAAGTTTAGGATTTGCCCTAAGCCACTGACTCTAAATTCCATGTCTGGTAGATGGACACTTCCAGAGAGTGATCCAGTCCATTGACCTCATACACATTTCTCTGGGGATCCCTGTGTCTTTTTACTTATTGCAGAAGGGCTTTGAGATGATTACCTTAGACATCCTTTTTAGACTGCTAAAATTAGTGACGTGAGGCGCACCTCTAAACATTGCTCAACTCAAGCGGTAGTGCTGTTGAAATGAGTGACTGGCTGTGCACCTCTGGAAAAGTAACTTTCTAGACTAGTGATGAACTGCACATAGTACCCACAATTTGGCAACTGTCTGCGTCATCTCCTATCTGTGAACAGCCCCAGTGACCACATTTGGGAAGGATTTCTCTCCTCTTAAATGATGCCTGCTTCATCCATGGATGGTTGAACCTGATTGTTGACAAATAAGGGATAGATGCAAACCAAAAAATCTGCTTTCATCATACCAAGTGAGATGGCTTTCACGCCTGTGGGTCGGGTATGGCCTCAAATTACGGTGAAATTGAATTATCATGCTGTGGACAACTAGAACACAGTGAAAAGGTCACATCAGGAAAGAGGAAGGCATACACCCTTGTTCATTGTCTTCCCAGGTATTTATGCACTATGTGTGCCCTGACAGCCAGAGTGCATGGCTTTTGAAGCATCCTTCTTTTCCCCAGAGGCAGCAGATGGGATGAGTGGATAACGTTGTCATCCTTGCTGCGGGAATCCATCTGATCTGCCTTTCAGAGCTAAGGCACAGCAGTAATACATTCACTCCATGTCTGCTCTTTAGGGAAAAGGTTGTGTCTGACCAGTACCTTGGGAAATGCAATATTCACATTTACTGTGTTATTTACGATAGGGTGAAATTTCACAAGGTGTTGCAAGTCATCTGGAATGTGTTTGCCTTGGCATGCCCTCTTACTACCCTCAACTGAATTACAGGCATCTCTTCAGGTATCTATTCAGGCAGATCTTGTTCACTGAATCATTTACTACCCCTGGGAGGGAGAGCTGGCAGGATGGTGCTGCTCCAGTCTGTGGTACTGGGCTGTTCTGATACTTGGCAGGTGAGCGAGAACTTTATCGCTTGGCACTTGCAGAACTGGCACCTAATTAAGACATACTTCTAAGGTGCCCACTGGGAGTAGCTCTGGATCTGTTCTTGTTACAAGACTGCTGCATTCTAGTATGCGGAATGGGAGGAGTTGGTGGGAAGTTTTTGAGGCAAATGTGTTCTGTCCAAAGTGATCTGTATGGAAACGTCTGTTCTGTTCTGTTCTTTGGCATTGGGTGGGGTAGTAGGGAAGTTCCAGTGAGAATGGTTCTGTCTAAAAGTAATGCTTTTCCCAGGCAAGGTCTACTGCAAATTTGCCATGTGAGTAGGCCTCAGCATATGTTGGTCAAACCATGATGACACTCTTCAGCTGAGTTTTCTGATAGGCTTTTACATTTATTAATTGTTCTTCATGGCATCTCTGTGGAGAGGTTTTTCACCTGCTTAACTTCCTACTTGAAATCCTTTTGTTTTCTTGCATATAAATTTTTTTCCTTTTCACAGGCTGAAGCAAAACAAAATTGATCACTTCTTCCCCCTTTACTGACTCATTCAACTTTACCCCACCTACTCACTCTTTATTTTTTCTCTTTCAGATGCCTCAGCTATCTCTGTGTTGTGTTGAAGAGTTTCAGATGTTACGGGGCAAATTGATTGTCCCCTCTAGTAGTGCACCTTATATTCCAAGGACCAGTGTTCCTCAATCTTCTTTGAGGATTCATGTATCTCAACTGCCCCACAACTGTAAATTTCTGCAGGAGAATTTTGGATGTGGGGATCCATTCTCATTTAGATGAGAGGGAGGAACCCAGGAGCAAACGTGCTGGCAACAGCATAAAATGGCCATCTGCCTCCCTCTCACAAGGTCCCGTAAAGCTGTCCTTCCTCAGGCAAGTTCCATTCCCAGTGACAGTCAGTAGTGCATTGTTTCCCAGGTGGGAGCTACATCTTTGCTCTTGCAGGTTAGAGACCTGTGAATGTGGGAGATGTTCTGCCACTTTTCCCCTGCCTTTATAAAAAAATGAGCCAACATGGTATTGATTTGTTACACATGCTCATTTTTCCCTGTAGATTAGCCCGATCCCCTCGATGGTACACTGTAAATTCTGCTTGTATTATTTGGAATTATGGAATGAGTCTACTCCAAGCATCAGTTCTCCAAATACTATTAAATTTTCAGCCTTTCAGGAGAACTAAATGTGAATCACAGTAAGTAACCTGGTTGGTGGTGCATTTGAGTACATGAAAGTATTTGTTCTCCTCATACCATATCAATTTTTTTTCACGTCTGAGTCTTGCAATGGCAGTTGTACAGGCTTTATAGTTTTGAGCTGACCTTGGGAAGAGTGAGGTATGTGGCTGTACTCTTGTTTACAGCAGGCATTGAGCAGAATATTGCAGGGCAGGCTGCATGGATACATAAAGGAGAGGTGAGCAGTCTTAAGAAACACTAAAACTGGATTTAGGATCAGCTTGAAGAACCTAGAAAGGTGTTGTCTATTGGCAAAGCTAATCTCTGGAGCCTGTTGTCCTCAGAAACACATTCCAGTTTATGTTTTTGTCAAACAAATTAATTACCACCAAAATAGATGCTGTAAGTGAAATAAATTACATAGAGTGGACAATGATGGTGAGGATGATGAAGGGCCTGGTGAAGACCCAGTCAGTGTGGGCAGATGCACCTGGAGACTTTAGTCTCTAAAAACCCGACCCCAGATAGCTGGGAGCCACCTGGATTCATATTACACCTGGAGGGAGCTAAAACATTAATAAAGAGCCCTACTTCTACTTCTTTATATCAGGGCAGGACGCAGCTTAGCCAGCTTTAGCTAAAAGATTTGCCTCAAATTTGTTGTACAAATTCTTATAGTTTGCAGAGAGAGAAGAGGCAGTCCTGAAGGACAATTTCTTCTCTGGTTAGGGCAATTGGAGTAGACTAAACAGCGAAGGATCAATGCAGGTACATCACCATATGCGTCTAGTGCCATTTTAATTGTCCTAAAGTATCCTCCAGTGTCCTGACTGGGGGATGTGTGACACTACTCTATCATATTTGCCAAGCCTGTGGAAGGTTTCAGGTATTTTAAGGACTTTTAAGATGTCCTGTGTTTAAATACCTCAATTCTTCCCCTCTGTCTAAGTTATATGAACCTTCTTTCAGGCCCTGATTCATTCAATTTAATTCAGGAGTGTAACTTCCTGTGCTCCCTCTGCAGAGAGGTCTGAAGAGATGTACTCCATTTACCTAAAACTTGATCCTCTCATCTCCAGAGATGCCTATACAGTGCTGAAGCTGTGCAAAAATGCTGGTTGACAATGATTATTACTCAGATTACTAGTATACTTAGGGATTTTCGTGTTTCCCACGGTCTGCCCAACTAACAAATAGGTATACTTTAAACGTCTCTCTCTTTTTTTTCTTTTCTCCTTCACCAAGCAGGCAAAATGACCATGCCACTCCAACTTGGGATTCTCTTTATCCACTGAGCTCAATGGAAGTCTAACACCTCAATTAAAGGTCTCAATTTTGTGGCACATCTGAGCCTCTCAGCTGAACAAGCAACTCACCTTTTGATATAAGACAGAGTCTGCCCAAGCTCTCCTACACCACAAAGTTCCTTACCTGGGATCACATGAAACTGCAGCAATACTGCAGCTATGCCTGAGAGGTCAAATGCCTCAGCCCATCTGGAAAGAATCACTTACTTCCCTGAGCATGGGATTGGGAGCAAGGATGGCCAAATTCCAATTTCTGCCTGGGACAAACCACTCCACTTTTGTGGTTCACTTCTCTGTGCAATAAGGAACTACAAAGCATATAGGCTTGACACCCATTTTTAGATAGAATTTATCATGAAAACCTCTGCTTGCTGATATAAATCTCTGCCTTTACTGATACATTATTTCTTTTAAGCTGTCTTACAACAAGAAATAACCCTGAAAGTATTTATTTCTCTTCTTCATAGAGCTCAAACACTTCTCCAGATAAGGAATATCTCTGAGAATTGATTTCACGTTAAGACTTGATTGACATTCTGGACAATGCAATAATTCACCGAATGGCCTTTAGAGGGAAGCAGATCCAAAGAATCCGTGGAGAGATCAAGCGCAAGCTTTTTGTGAAAACAGGCTGCCAGATCTTGTTAAGCAAAACCTAAAGCTGAGACACTTGGCTTGTTCTCTATCTCTCTGTGTAGTACTGGGTGAGATTTGAACACCCCTCACATTATTCCAGTCTGAAACCTCTCATACAGCGAAGGACACCAGGGCTGTTTTGTCTTAATTTGCTCATGTCAGGAGACTGCTTTGTTTTCTGGAGAGTCTTCCTTTAGCCTTCAAAAGCTACCTCGAAAGTAGGAGTCGGGCATGAAAGAGAACAATGGGAGCATCTGGGACACTATGCAAGTGGTAGTCAGCAAGTCTGGAAAGAGATACCTTCCTGTTATAAGCTATGAGTTGAAGTAAATATGTGACCTGACGTTTCCTGCCTTCTGTCTGCTTTCTTGTGAGGGATCAGGCAAATATGTTGTCTGAGAAATACCTACATACAGGCACAGAGCCAAAATCTCAGGGGGTAATTTCTAAATACTTTATATTTGAAAGGCTGTGGTATGTGTGACCTTGTAATTCCACCTGTTTGAAGCATTCCTTTTACACTAATAAGTGTTTTAAAGGCAGAAAATTATTTTAAAGATCTTTGGAGATCAGAAATGGCAGCAAAATCTCTATGGGTAAAGTTCTCTGCCCTTGCTACGTTCTCTTTATATCTTGGAGGCATGCTAATGGGGCAGGAATTACTCAGTGGGCAACACACCAAGGCAGCTCACCCATGTGCTGCACTTCTGGCTGTTGTTTTATGAGGACAAGGCAGATGTCCTATATATAGCCTGGAATGAGATAATGAGTTTGAAGCAGCCTTGAAGAAGTTAATGCAATTTTCAGTACATGCATACTTCTCTATAAAGAAGGTCCATGCAATGAGCTCAGGCACTGGACCTTGGTTGCCGGTTGTAAAACTTTATGGCTCAGTGTGAGACCAGCTGTCTCTCCCCAGCTTAGATCTGCTCTGGAGTGTGCCCTGAGCAGTCCTGATCACCAGTCTGCTCTGCTCTATTTTGTGCCACAGATGGAGCCTTCACAGGTTCATGGAGGATTTTTAAATGGCAGAAGCATAGAGAAAGACAAACATGGCCAAACTTTCAAAAATATCCCCAGAACACCAAGCATCAATTATTGGATTTTCTTTTAACAGGTAGTGAAATTAACTATTTGTAAGTACCTTTAAAACAATGAAGACATGTGTAACAGTCAGTATAGATTAGCTATGCCAAATCAATCTAATTTCTTTCCTAAAACATTAGAAGGACAGTTAGGTAGAAAGGTGTACTATAATGTTGTATGACTTGAGTTTTCACACTCAATAAAAACAATACGAGGTTTGCTGAAAGCACCCTAAGGCAGGATGCCAAATACTCACTGAATCATCAGTACCTTCTTGGCCATGATGCCCTCAGAGGGATCTGCAGGGATCTGTGCTGAACCTTCTGCTTTTCATCCTTTGTTAGCACGGCAAGCAAATAGGAACCCTGTTATTGCTGGCAGAGCTGCAGCACAAGCTATTGAAACAATGTGCATGTAAATTAAACTATTTCTACTTCTGTCACATTATTTGTAAGATGATTTTTAGACTTGACCTAGGCTCCCTGGCAGACCCTGCATGCTCCTTCTGAGAGCAGGCGCTGCCCCGGACATGATGGGTCACAGTGCTCCAAGGAAGGCTCCTCTGGAGTTCCCAGGCATATAAAAGGAGGTGCATCCCCCTCTTAAATGAGAAGTTATACTTCAAACTTCCATAAACATGGTTAATTATATCAGGTTTGGTGTATGCCTTTTCACTGATATTGCTGAGGGAAGCTATAAGCAGATTAACGAGTGCTGGGTGTAAGTTTAAACTTTAATCACATACATTAACATCCAAGGGTTGTGCAAGACAGCATTTCAAATGACACATGTAAAGAAACTTTCATAATGTTTTACATGTTGTGGAAACCTTACCAGGTTTGTATACTCTTACATGTCTTAGTCATAACTGGACTGAATATCCTAATAACATGATTTTAGGATTTTACCAGTGAACTTTTGAATCTCTAGAAATAGGAATAAATCCATAGGAAAAAACCCACAGATAAACAACCAGGTTTGTAGGCATTTCCAGGACAAAAAGGATTATCCACTGTAAAACCTCTCCTCTTTCCAAATAAAGTCCAGCTGATCGTGCCAGCATAAACGGCAAGGGGAAGAGGAGAAAGAAGAAAACACCTGTGCCTGAGTAAAGTGATACTTCCCACTCCTTTTTCTCTGTAGGTGAGAAAAGTTTGATTTTCCATGTGGACAGTAATTTGTGGATCCCCAAATCAAATTTTCAGGAATGTTTATCCTAGAGGACCACATCGAACTTATTAATCCTGCCAACAGGCCAGTTCTTGATGTATTTACATAAAGTTCTTCTCCTAATAATTGTTCCTTGGACCCTAGTGTCTGCTGTAACTGGCTACATAAGAGCTTCTGTCATATACATATAATGGATGATGATAAAAGCTGAAGATTGGACTTGATGATCGTGGAGTACTTTTCCAACCTCAATAATTCTATGATTCTATAAATTAATTATTAGTAGAATGGCAACATGCAAAGTCAAAGAAGTTATCTGTTTCTTCCTAGGTGTAACACAGAAGCTTGTATAAGTGGCCAACTCATCTCATTCCTGGTCAGATAATTAGCACCAGATGGGTGTCTACATTGAAACATACTTTCCAAAAAACAAAAGAACAGTGTGAGATGCATGAATTGTACCAAAGGGGAAAATCCAAATTGGTTTATGGTACAGAGGTCTCGAAATATGCAATTAAGAGCACATTATTGGTGAGAACGACTATATTTATTACTCCCTCAGTTGTATCAACTGACAACCTCCTGAATAATTTTGGAAGGGACAGCATGAGGAATCTCCTCCACTGAGACTTTTTGCCTTTGTGATGGTTACTGAGAATCTGTATGATCAAAACTTTAGTTTTTATACAGTTACAAAAATGTTCCCTACACATATTCTTCTCAACCTTGGATTAGTTGTTCGAATAGAATAAAATTTAAAGACATTTTTCTCCCCGAAAATCTCTGTTGTCTAATGTCCTCTCCTCAAGAAACTCACAGTAAAGAATTTCTTCTTTAAATCTATCTAAACCTGCCCTCCATCAGCTTAAAGCCATTCCCTTTTTTCCGTCACTGCATGCTCTTGTGAAAAGTCCCTCTCCAGCTTTCCTGTAGGCCTCCTTCCAGGTGCTGAAAAGCTCCTGAAAGGCCTCCCTGGAGCCTTCCCTTCTCCAGGCTGAACAACAAATTCCAGTCTTCATAGGAGAGGTGCTTCAGCCCTCTGATCAGCTTAGTGGCCCTCCTCTGGGCTCATTCCAGTAGGTCTACAAGTCCCATGGACACTGGAGAGAAGTGAGTTCACCAAGCCCCTAGCTGCTGCTGTCACAGATATGATTTCCTATCCTGTGGTCCAGCTGTGACAAAGGGTTTTAGCTTCTGCTTCATTTCTGAGTGCAGTCTGACTGGACATTTTCATCCTTTTCTTCAAGATGACAAGGAGCTATAAGTTAAAAATATTTCAAGTGGAGAGGTGGGGTGCTGTACCTTCTTGATTTTGACAGAAATCATTCCAAGCCAAGAAATGCAGCAGTGACTGGTGGAGTAGTTCCCAGTACCCTGGAGGAACAGTCTTGAAAAGAGCCTACAAACCCCACCAATCCAAAAGAATTTTTTTCTTTTCCTTTTTGTGAAGCAGTGTGATCAAACAAGCTTGATCCTCTTTTTCTACCTCCTTCCTCCTCCTCCATTTTGCCATAAACCTACCCACTTCTTTTGAAGTTTGCTCCCTAGATTATAAATACTCTGGGACAGAGCTGCTTTGTGCTCTGTGTTTGCACAGTGCCAATTACGGGACATATTCCTAGAAGCCAGTAATAGGTAATCAGCTTTTGTTCAGGTTTCAGTGGTTCTTGATAAGTGCAAATGGAGCACAATGCCTCTGGTTGGTTCCTTTGCGGAGCACTGCATCAGAGAGATGTATTGCCCCGAATACATGAATATAGCTGACAACTGAGCAGAGAAAATATCTCAGGAGGCAGAATCAGATTCACAAATGTCCTAAGCACCTCACAGAGCTATATTTTCCTCCTAGTCCTTGTCAGTTCTAAAATCTCTGTGGTTTATGGTAAAAATGAAAGCGGCACAGAATTTCCAATGCAAATACAGTTTTATTCTTCAAGAGAAAAAATGTAACTTTATTGCTGGAATTAAAACCTAGATATGGAATTCAATACTATATGAACTACTGTAAAAAAGAAGCCAAACTTAAGAACTACTATTGGTCACATTGCCAGATCTCAGTGCAGACATCTGAAGCCCATGAGAATTGAATCCTCTATGCATGAGGCCAGTTAATCTGCTTACTTATCTGACATTAAGCAACCAAAATGTAGTATTTTGGGCTGAAATAGCAGCTATAGGGAAACAAACACTAAGTAGATAAGAAAAGCTTTCTCACAACATTTTTAACTTCCTCAACCCAATTAAATGCAGTGCTTCTTCTCTCCCACAAGCTGCTGCCCAGTGGCACTGCTTGTTTTTCACATGCCCTGCTACTTCCCTTCCAGGATGTGCATCCTTTGCCAGACTAACAGGCATTCAGAGGAGTGGTGTAAGGACAGGGGTAAAAGAAGTAGCTTTTAAAAAGAATTTTATATTACAATAATGATTAATATATGAGCTAATCATGAGGATAAGTGGACTAATTACAAGAACATCACTGTTATTATTTTGTCTGTATTTTAGGACAAGAAAAATTTAAAAGAGTTCAGACTGTTTGTGTATTTTAGACTAGTAAAATAGACTACTTGAGGCAGCATGTTTTGGTTAAAGCACTTGTGTTACCTTATCCCAGCTGATGTTGCCATATGTTGCACATCCCCCAAATTTTGTTCTTGTATCAGTAGAAAGTGATTTCCATAAACTTTTTCTGACATTTTCTTTTTAAAGTATTTGACAATCTGTTTCTAAAAGGAGTAAATTCTGTTGGCCTCATGAGGTCTGAGTCTGATGTAACTCCATCAAAATCTGTGGAGTTTCCCTGGCATCAAAATTGCAGTAATTTAGGAATTACTCAGGCTTTGAATTTCTTGGATTTTGCCAGTAGGAACTTGGAACCAACAACTCAAAAATTACTTTTAATTGCATCCGGAGATCCCCATTTACTTTCAAAGATACAATCTTCATCGTCACATACTCTGGATCAGCACACTTGCATTCATGTTTAGAAGCTTAATTATGCATCAATTACATGGGGGAATTTTAAATGAGATTTGCTGTTCCTTTTGTTTCATGGATTTGACTAAAACATTCTGTTTATTTTGGTGTCACTCTCATAGCTGGCATGACTGATTTATTTGATGACTAATTTATTTGACTCCAGCCAGACATACACTGCCAACATCTCAACAAAGGGTTCCTTTGGAAAGTGTTTATAGAGTTTCAGTTCACTCTAACTATTAAACACTTCGTGAAAATGTCCATTGATTCCTAAGAGCTGCCTGGTAATGATATAGCCTTCAAAACTGAGCTTAACCAGCCCTTCCTCTGGATTAGTCTTTTTGCCCACTGTAACTACTTCTCCACCAATCTGGGATTCATGGAGTGAAGATTTCAAGAAGTGAAGCATCTTTAACAAGCAAAACAAGGGACAGTTTGAATTTGTGTGCACACATGAGCACACAGAACATATTTTATGTAAAAGCTTGATCAAAGGAATAGATGGCAGGCTGTTTTGAAATAGCTGGCACTACCTCTTGCATGAGTGATATGCCAGCTCTCAGCAAATGCCTATCAGAAACTTGTTTTCCATACTCACACCCATCACCACACTGTAGCTACAGAGGAACACAGACTTCAGTGGGGCACCTGGGCTGTAGGGAAAGAGGGGGTGACAAGGCTTTGCACATCAGGGACAGTCTGAGTCCTGGTGAGATAAAGATCTATTCAGTGAAGATTGAATGATGTGTATTGAAGAGGGCTCCTTGATCTGAAGTGACAATTTAAAGGCTGCAGTGCTTTGCCCCTGCAGCAGCTTTTGGTGAAAGTGTTGCTCCCTTCAGGCACAGACTAGGAGAGAGGAGAAATGTGAAATATGGGAAAATTAGGTGCACAAGGAGAGAAGGAAATTGCTTTCCATGTACACTCATGTTTGGATTGGAAGTTCTAGGAATGAATTACATCCAATTGATCTGAGGTATGGGGATCCACCTGCAGGTACCTTCTGAGCCAGGATAGGATTCAGTTGAATCCTGCTTAGTATGTCCATGCCTTCACTAATCATCCATCTGCTTTACTGTCAATTGGCAAGTCTAGACTGCTCCTCCAATGTGCTGTAGGCATGTCCCAGGAATAAGACAGAACCTGTCCCAGAAGGGGACAGGATTCCTTGTTCCTGTTGACTATAAAGTGATCACAGGGTGATTAGATAACACACAACATTTTACACCACTGATGTCTAAAGTGGTCTGGGATAAATCCTAAACCTCTGCTTAAGATCCAGTGCTGTAATTTTAGCACCTCATCTATATCCAGCTTCAGGTGCCTGATGAACCAGGATAACATCTCCCAGGCAAGAAGAAAGGAGAACTGTAGGACCCACACCATCCAAGATTCTTATATGTGATAGAAGGAGGATAATGTACAGCTTGAGTACTTCAAGGAGTTTGGCCTATATTGTCTTTCCCTGCCCCCTGGCCTCCGTTCTGTTTTGGACTCTTTCAGGTATGCTTGGAGAATATTGTTTGGCAGTAAAAATAGCATGGAGAAGTGAAAAAGGATGAATGTGAGTTTGCTGCCTTTGTTTAAGGTGTAGATCTCTCAGCAACATCTAGGCCAAATCATGGGCATCAAATGTGTTGCACAGAGCTCAGTGCTCTTCAACCACAGAGCAAAACACCCACTCCAAATACAGAAAGAAGGTAGGAAATACTTATTAAAAAAAGTGCAAGAGGATATAATACCAACTGGCCTTTGCAGATCAAAATTTCACTAAAAGATCTTTGTAGACCAAAGGCTACTGACAAATGGACATTAAATGCTGTATAAATTGTGTTTTCTGAATTACGGCTTTCCACCTTAACAGGCTGCAAGGGAGAGTCTCGGAGAGAGAAGAGGTGAGGACATCAAGGGGCACATTTCACTTCTGGCAGCCAGAACTGAACATGGGGTATAAGGCTGAGCTGATTCAGGTATCATAGATATCATAGATATTGGGGGTAATCACAGAGTAAAACAACTGCAGAGTAACAGACATAAGCTAAGGGTTAGAGGCAGGCTGTCCGTAGACAGACAAAAAAGGGCAGTTGCTTTTAGGGCAGAACGATAAAACTCTTAATTTTTAATTCTTTGTGGTAATCTAGTCTCACCATTTCCTGTGGTGTTACCACTGGACATGGGGGACTGATTATACTCTTCCTGTTTTCAGTCGCTTATTACGTACTTGCAGACTATCTCTGTGCCTACAGCTAGTCTACTCTTCTTTAGACTAAACAGTCTCAACTCTCCCAGTCTTTCCTCATAGATCATGTTTCATAAACTTGAGGGATTCTAGTTGCTTTTATCTGTGTGCCCTTTCCAAGTGTTCTGCATCATGCTTCAAGTGTAGTACCCGAAGTGGACACACAACAGCAGCAGAGGCTTTGCTTGGGCAGAGCAGAAGCCATCTCACATCTTACAGACAAACTAATTTTAAAAAGGCTTGTTGTTTGTTTTTTCTTTTGCAAAACAGTACAATCCATATGCATTAACTGATTTCAACTGAGGGGTTTCTGGATATTGGATTGATCCCTGCTGGTCCATCTACATAGCCCCCACAGCTGACCAGAAGCTTGAGGGAATTCTTTCTCTGCTGAGTTTCCAGGAAGTTCTTTAGAAAGGAGAAGGTAGATGTTTTGAGGCAAAGGAGAGGATAGATTATAAAAATTTAAGATTACCTAAGCAACTACCAGGTCAGACATAGCAGTGACCTAATTTATGATCCTGTCTCTGCTAGCAGCATGAAGGAGACAGTAAGGCTGCAGGGGTGTTGAGAGAAAAGGAAAATAAAAAGAAATAAATCCATTTCAAAAATATTGCTGTTGGTAAAATTGAGCGAAAGCAGATGTAACCTAGTGAACTTCAGACCCTGAAGTAATGTTATTTCTTTCACTTGCTGAGAAAAGTGAGCAATGCCAGTGAAAAAAATCTCTGGCTCTAAAATCCACTTTGAATGACTCATGCATAATAGAAATAAATCTTGGTTTGGAGCAGACTTTTCCTCATCATTCTTTCTTCTTTTAAAGATCTTCTCAGGAGTCTTGCAGGTTTTAAATATATTTATTTGCTTCCTAGTTCCTATCCCTTGTTCAGAAGTGCTTTCCCTACAGTATTGAGAACTATAACCATGTGCTGTGAGCGTGTATGAACAAGGCGGCACAACATGGATCTCTGTTGCTAGATACAGATTTTTGATACTATCTAAGGTTCAAAACTGTAAAGATCAGGTGGTTGAAAGCACTTAGAGTCCTTAGATAAGAGCTCTCACTCATTCTGTTGCTTAAGATGCTAGAAAGTTTTGGAAATCATCTAATGTCTCCCAGTTGAGCGGGTAGACTTGGCTGAAATTGAGAACTTGGGTCCAGTCCTTCTTGTACTAAAAGTGGTGGCCAAGCTGTCACCATTAGGTCACGGCAGAGCCTGGCACCTCGCAAGCTCATTTTCTGCTTTCCAAAAGATCGGATGTGTTTCGGATGGCTGCAGTCCCTGTATTTTTCCAGGAGCTCTCTTCCTGCGCCACAACCCAACGGCTGTACGCCAGACTTGCTTTCCTTGTCTGCAGGTGTTTTCTCTCCTTGCAATCTGTTCCCAGGAGAAAGCCATGCCTATCTCCCTGACTCTCCTTTGACCGGGTTGTAGCTGAGTCTTGCACACATAGACCTTGCTGATAGGTGAAAATCTTATCAGCTGGCCCTGATAACCTGTCATGTCCTGCGCTGCCTTGAGCTCGCCCTTAGGCCTCTGCAGTAACCAGAGCAATCACCACACTGCAGCACAAGTAGTGAGTGACCTTAGGAAGCACTCGAACATTTGCATATCATTGCATACATAAAAATAATAATGAATGTGGGTGGGATGTGGAGTAGTGCGGAGTACCTCTTATCAACAGGCTCCACAAAAGCTCCTTCATTTGTTTATAAGGAACTGCAGACCAGAGATGCCTGAATTTGCAGACAGGAAGGGTGAGGGGGGAAAACACCTCCACTTGTTTTCTCCTTTGAACAACAACATTTCTCTTAACCTTACCCACAGAAGGTAGCGAAGCCACTTGGCAAACAGACTTGAGTTAAGTACCTTGGCTGGAAATGTTGGCTTGTTTCTGTTAACACACAGAGCGTTCTGCTCCGTGCGTGCCGAGGCGAGAGAGGGGAAGGACTCGCCACACGGTGCAGCCATCGCCCTCGCAGCCCGCTGCACCGCTCAGACACGTGTCTGGGCAGCGCTTGCCCGCAGTCACTGCAGCCCGCTGGCTTCAGCTGCCATCTCTCCTCCTGCCACCCTCCTCGGTCCGCCAGGCACAGCCCCTCAAGGGGGACCACCACCCCCAGCCAGGGCAGGGGAGCTTTACTGCTCTGAAGGAAGTTAGCTGAGCCATGGCTTAGGGGTGTCTGCACCCTCAGCGAATCCCAGGCCAAAGTATGGCCATGGCAGTGCAGGATGCCCTGGCCATGGAGGGAATCGGAGCCTTGAGGCACAAGAGGCACTGATACTTGAAAATTCTGCATTTCTGTGAAGAGCTGAGTTTCTGGGGACAGTATCAAGTAAGCACGATATTGGAGGTTTTGTAATAGCCACCGAGTAAAACAAAATTATATGTGCCATGAGGATACTGAAAGGTGGTGTAAATTAAAGTAAAATTGTCTGTTGCATTAGTTTTGCTGGATTATAGTTTATCATCTGCTTTGTAAGGTGGAGCATTTCCATTAAATATATGAAATGGAAAAATCAGATACCATTAATGATTAGTTAGTTAGTTAATTAAACTACCTCTTTTCCCCACTTTGTGAGATAATTATTTCTTTTATTACCAAAAGGTGACTGACTCAGGGCCCAGTATGTGGTGTGACGTTTGCTGGGATGGGATGCCAGCCTGGGCCAGCAGCCTGGCCGCGCGGTGAGCTTGCAGTGGAGAAGCTGCTTATACATCTCGAGAGTCCTGTTCTCCTGGTGGCCCAATAAACACCGCACAAAGATATGGACAGGGAGTCACTTTCACTGTTTCTTAATGGCTGGGGTTTGGTTTCTGCTTTTGCTGCTTACAGGATGAAATATCAATAGAAAGGCTTTTATGTGACATTCTGTGTTATTGTTTAGAAATTCATTTGTGAAGAAGGAAAAGGCAGTCTCCAAACAACAGAAGGTTTTGGCAGATTTCCATCTACAGAGGACATTTAGAACTTCTGAGCTCTCGTTTCCTTTGGAAATATGATTCAGTGCTCATTGCCCTGAATATCAGCCCTAGACACATCTTTGTTTCTCACTGGTATAGTCACTCCAAGACATATCTGCAGAAGAGCAGCCTCATATCTTAGCTGGATACAAAAGTAATAGCAACTATAAAAATTGTTAGAGTGGATGTAGTAAAAAACCAGTATATATTATTATGAAAGCACATGAATGAGAATCTTCAAGTATTCAGTTTTGCTTCTCATTTTGACTGTTAGGTTATGCAATGGTACTCTTTCAAACACCAGTAGAGTCTGTATGATTAACTTCGAGGGGGCTAGAAGTAAAAATTTGGAGTCTAACCTAAAATAATCTTATAAAGTAATATTAATGACATATCGCATTGATGGTGTGCAATTTTAAAATCTACCACATGGAACTCTTGCATATAGGAAACTGTTCTATAATACAACATATTGTAGCTCAGGATTTTAAAATTCTGTCTTTAAGTAAGTTATTCCTTGGACGTGTTTTACTGGAGCTTGGTTAATTACCTCCAGACTAACACACATTTTCTATAGAATATTTAACAATAAAAAAGAAACATAACTCTCAAATGAATGTGTCAGTAGACTTGGGGATGGTCTTTAGAAGTGTTCGATACCTCTGCTTTTTTAATGGGTTCAGGTAATTTTTTAGAAATATAAGTGGCAAATGTCTGGGTGACCAGCACAAAGTATTTAAAGGGAGATATGAATGAAGTGTTCTCAGGGGATTTTGCAAGTACCTGAATTTCAGCATATGCTTTGCCAAATTGAAAATATAAATGTTTTCCATTCAACTGAGAAGTGCTCTGGCATTCAGAATGTCCTACATTAAGGCACAGACATCTGAGGTGATGTGCTCTCTTCTGTTTTAGGGAATGCATCCTTGAAGAGGAAAGTCATACAGGAGACCCCTCAATGTCATCTGTAGAGAGAAGATCGAGTGGATTATAGGAATCTACTGGGCACAGCCAGAGGTCCCTCACAGTACTGGTGCCAGGACTGAGTCAAGTACCCTGAAAAAGTGGAGTTCTGAAGCTCTGAGTTGCCCCTGGAAACACCTTTGCTCCAAGCATTTGATTTAATTTGAGTCAATGAAAAACCGAAGGGAATACATTGACCAGCCTCTAAACCAGCAGGGAGTCTCGTGGCACCCACTCCAGGGAAAGCTTGTAAGGATAACCAGACACTGGAGGACTTGATGCATGTGCGATATGGGGAGGAATTCCATGTGCATATCTCTAATAAAATGGCTGTGCTCATGTGGCATCTTGCTTTACATTGCAAAACTACGTGTCACTACTATGAGAGATAGGGAAACATGTGCATTAGGGGATTTAATATCCCTGGTGACTGTGATTCATTTTCTGTACCAGTGGGTATGTGACTCTTACTTGCCTAACCAAGTCCATGTAGTAACTGTAGGAGAGATTTTTATGTACATACATTGTTCCCCTACATTTCCCCATACTCATTCTCAAAGTATTTGCTTTGCTTCTCTCCTCTGCCTTACACCTCTCCGTGATGGAAAACAAAATATTTAAGAGCTTAAAGCTAAGCAGTGTGAATTTCAAAATCATCAGCTTTAATGATTTACAAATTCAGCACTTCAGTCTCCTTCTCTTACTCTCTGCCTATCACAGCTGGTTTTGCCACGTCTCCTTTCCCCTCCTGCTTCAGGGGCTCGTGAAAATGAAATGGATAGTATCTCTGAACTTTGAATGAAGCTCTGGTTGTAGCATGACTGCTAAAAAAATAAGAAGAGGTACATTGGCCTTCAGCTCCTCAACATATGCCAGAGGGAAGCTCCTCTCACCCACCTCAGTGCTCACAAGGCAGACCGGGGTACAAAACCTGTTTGAACAGAGGTATTTTAAGACATTGGCTGCATACCAATTACTGCTGAGTCCTATTCATTTTGCAGTACACTCTCTGCTGCTATGTAGCAGTAATCAAAGAAAGCTAAAAGCAAAGCAGAGATAACAATCTATCCTGATGTGAGTATTAGAAGATGAAAGAGCTTTGTTATTAATGCCCCAATAAAAAGCTTTGCATTCATGTCCTTGCACCAGCTGCATGGGAACTGCACTAACAAATAGCAGCACTTTCCACCTTTCAGGTTTCCTCAGTGATTTTTCTTCAAATGAAGACCACTCTGGGTGGCAAAAATCTTTAAAGTGAAGAGTGAAGAGAAGCACAAGCAACATTACTCTTGTCTAGATACCAGATCTAGACAAAAGTCAAAAAAAATCTCAGAACTGTAACCCCTATCCTTGTCCTGTGGGAAGACAGAAGGCTCAGAGCACAAAAAGAGCATTGCAGAGATGCTGTCAAATTGCCAGGTGTAAATGAGCTAAAAAGAGAGGACTGGTCTGCAAGGTCTTGTGTTTTCCTGTAACTCTGAAGATTTTAAAGCAGTGTCAGAATCTGTCCTTTGTAACCTGTCAGGTTCTCCAAAACTGGCAGCAGTCTCTGAAGGCTCAACCCTCAATGTTTTTCACCTGGCCTCGTGCAGTCTAGTCCTGCAATTCTTGAACTTTCTTTCTATATCTTTCTGGCTGCAGATTCCCCAGTAGGCACATCTCTTTCCAGTCTGCCCACAGCTCTTGACTACACTGGTTCAAGTAATTGGCCAGAGCCAGACAGCCTTCATAGTAAACAGCAGTAAATAGTGATTCATTGTGGTTTAGATTCATGGATTTTCAGAGAGTATAGATTAAAATCTTGGAATCAAAGAACTCAAACAGAAGACAATAACTGGCAGCAGGAATTCTTGAAAACCACTTCAGAATCTTTAACCTATATGTCAGCTCTGAGATCCACAAATCCAGGCAGAACAGAGTTGTTCTGCCTCTGGGGGGTTTCCTCCGGAACTTACTAACGCATTGAAAACCCTGGATTTTGCTCTGTATCTACTGCAAAGCTGCTGCTGGAGCTCCCTGTGTGAAAAATCTCTTGGATACATGGGAGTCAGCCACCTCCTTCAGTTCATATCTGTTCTGTCAGGGGCTGCTTCATGAATGGCTCCGCTGCATATGAATCAATTCCTTTTCTTACTTGAAACTAGCCTAGTAATAAGGCATGGTATGTCTCTGACTAACTGCTACCTAGGTTGAACTTTTTAATTTACTTTATTCATTAATTTTTGGGGTGGGGGCAATGATATGCAATATAAAAGATTCCAAAAGTATTTGCTGTATATAGTCGTGACATTTCATGATGCCTAGTGCATTACCAGCCTCCTCTAGGAACCAAATCTGCTTCAGGCTATCTTGTTTGAGTGGAGAGCAGACTCAGTCATCTAATGTCAGAAGAGAGGCTATGAGCTTGGAAATAACCTTGCTACAATGGAGATGCAAACAGTGAGAGTGGAGAACCTTTCATTACCAAGATTTAACATCCTATTCCTATGGATATACAAAAAACCTCATGCTGAAATCAGCATTTCAGTCAGTCCAAATGGTGATCCTTCTGCCGGCTGAAAAATGGAGAGTACTTTAAGAAATTAAGCCATGGGAATTAAGCCATTAAAAAAAGTCCGAGAGGAATTCTGTCTGTGTTTCATGGTCACCTTTCCCAAATTTGAGCTATTGATCCTAGTGTATATTTCCTTTCATATTGACACAACTTTGCCAATGCTGTTTTGACTTGGGCTTTCTGAGTCACCAAATGCATGTTGCATTCATTGAGCAGAAAAGCTTCATGGCGGAGTGGCTCAGACTAACAAAGGTGAATCAATCATACCTCCCTTCAGTTTGCACTTTTCCTAGAAGGATTTGCTTGCTACTGGAAGGTTCTTTGGCACAGTTATCCTCTAACCTTAATATTGGATGCTGTGTTCTGGTTTTGGCTGGGGTAGTTACTTTTTTTTCCTGGTAGCTGGTACAGTGTTCTGTTCTAGAGTCAGAACGAGAATAATGTTGATAACCCCTTGAGGTTTTCTTGTGGCTAGGTAGTGCATATCCTAAGTCAAGGACTTTTCAGTTTCCCATGCTTTGCCAGCGAGGAGGTGCACAAGAAGCTGGGAGAAAGCAGAGGTGATCCAAAATAGCCAAAGGGACATTCTGTACCACAGACTGTCATGTTCAGCATGTAAACTGGGGGGGCATTGTCTGTGAGGGGCTGATTGCTGCTCAGAGATGAGCCAGGCATCGGTCAGGGGGCGGTGAGCATTTGTACTGTGCATCACTTCTTTGTCTTAGGTTTTACTGGACTCTCTCTTTTTCCTATTGTTATTATTGTTACTGCTATTATTATTGTTATACTTTGTTTTATTTCAATTATTACATTGTTCTTACATCAACCTACGGTTTTTACCTTTTCCTAATTCTGCTCCCCATCCCACCGAGGGTGTTTGGGGAGTGAGCAACCAGCTGCATGCTTACCAGCTGGGGTTAAATCACGACGCCCGTGACTCTGTCCCTTTGACTACCTGGAGCATCCTTCGGCAGAGTTCCCTGTGGCTGACCATCAGCAAGAAGAAAGCTTTCCCAGTGGATTTGTCCGTTCCTGATGACAGCTGAAGCCACTCACCCCTGGCTGACAGCCCGGCCCCTCCCTTGCGACCCCCGCAAAAGCGCACACAGCTGCTGCTTGCCCAGGCTCTGCGTACAGTTAAACCTCTCCTCTCCTCGGGCTACTTCCCCAGGGGAAGCCGCGGCGAGGCACGCCGACTTTCCAGGGAGCTGGGGAGCTGGTTGTCCCCAGCCAGGCGGGGCTGCAGCGCCCCTGGGCACGGCCGGCGCTTCCCCGGGGCCGCTCCTGCAGCACCATGGAGAGAGGAGCGCGCCCGCTCCCAGCCAGGGGCCGCGGGCAGGGCGCGGGCAGGGCACGGGCATCTGTCAAGCAGCAGGGAGCAGGAGCACAGTCCCTGTCTCCAGCCCTCACGCAGCCCGACCCCCTGCAAACCCACTCAGGATGGGTGTAAAGCCGTGGTGTTGGCTGGGGGATCTAGCACTAAGTGCCCTCCTCTTAGGCTGAGGAGGATGGGGGGTCTAGCACTAAGTGCCCTCCTCTTAGGCTGAGGAGGATGGGGGGTCTAGCACTAAGTGCCCTCCTCTTAGGCTGAAGAGAAGCCTGGCCTTGGCTGCCATGTGTATATCTGGCTGGCTTCTCGACTCGCACCAATCAAATGGATAGCGTGTTTTCCCTGGCAGTAAGTTTCTGTCAAGTAAAGGACACTCTCATGTCAGTCCTTTCCTGTTCTAGGTTGAATTCTCTGGGAAAACTGCTAGTGCCACACTGAAGCCCAACTGGAATTGCTCTCCACACCATGATGAACCCAAATGGTGTTTGACTATGCAAGGCTGTTCTGGATACTGGTGCTGCAATAGCAGTTGTCTTGTATCAACTTCCTTCCACTGCTCAGCTGTGTTGCAGTGGTGGTATCATGAAAAGGCAGCTCTGAATCTGTTTGCTGATGTACCCAGAAGAGCTGGGCATTGCTGTTCCATATTGGCTACCATCAGAATAGCACTAATTGCCCCATCATGCTCTGCCAAAACAGGCACTGACAAGATGCCAGCAGGAGATCTGAGTCTCAAAGAAGCAAAGATTCAAGAAAGCAGATTTCTCTTAGATTCTGGTACACCTCCCTGAACTCATGGTATGGAAAACCAGGACATACGGAGGAGTCATGAAGCGGTGCCATGGGCAAGGCATGCAAAATGTCAGACTAATTGTTTGAAGAAGCCTAGTAGCTGTACTGACAGACTAAGGAAGTGTCATAGAAAACAGATGTGGACACAGTTCTGTTGGCCAGCTACAATTCTGTATTTTATGTGAATGAAACAGCTCTCTGTAACATCACCAAAGTCAAAATACCTAAATAAAGTGTCTAAGCTATGCTAGATAGCTAAAAGATAGATCTTGTCAAATCTGGGTAATTCTGTGATTGTAAGAATTCAGAATTATATACACTGAGAGGAATGAGAAGAAATGTTAACTACTGTCTGTGGAACACTAGCGAGTTAGGGTCGAAACTACACTGTAAAAAGTCAGTATCTTTCTGGAGTTCACGACTCCAGAGGTTCAGTTCTCAGGCTCATGCTTTGAAGGGTCTTTATGTATCTTTCTTACTGATAAGGACTGAGCGGTTAATCAAAGGTTACTCTTTTCGAAAAAATATTATCTCACTGCTAGTTTTAATTTCTGGTATTTATTGACTGTAGAAGTTTATGCCTGTGAGTAATGGTCCCTTGGTTTTAGTCATACAATTTGCACAGGTGTATCTGACACTTTGATAATCATAACCAAGTTAACTGAAGAGACAATGTTCCCAGATAACATTTAGCTTGAAGCTTGTTGTATTTGTGTCAGATATGATGAACAACTTTGTTGCATACTTCTCCCAAAGCAGTTGATTTAATAAAAGATACTGCTTCTTCCCTCAAACATTGCCTTAAATGACTGTAGCTACAATGCTATTACTATTCAGGATCTCCCTGTGTGATCTTTCATCTGAATGTTTCAGTCACTGCAGCAGAGCATGCCGTGGCTGTAC
The DNA here is from genome assembly GCA_013398955.1 of Callaeas wilsoni. Taxonomy (NCBI): domain Eukaryota; kingdom Metazoa; phylum Chordata; class Aves; order Passeriformes; family Callaeidae; genus Callaeas; species Callaeas wilsoni. Next base: position 216,907 of record VWPU01002802.1, on the reverse strand, counting down.
ATGTGCCAAATGTACAGGTACATTTGGCAACAGCCCAGCTAGCTTTGGATACCGTTAGCAGCGTGGCCCTGCTAACCCAGACTTCCAGAGACATGAACTCCTCAGTGTCTGTATCTGGGCTGGGTTGCAGAAGCTGAGCTCTCATTGCCTTGGCTATGCTCCTATCAGTACAACTCCTCCTCGAGATGAAAGTCAGTTCTGGTAAATATCTACATACTGCCTGTGGCTGCAGAGTAATCCTGCTCAGAGAAAGGCCTCTGGAATTTGGGGTTTTTTTTGTTTGCTGTGAAAAACAGAAAAAAACCTCTTAAAACTTCATAGAGCCCATTTAGAAGCCTCTCCTGCTAAATCCTCACAAAAATTGCAATTAAACCTTTAATGATTGAATGAATCTGCTTTGGAATAGAAGTGACTTACTACACTAACATAATACTGTTACTGCTACTCTTGCTGTTACTGCTAATACTTTCTGTAGGGTAACCTGAAAATGGAAGGATAGGAATGTAATGAGGAACTCGTGTAAGTTGTTTTCAGCTATGGGAAAAATTGCAAATAGATTCCATAAAAAGATGAATGTGCAGAAGAAAAGTTATATTGCCAGCCCTCCCTGGCCTCAGTATATCAGTTATAATGATATATTGAAGCTCTGAGGACAGACAGTTCATGACTTCTTTAATCTGAGCATTTTATTGTTTTACAATCTATGACAGAGTAAGAGTGCAAAGCCCCTTCCCTGTTAAACTCTTGTTTTCCTTGGATTATCAGGAGTTTATGTTTAGCAGGTTTTCCAATCTGAATACCTCGCTCTTTCCCAGTAGCGTTTGTGCTACATGTAACATTACCCTTTGCTGGTGCATGCACTGGCAAGTTAAAATTAGACTTCCTAAATGTCATTACAGCAGCTTGTTTCTCTCTCACTTGAGTAAGAGTGTGCTACTTTAAATTGTGAATTTCTTGTCTGTGTTCCTCTAAAAACAAGTATGTAAAATCTTACTCAGATGCTTAAGAATGTACTTAAAGCATGCACGCATAACATGCATTTTCTGTTTATTCAAGTTTCAATCAGCCAGTGATCAAAATAATAGTGACAATACAAAGCGACAAATAGATTACATCTGATTATTCTGAAAGCAGATTTTGTGCTACTAACAGTAGCAATAATAGTACTTTCTAGTTACTTTATGTTGCTTTAAACAATGCCTGAGAAGAAGAGCTGGTTTTCTTTCTTTAAATCTTGGCAGAAATACTGTATAAATGGTTATTCGCAAAATATAATATTCACTTTTCAAAAGTATGTGTCATTTCTGCACCTTTTAAGCAATTTTTTGACAAACAGCATTCTTTAAAAGAAGTAAAACTCTTCTTATCCATTCACATCTCTCATGTGCGATTTGTGATGATTTGAAACAAGGCATCACAAAGTATGTAGAGAAATTATGCTGAGTTTTATCTGAAAATCATCTGTATGTGTAAGAGTCGATCTGTATGTCACAGCATGTAGTCTGATGTTTTTAGGGGCATGAAAGGCAAAAAAAGGTAAGGATCTGGAACATCCTCAAGCTTCCATGTTTCCATGTACGTGTAAGTCTACGACCCTGTCTATATAATATATCATATGGTAACAATCATGCAACGTTACATTTTATATTTCATTCAGCCACTGGCTGTTCACATCTTAACAGAATTCTGCTTCTTTCTGGTCTCATAAAAGCTTTGGGAGACTGGTTCTGTCTAGCCCAGGTTTATTTTCTGAGTCCCTAAAATACTGGTGTCTTCATGCATTTTTTCCTTTCCTAGTCTGACTCCATCTTGCTTGTGTGCTGTCCACCCCAGGGAGAGGAGTCCCTCTGCCAAGGCCCTTGTGAGTGCTTACACACAGTTTCACTGAAAACACTATTTTGCCTACTATCACAAGGCTTAACAGCAAATAAAAACCAAACCTCTTAATTTATTGCTTTACACATAGAGAGAAACACAAAACACGTTGCATGGTACACTTTTAGTAAGCCCCTGTCTCTGAGAAAAGCTGTTTCTGACTTAAGGCAAGAAGCCTCCATTTGTTTTTACACTTTGGTACATGGCTTACAAATCCAAACACTTCCCATTTAAATGGACATTCTGAAACAGCACACCTTTTATCTTTAAAGTTAAAATATTAGCCTGTTATACAAGCAAGTATATACACTAGCACTTAATTCCTAGTATATGAGTATTTGCACAGTATTCATAGATGTGGTTATTTGCTTTCCGATTTATTCAGATACCAAAAAGAACACCGATAACTGTACCAGACCTTGCTATCTTTCCCCCCCTCGCCATCCAGCAAGCAGGACTCTCATTTTGGCATGGAAATTAGAGCTGCAAGACAGTTTAGTCCATTTCTCTGCTAACAGTGGTTTGATACTGACAGTGTATTACTGGCACTATGTCCAGTATATTTATCACATATTACCAATCACAAAGAAGAGCTTACTGTCTTTCGTGGAATACATATGATTCCTACAAAGTTGTTTCTGATATTCTGCCTACAAGATCCTTTACTTATATTCATCACAATGCTTTAAACATAATCTCTTGCACAAGTCAAAATAATCTTTTACTCCTCAGGCTCACGTCTTGCAATACACATGGCTTTCCGTAAGTTCCAGTTAAATTATGCTTCCTTACCTTCTACTTTGAAGATAGTAAGGTGAGGTCTGCAGTGAAAAGCCCCCAGTGCGTTGCCAGCACAGTTCATCCAAAGACCCTGGAAGACCCAGGTTGCAGTGATAACAGATGATGCTCGACTAGTGACTTTCCACTCATTTGATGCAGTAGCAGCAATAGCAGCTCCCAGCCCACAGAAACAAAATATGAACGCTATAATCTGTATTCCCAGCATGTTTCTCTGTAAACCAGAGACTTACTAATGTCACTGTGTTGAGAGAAAAGTACTTTAGTCACGTGTGTAAGCAAAAAGGCATAACATAAGCAAATTATACTTGAACAAGTTCAGTACCACTTGCTACAGAAAGTTAATGTGGCTGAAAAAAATTGTCATGCTTGAGTGATTTAAGAAAGGCCCTAGGCATTAGGAATGTTTAGAAAGAAAGTCAAGGTATAACTTTATAGGAGCTAATTACTAGTGCTTACTTACAAATTTCTAATTGTAAAAATTAATTGTTTTCATTTTTTTTCAATTAAAGTATTCCAGTTAATGCTTAATTTTTAGTTAATTGGAAACTTAACAACCATTCCATCTAGCAAAATAGGTTCAGAGTCCAACTTGTACAGCGCTATTTAAGGGATTACCACAACATTTTAGGAGGATCACACAACACTTGAAAAATAACTCATTGAAAGCCTGTGAAATTAATTCAGGCATAACCAGCCACCATGCAAGCAGCTCTAAAACTGGAGGAGGTAGTGTCTGTGGGTATATTTGTAGAATAGCAAATCTAGAGCAAGAACAGAAACAGCAAGTGGTCCCTGAGCAGTGATGCAGCTGCAGCAGTCAGCAGAACGAGCCTCATGCAGCCCCCACTAAGACTTTTCACTTGTCAGCGTAGAAAATGTACTGCTCCTTACACTCTGCATAGCACAGAAACATCTGTCCCACCACTGTCTGAGCTCCTGCAACCTCATGCCATGAAGAAACCTCAAAGTATGAAACTGACTTAATAAAATGTCATCTTTAAAGTAGCAGGCACTGACAGCACCACACCGAAACAATCATTCTAATTCCAGTTCCTGAGTACACTGTCATTACTGCTATGGGACCTACACAAAATTTTGCAGACATGTGCGGCCTTCACTCTTTCAAAATTCCAACTTCCAGCTGTATTTACACCTTTCCTGATTCTCTGGTACTTTTGGCCTCCTCCTTAAAGAAGGAGCAAACTCCTTTCCTCTTTGGTGCTAGTGTATGCCATTTGGTGACAGGAAATTACGCTGGATATTGAGTGTACATCTTCACTTTTGACAATAACAGAGGTCTATTTTTTTTCCCTTTGGGTACTTCTAGTGTTGATTCTCCCTGTTACAGCTGTGATAAAATACCACACTGAACTTTGGCATTGGAGTTTTACTGTAGACTTTTCACAGCTCATAGAAGGGTTAAACAAGGATGCTAAAATATCCTTAACATTCCACATAAAGAGCAAGAGGAATTTCACTGAGACTGTCCTGTTGAACCATCACCTGGTACTTCCACTTTAACCGGCCTTTGGCTCAGCACTGAGAAGGAGGACCTAAAAGGATGATTGTACAGACCAGAAAATTACCCTAAAGAAGGAATTTCTTTTCAAACTAATTAGCAGGCTCACATCCCACACATCTTGAGCAAATAGAAATTATTTTATTAACAGGGACAGCTTGAAAGACACAGAAAGTGGGTTTGCTACAAGCATCATTTTAATATAGCAGGTTGTTTTAACGTTGAGGACAATATTATGCAGGAAGGAAGCAATTTTGTATTGCTGTCAAATAATGCGGTAGCAGTTTTCTTATGCTAGGGGTCAAACTTCATGTAATCTTTCATATATATTTTCACTAAATTTGAAAGGACATAGAGGAGAATACAGAAATGGGTCCAGCTTTGAAGCAGATTCCTGAGAGCTGAGATTGTTTTTTGTTCTGTATCTACCATACAAAAAGGTGGTTTTGGCTTTGTTTGTTTGTTTGTCAAAGACTGTGCTAATTCACACAGAAGACTGAGAAGACATCTCATTGGGTATCTTTTTTCTTTTTCAAATCCACCGAGTGACAGTAATGTTGGCTGAGAGCTCAGAGTAGCTCAAAGACATGTTCTACATCTGATGTTAAATTCAGGCCTTGTTCTGGACTTTCCCTGAGTGTTGTCACTGACAAAAAAACCTCCAAAATTGAAAAACCAAACCAACCAAACAGAACCACCAAAAAAAACTCCCAAACTCAGAAGCTGCTCATGTGGACTGGAAAAGCAAGGATGACTGTATGCAAACACTCTCCTATCCCTCCCTACTCTTCTTTTTCACTATTCACAGTAGTGTGCCTTACCAACATAGCCTGTGAGGAGCTACTCAGGCTCAGCAGGAGAGGACTACTTGTCTCTTCCTTAGTGACCTGGGTCTAAGGCAGACATGCCTTCTCAGTAAGACCTTGCTCTTTTAAACCTATTATCATGCTATAATCATGCGAAGGGTTTTCACATTTCTTGTTCTAGATAAACTGCAACACCAACTCCTAAGTCTATTCCCCTTCTCACTCTTGGATCATTTTCTACCAAGGTCCCACCCAGTACACACTCATGACTGTCAAGCTGGTGGGACACACTGAAGGCTGCTTACTTTAGTGGAAAGTGCCTCTAGACACCACTTGAACTATAGACTACACTTTCATGGCTTAAGGAGGACTTAGTGGTTTCTTGGCCTTTATCTTGATTATTTTCTAGGGCATGACTGTGGAATTCATGGTCACAAGCACTTCACCCTGCATTGTTTCCAGAGAGTTAGTGTGTGAGTGATGAATAAATTAAACAGATACTTAAGTGATAAGAAAGAAGTAAGCAGTCCTGTTTACAACCCTCATTTCTTCTATAAACTGTCAGGAAGTAAGTTAATCAGTCATTTAAGAAGTTCAAGGCAAAGTTGAAAGTTAACCTGTTAATGCTGTTTTCCATTATATCAGAACTTTTTTCTCTGTTACTGAACAGACAAAAGTTGGAAAACAGCCAGGAGTTTCAAGACTGTTTAAATATGAAGTTGGAAAAGGGAAAACATTTTGCTACAGGCCTTTGTTGAACCATTTTCCCCGAACACCACAAATACACTAACTGATTATGTGACATATTGCTGTCTCTGTTAAACTGAACACTGTGCCTGTAACATGCAATATTTCTTTTACTACTAATATCATCTTTTTAAATGTCCGGTGCCAGTTCTTAAACACAGTTAACACCTCTGCAGCAGGGCAAGAATGTTTACACAGGTAAGCTGTGGCTTTCAGTTTGTGAATTCTACTTCAGCCTATGTCAATTGTTGTAAACTTTTAACTGGATGAGTTCCCAATGCTGATATGGATCTGGCTGCTTACAATATATATTTCGCTCATGAAGACAAACACAGCTATAGCAAACACTTAGCTAAACTGAATTAGTCATAGAGAAAGTTATGGTAAAATTAAAAAAAAAAAAAGAACTAACTGCAAATCAATCCTGATGTTATCTGGATAAGAGAAAAAACAGCTCTACAAAGGAGGTACCTAAGGTAACATGGAGACAATATATGAGGTAAATAATGAGTTACACCAAAGAAATTCTCTGCAGAGTGGGTGGACCATGCAAATGGATCCTGAGCAGTGTCAGGAAGTTACAGAAGGCCTAAACAACCAGGGAGAAGTTGGACGAGCAGTAAACTAGAAGTTACAGAGACAGAATTAGTGACTCAAAATTTCTTTAGAAGTCAAAGAAGTGAAAACATTGTGTAAAATTGTGAAGAAATCAAATGCCCAGAGACATCTCTACTAAATTCAGTCAGGCAAGGGACCAAATGTATGGCAATAGACTGGTTCTATTATACAAACACAAAAAGGGTTCCTGAGAACTGGCAGTGAAGTATGAGATGATGTTGAAAGAAGGAAGGGTGCATTCCAGATGAGCACCAAGTTCTGCTGTCTCTGCCAGATGCACGCAACATAGAAACCAAGCAAGCAGGGTAGCAGGCATAGGCTGAAGGGGCATCACCTAGAGAGGAATTTCAAGGAAAAATGAAATCACTTTAAGTGGGAAAGTTGAGGGAAAAGACAATTTAATAGTTTACTATAACAAAACTATATCATCATGTTTCAGCATTATAGCAGAATGGAGAAGTTGCAGTTTGAGATGTTTGCTGTTCACCTTGTTAATCATGAAGTGCTGGGTGACATAAACAGAGAAGGAAAACTCAGTCTTATGTTCATCCCAAATTTATTGCTTTTCATTGAGCGCTGCAGTCACAATATGATAATATGATTATATTAGTGTTATGTACTATTGTAGAATCCCATTATTAATAGTACAGTTTTTATATTCCCATTCCTGTAAATATTCCAGGTGGGGTTCAATGGGGTTCTGAATAATCTGCTCTAATTGAATATGTCCTAGCTCATTGCAGAGAATTTGGACTAGACAGTCTTTAAAAGGACCCTTCAAACTCAAGCTATTACATGATTCTATGATACTGCTGTAGAAGAGAAAGAAAAACTTAATGTCCTTATCACTAGGAAAATTGCTTTGCAAATATATAGATACAGCAGGTAACCCAGTTCAGGGTTTACACTAACTTTATACAATCTAAGTATACATATGTTTAGAGAAATACATACATATACATAAATATATAGATGTATGTATGTATGTATATATGTATGTATTTAATACCTATGAAGGTACAAGCTATGCTTTTTTACATTTTAAAGCATTTTCTGTTAGTTGTTTAAAGGGAAAACTGCTCACTCATGCATTATTTACACGAGCACTTCTTGAATATTTGTCTAAGAATGTGTGGGATTTGGAACAACTGATTCAAATCAGTGTTTGGTACAAGAATAAGAATACACAGGATTAACTTTGTTTTTCTCATTTTGTTCCTTAACTGGGCATTGAAGGTAAGAGATAGATTTGAAAATGTTACTTTAGGATGATAGAGCATTATGCTCCTTATTTTATGCTATTGACACCAGGCACTAGCAAACTTACTTGGATTAAAGACATTTGCTGTCCTTAAGTGTATTGTTGCTGTTGGCACTCAGCCTAGACTTGCAGTAACTGGCAAAAAGCCAAAATGGCTTTGTCTACAGAAAAATATGAAATGCAAAAATCTAAAACGCAGTGAAGTTAGAATGATAGCCCAAATCATGTGTTTGATCAGTGCTGAAAGCTGGGGTGAAATTCAAAGTCATCTCAGCTTTGCTGAGAACTTCCAAACAGATATTGATGATGTGATGGGCTCAGTGAAGAGATCATGTTTTTTATAGAATGAACTGATCAAGCCCAGCCTCTATTAGAATAAGCAGATGCTACAGTATACTGATAGCATTACTGGAAGCTGTAGTGTTAGACATTAACAAGCTCCAGGGTGCCATGGATAGAAGAGTTCAGTGCTTTGAATGATGATAGATGCCAAGTTAAAAGATTGCAACACAGATAAAGAAGCAAGGAGGCTGGGAAAGAGGGAAGTAACAGAAATATTGTGATATAAGTGCTACAGACACACACAAACACTGAAGAAAAACAGCACAATGCTGAAAAAATCATTAGCTTGTCATACAAGTGAACTCAACCTCAAGAAAACCTGTGTAAGTGCCTTGAGTACATCCACATCCACCCTTCCCAGAGGTTTGGCTGCTGGGGCTTAAGGCAAGCTTACAAACAGTGCAGCTGACGGTGCACATCTCCCTTTCTGCTGGAGATGTGGGAAGAGACTCCCAGCCAGCATGGTGCTGTGGGAAAGCCACAGCAGGTGTCCCTCTCTGCCCTGTGGGATCTGCTTTTAAGCTTGGTCCTTGATGGAGCTACAGTGCCTGCTGCCTGGCAGCCCAGGTTGTCCTGGGCCATGGGCTGCTGATCTAGAGCTGGACCCTGTCCCTGACCTGTCATCTTGACTTCCCAGCTTGACCTTGGACCCTAGTGATCACTGGGCTGCGTCTGACACTGGGCACTGTCTCTTCCGGGGCTTTCCTGTTCCCTGGATGAGAGCCTGCCCTACCACCCCCATGGGGAGCCCCTGCTGCCCTCTGGCCAGCTCTGGCCACCATGAGCTCCAGCGCTGTGGGGCCTGCGCCCTGCTGACCCTTCCTGTCCAAGCGCAGCATCTCTGCCCTGAGGCTCTCCACAATGTTTGCTCTCCGCACTGCCCCGAGCCCCAGCTCGGCCCCAGGTCTTGACCTCCTCAGTGGCATCTGAACATCTCCACCCAGCCCAGACACTCCCCTGGGACAGCTCCAATTCCTCCCATGCCCCTGGAGCTCTTCAGGGATGGTCTGACACCCTTGCCCCACTGCCTGACCTGGACGATATATTGACTCCCCAGCAATATCAGCCCAGGCCTTCTGGCCACTGGGAATGGATATATATCATCCACTCCACTCCAAGCCAGGGAGATGCATGGACCTTGCATATAGTTTCATGGCGACGCTAAGTTTGGCCTAGGACCCATCAGACATTTCCCAGGATCCCCTACCCTACCCTCATGGCCAAGGCACCTCACACCCAATGTGTATGACCTCAGGTCTGTGCAAAGTGTGAGGGCACTTTTGAGCCAGAAATGAGCCCAGGTGGCCAAGAAGGGCAACATAATCCTGGTCTGTATCAAAAGTAGTGTGGCCAGCAGGACTAGGGAAGTGATTGTCCCTCTGTACTTGGCGCTGGTGAGGCCTCACCTTAAATACTGGGCCTCTCAATTCGGGAAGGATATTGAGGTGCTGGAGCAGGTCCAGAGAACAGCGGTGGAGCTGGTGAAGGCTCTAGAAAGTTGTAAAAAGAGCAGCTGAGGAAGCTGGGGGTGTTTAGCCTGGAGAAAAGGGGTGACCTTATCACTCTCTACAGCTGCCCAGAAGGAAGTTGTAGCCAGGTGGGGATGGGCTTCTTCTCCCAGGCGACTAGGGACAGTATGAGAGGAAATGTGCCAGGGCAGGTTCAGGTAGGACATTAGAAAGAACTTCTTATCTGAACCAGTAGTCAAGCATTGGTATGGGCTGCCCAGGAAGCTGATAGAGTCACTGCCCCTGGAGGTGTTCAAGAAATACCTGGATGTGGCACTTAGTGACATGATCTAGTTGACAAATGTGGTGGTCAGTCAAGTCTGGACTTGATGATCTTGGAGGTCGTTTCCAACCTTACTGATTCTGTGGGTCTACAACATCTCTTACTGAAGAGTCCATCGTTAGGGCTCATCCCATCCCATGGGAGCTGCTCTGAAGACAAAACTTTGGTGCTGTATCTTTAGAAGAGCCACAGACCTCACTGTGGTGCAGCCCAGCCTGCATCTGCCTGTGGGCCCTGCTGATCCTGACTGAGATCTGCATCCATGGGCCAATGTCTGAGCCCGGCCACAGTTTGTGCCCATCCCTAGGGAGGTGACCAATGCCCAGGACTGGAGCTGTCCTGGTGACCCTGGCTGCCCTGCTCCTGGACAGGGGGCTGGGATGTTCCCTGGAAGCCAGGTCCTGCCCTGACACAAGGGAGCCATGCCCTGGGGAGCCATTATGCAAACGTCAGGGCGTTAAGGGCAGAAACCATGGTAGAAGTGAGGAATCACAAATCCTGTCTGGGCATAGTTCATGTTATCTGATTGTATTAGTAGTTTCGAATGACTGTATTTAAAAGTACATGCAAATAACCCTTTCTGAGTACTGTGCCATGTTATTGAGTACAGACAGAGAGAAAACAGCTTGACATGAAGAACATACATGAGAGGATGTTATAAATTTTGAAGATAAGGTCCAGCTCTGACAAAGTAATCCTAACTCCCTAGAATACTGTGTGACATAAATTAATGATGTTATGAAAAATTAATAATTAAAAGGAGCTACTTAATTACTTTCCTAATACTATGTTTTGCATACCAGAGAAAGTTTGGTGCCTTCACAGTATTTCATCGGATAGTACAGCTCTTTAAAATTGCAACATGTAACCAGATTGCAAAACTCTTTACACATCTCTTTAGCCTATGTCATAAGGACTGTGGAAGACATAGCTCTCTTTGCTTCTACCAGCCTGCCATGGTACCAGCCCTCTGGGAGGCTGTCACTTCACATGAGACTTAGGCAAAAAGGAAAAAGTGTTGCTGCCCTCCTGCAGCAGATTCACCTCCTCTCCTCCTTCAAGAAGGTGCTTCCACCCATGTCCCATCCCGGTGTGGTGGGGAAGAGACCCATCTGCTTAATTACTATATTTTTGGATATCTGCCAGTGTGCAGTTTTCATGACTTTTGCTATGCTGCTAGTCATTCTTTCCATAAAGGCAGTAGAAATGCATCTGTTCGTAAGCACACATACGTACACCCCCTTCTGACTTAAACAACTGAGATACTGAATGTGGTATGCAAGTTCCTGTGAGCAATGCCAAACTCTCCTGCTCACATAAGCACTTCAGTACCAACAAAGGCTAGGTGATATCTCTTAAAGCTGATGCACAAAATATAGTACTACGCCTACACATCCAGGCAGCGATTCCTGTGACCTGCTCATATTTTGAAAGCAGAATTTGGTAGAGGTCAGCAGTTTTATGTCACAGAGACATTATCTTCAATAAGGTCATTAACACATTTACTTGTCACCACTGACATCCCAAATCCATGATATGTCAGACATACCTCTTCTGAGGTGTAATACGAGGATTTGTATAGGTTCTTCCTGCAATTTCTATGTATTGCTTCTGGGAGCAGTGTAAAGTGCTTCAGTCTTGCTCTAGTCATGTTTGCCTCAGACAGTTTGCTCTAGAGCAGCAAAGGACACTGTCTTCTACTTTTCCTTCTTGACTCCTAACAATGCTGCTTACCCTGCCAGAAAGCCCAAACCTAGTGTTTCCTACAGTACATATGGATTAGCTTTCAGGTCTGGCTGGTCTTCAGCCTTCGGTTCAATGGGAAACTTTCTGAAATATTCAAGAAATCCCTTACGTCTTCGGTTTTCAGGTAGGAATGCTGTTAGACTAAGGTGTGATTGAGGGCAGTTGCCACTGTTCTCAGTGTCATGTCAAACTGAAAGAGCGCCCAGGTTTGTAAAACTGGAGAAAGACAGTGTTGTTCTGACAGCGTTTCTGAATGTTTTAGCCAACCAAGACATCACCAGCACGTTTTCCAAGTGCAATGAGGTGACTACAGAGGTCTGTTTCACACTTCCAAATGGACCAGGTGGAAAGCACATGTGAGGAGTGAAAGGCGGGGCACATCTCTTTGTTTGCTAGTGTTTTCCTAGCTTACCACCCAGCTAGACTTAGGCCCAGCAGCTACAGCCCTTTTCTTAAATTCAGCCCTTGCTGCTAATTAAAAACACACCCAGGCAGTCCATCAGCCATGACACACACCTGACTGAGAACTGCTAACCACATTAATGTCTTCCAAGATTATCAGGAGCTGATAAAACATGATCACAGCTCGTCATGGGCTAAGTCCAGTTTCATCTGACTTGTAAAAACCAGCAGATGAATGCAGCTTCAGCGTAGGCAGGAAGCTGCCCAGCAGGATCTAAACCCTTCTCAGCTTTCTGTCCATAGCAGGGCAAGCTCTGAAGAGGAGGAGAATAAAGCACAGTGCTGCATCTTGCTCATCACTTACTACCTGCCTCTCATATAGATTACTAGCTCTAGATATTGCAGCACCTTAAGGGAAGAAGGAACCTTTAACACATTTCCATCTTTCTGTATGTCACAACATGGGTTAGATTTCAACAATTTCACCTTTTTAGCATGACTAAAGGGTATTTTTGGAGAAGGTATTTGCTTCTGATTTAATGGATGAAGATGTAGCCAGGAATGTTTTACTGAGTTTGCTCCAAGAGCAATTTGTTCAATATCTGAAATGTGTCTTCATCATTCAGTGTCTCTTCTTTTGTTTTATTAAACAATCTTTTAATAATGGCTACTCTGGAAATGAACCAGGTTGGATGTGATGATCTTTTGAGATTCCTTCCATCCTGGGGTGTTCCATGAAATAATTTTATACTGGAGTCAGTGTATACCCTCAATTATGGTTTTCATAAACTAACCACATTAAGTTCTTTCAGTCTCTTGCATTAAATATTTTCTTGAACTTTCAGATACTTTCTGAGGCTTTTTTTTTTTATTTTTCAACATTCTTGTCAAATTATGGGCACCAAAAAGGAAAGTTATAGTCTGGTATTGCCTGTTCCAATGCCAGTTCTATTTTTTATTCAAAATATTCTGTTAACTTTATTTTCCACAGTATATTGGAAAACAATGTATTTCACAGTGCGTTGGAAACTCATATTCAGTTACGACTCTTGAGAACTTTCTGAAAGTGTTATTTTCCAGAACTGAGACTTGAGTAATCTCTATATATTATTTTACGGTTTACTCTGTCAAAAGAAAGCAACGTTTGATGCCACCTATGTCAAAGCAAGACTTGCTCACTTACTGTCCTCAATGAAAAATAGCCATAAAATATTAAAAAATAACAAATAAGTCTTGATAAAAGTAATAATCTTGGGAAATTAAGAAACTAAGTCATCTTAGACAAATATCTCTTGCACATGAACAACTGCTTTGGCAGAGTAAAATCAGTCCAGCTGGAAAACAAGTAGTTCAATGACTTTCCAACATTAAAATGTATTCCTCCTAAAGATTTCAAATCTTGGCATTATGCCAGAGGTACCTTTTTTGATTTACTGGCCAACCTTTCCCATTCTGTGTTCTGCTTAATTCCATGCAAGCAGCCAAATGTCTTGCACAGTGCTTGCAAAGCGAACCATTGGTTTGTTCTTAGAGATTATGATGGAGAATACACAATTGACCTACTTAACTTTGTGGTGCTATCTACTTTGGCAACCAGAGCAAAATAAGTGCTTTCTTGTAAACAGTGGCTTTCATGCGTCTCTATCTGTACTTAATCATGTCCCTGCAATGTTTGCATATTTGCCTGAGAAGTTCTCAGGCTGAAAAGCCAAACTCCAGAATACTTGAGAACAAGAACTAAGGCAATTACTCCTGCAATTTCATTACAGAAGTGGTGATGTCTGAGAAAAAACTTCGCTGTTTGTTATAGCAGTGTGAGGTCTGAAGGTTCAGAGAGTAAAAGAATTTCATTAGCAGGGTGATGGTATTTACATGTGATCATACATTGTGCTCAAGTTTCTAACTTACTGTTATTTCATTTGGCTTGGGAACCGAAGGATGGGAGTAGGAATGGGAAAAAACATTACTGGGAAGTTTTTGCTGGTGTAGTTGAGTACTGATAGTTATGTTGTTCAGAGGCGGAATTTTAGCAGGAATGAACACTGTACTCCTGTGTGAAGCTGGCTTCTCAGGGGTCCAGAAGCAGCCTGCAAGTGAGAAGGTTGTGCTTTCTCCCATGTGGTCCTTGGCCCTGGGCTGAGGGAATTCTCCTTTTCCTTTCCCTCTCCTCAGTTCTTTCCTCCTGAAACACAAGCTGATGGCAGGACAAGAAAGTGAAAGGAAAAAGAAAGGAAGAGAGGGAATGAGAGGGTAGGGGAAAGGATAACTGCAATCAGTCATGGTCACTGGATAGCATAGACCCATTTCTCAGTATGGATGTGCTCAGTGGGACAAAGTTTAGGGCTGAAACCCATGCTAAACACACAGTAGGAACAACAGCTTCTCTGTTATGTTCCAAAAGCCTACTTCCTGCACTTGTTGCTCCCAGACATCCTGAAACAAACCTTGATCCTCACCCTGGACTGAGCTGACCAGTGCTACAGTTGTGAGTCTGATGGAGCAGCACCACGGGGAAGAACTTTGTAAACATTCATATTGTCTGAGTCAACATCACCTCCTTGTCCGAATCATCTTTGATTCATCTTGCATGCACAAATTGTCTTTTGTCTCTGTTTAATGCTGAGTTCTTTATTCACAGCCAAGTGATAATTCAATCTGGAAGCTTTTTCATTTTTCAGGAAGGACTATAAAACAGTGTCTAAAAGCAATTATATACAGATGTAAGGCAAAATAAGACTGTTGATATGACTTCAGTACGCATAGAAAAAAAAATACATTTTTTATTTGGGCTGGCAACTACAATCTTTCTGAAAGCTCTGTATCTCTTTGGGCCTGCCAAACTTGTTAGCTATCATTTGCTTTTTGCAATTTGGAAGGGACTGAGGGATTTTATGCAGCATGTATTTTACAGCTCTCCGAATGACGTTGTATCAAAGCCTCTACGATGTTACACATATATTACAGATGTTCCAGTGTTTAACCCTGTCATTTACAAGAGATTTTCATTGGGCTTAGAAAATATTTGTTTAGACAACTAGATGTTAGTAAAATCTCTTGTTCCCTATGAATAGCATGTACAATTTAATAGTGGTGAAAAATATGCCTTTTGCAAAAAAAAAAAAAAAAAAGTTTGAATCACCATTCTGTCCTGATGTTCTTTCTTGTTCCAGTGTGATAAAATCCACCATGCTGATTTTTACAAGAAAATGCATTTATTGACAGGTATATACCCATTGTCTGACTCCTGGCTGATGATTTATAATCTCCTTAAATCAGTGGTCTATTTGGGATTTGATGGAAGCAAGGGCGTTATGTTTACTGAGAAGGGCAACCATGAAAGGAGAATAACTACTGAAGTGCCACCTCCTCACTTGTGGAAACTTACAAAATCTCATTCAGAGAAGAAAGACAAAACACATCTTAAAGTGCCAAATTCTTTGTCTACCCACCACTCACAGCTGCACATATTTCACAAATCTCCACCCCGAAGTCCAGCTCCAAGAGCAGAGCCTCATTTGGCCAGAGCTGCACTGAGGCCTGTGGAACTGCCCTTGGCATTAACACCTTACACAAAGCTGATGTTACTCACCTGTTTTATTTCCCTTTCATATTTTCTACGCACTTCAGGTGATAGAATATTATCACTGCTTCCCAAACATAGGTGGACTGAAAGTTATGTTTACAAAATATATCTTTTGTCTCTCTTAAATGAAAGCCTGGAATTTGCATCTTTGCCATTGAGTACTTCTCTGTGATAAAACTAAGGTAAGGATGTGACTACACATACAAGGAATGAAACAGAAATTAAAAGCGAAATATTTACTTAAGGGGATATATACTGCTCTAGAGAAAGAAAATATGAAGGTGGTTCCTATCACTAATGTGATAAACATATCATTACTGTGATTCATGTATCATTAATGTGATTCTCATATCACTGATACGATAAGATTGCAAGAAATAAGGAAGGAAAATGTGCCTAGACAAGAAACATCTAGGTCTAAGTGCCTTAATAGATGACCTGCTTGGGTAACATGGGTAAAGACCAACTAATTTGATTTTGCAGGGGAACACAAACCTTGGCAATTGTATTCAAGAGATAAATAGTTCTGATAATTTGGAATCAGTGTGAAGGAATCCAAAAAGGACATGATGCTTTGGTGACAAATTTCTTTGTGGTTTCTGCCTGCTCTTGATGGGCCTCTTTTCCTCCCTATCTCTCTTCTTTGTTGATCATATTGTGCAAACTCTTCCTGTTTCTTAACCAGTTTTTTACTATATGTCCATTCTGTAATATAAAACCTTGGCAGACATATGTGGCTGTAATTGCAAAATGACAGTTACCCGAGCTGCTTTACTTTGTTTGCTCACAAACTTTCCTGATATATATTGAAAACTTGCTTCTTCTGTTTCCTTAGTAGCAGTAGAGCATATAATCTCTGACTGTGAGAGATGACAGGTTCTTCTCCAAATAGTAATTTAAGCATCAGGAACTAATGTAATTTTAAACTGGGTTTTGAAATGTGTTCTTTGTGGTACTCTGGTTCTGGAGTAAAACTTCAAAATAAGTGGTCAGAAGATGATTCAATTTAATAGAGGGGGACAAATTCAGGTAGTTTTGAAACTAAGCTCCCTGATTTTGAAAGAAGTGGTGATAAATTTATAGGACTTATCCATAACTGCATAAAATTCAAGAACTTGAGTGTAGAGGAAGGCTATAACCTGCAGCTATATGAAATAGAAGAAATGGCTTCAAACCTACTGCATGAATAGGAAAAAGTGAGTAACATAGACTATTTTAGCCTGCTAAACTACTTCTCTGTAGTTCAGACTGCAGTGGGACAACATTAGGAATGCCTGAATACAAAATGACCCAAAGCTCACAGAGAACTTCACAGAAAATGGCAAAAGGTATTGAGATGTACAAGGTCAGAGAGGACAGAGAAAGAAAGTGTAGATCACTTGTATGGAAAGAAGGAGGTACATAGAAAATGCTATGCTGGTATGAACCCAAAATAAAGGGTTGGATCCAGTAAGGGACATGGGTTGTGCAAGAGTCAGCACCCAGTCAGGAATGCCTTTGCAGTTCTTTGTTAGGCATTGACTGAGGAGATACAAGCACTCCAATTGGGATTTGTAGCACTGGAAGAGTTTTGGCATCTCTAAGACTTAACAGAGAGTACTAAAGGGTGGTCTCAAATGCTGTTTGTTTCCTGGATTTAAACACTCTGTTAAAGGCTACAGGAAGTGCCCCAGCGAGACCTGGGTCCGCTCTGTGCTTTGTACATACATCAGATATTGGGATGCAGATGACAGGTTCATGGCGTCCTTAGTAAAGATGGGGAAGAGGAATATATGGAAAAAGGCAACAATCAGTTCCAAGAAATTATATATTAACTGAAACAGTTGACAAAGAAGTGGAAGACCCATTCCTTGACTTACAAACCTCCAGCTGCTAGGTATATCCTGCAGACTATGTGATCAGTGGATTTTGGAGCAAGTGAAGTGGAGAAACAACTCAGCCTCTGCCTCAGGCAGCCACAGAGCTGCTAATGCAAAATTCATGTTTTCAGGAAAGACATCAGACCTGACCCCAGGGCCCAGCAAGTAAAGGACATAGATGGACTTAACATCATCTCATCTTTCAGTTCTTGTGTATTTTATGCTATCCAGTGCAACAGGATAAAAAAGCTGAAATCATTTTGGTGTGAGGAACCATCTAAATACAGGCTAATATAGAGAGTCTGTGCTTGAAATTTCCTTATCCCTCAAAATCAGTAAAGCAGATAAGCTTCCATCTGGTTTCTTCTCCCCTCATTATTGATATCAGCACTTTCTAGGATACTCCTGCAGTTTGCAAAACTTTTTGAGATTCTTTAGGGCGATATTAAAGCAAAGGCGATACCACATCTTTATAACTTCTGCATGAGTGAGGAAATTAATACCTCCTGCTACACACTTCAGAAGCAATCTGTGCAGGGTACACTTTCTGAATGCAGATTTGGGCTCTTTCTCTCCTGGCAATGCTTCAGTTCCCCTGTATCCTTCAGCTTCCAAAAGGTGCCTGCAGTGTGACCATGATGCTGGAACTTCTTCTTTCTACCAAGGTCTTGAGGGACTCACTGTCACTGGGCCAGTTTTATAAATTAAAGATTCCTGCATCTCTAATGACTGGCTCATCTGCAAAATCTTTTAATCTAATTTACAAATGTTTCAAAGTAAAAGAAGTCCCATTCTTTGAGGCAAAAAAAAAAGAACAGCAGGTCTACCAGCCATCTGTTTCTTGAATAGTTTGAATGGGAGCAGAGCATTTACCTTCCTCAGTCTTAAATCTTTTGACTACTTCAGGATTCAGATGGAGAAAATCCAACACATTTTCTAAGACATTTGACTTGTCCCATATTTATAAATTCAGACTTGGGTTCAAGAACACGACATCTACTTTAAAATCTCTATCTCTCGCTTTCCATGCAGCTTCAAATTGATGGAGTACTTTAAATCGATGGGCAGTAGTGCCACTTTCTATTGAAAATGCGAATAAAACAATGCCTTTAAAAAGCCCAGTTCTTCTTTAAAACCCTGTTATGATGATTTTGTTGAAAAATCTCTAATGGACTTCCTTCAGGCATGCCAGAGATTGAGCCCACGGAGGATAACATAATAATACTTAAGATGTTTATTGCATCTCACAAAGTGTCCTGTTGTCACTCATGAGGATACCTATGAAGATGCTAATCCTAAAATCCAAATTGATGTTTTTGGCAATTGTTTTTGCTGTGATATCTAGTGGCTTGGCTTAGTGTGCAAGACTCATTGATCATCAGCCATTGCTCATGTTTGCAAAGGTCACAGACTTAGTCATGAAGACATTTATTTTACATCACCTAAATTAATGTAGGGCCTAGGCACCTACATATCCACGCCAGTCTCAAATCCAGGGGTCACTGTTCTATTACAGCACTTCTGGCAATGCCTTCAAGGCTGAGGTTCCATAGAAACAAATGCAAGAGGAAGAGTTAACCTTACTATAAACATATTAATGTCACAAGCATTAGCAGACAAAATAGAAAACAAAATTATGGAGTTCACGAAGCAGAGCTGAGCAATGACCTCATGCTGCTCACCAGCCTGTTCGTATGTGTTAGCTGCTGCTGTTAGGCCGATGTCACTTTTAATGCAACAACTAAATCACATTCTCAGGTATGTGTTTGCCTAGACATTGTCCCTCTTCCCCTATTTCTTATACAATAGCAAGAGGCTCAGCATTGGCAGCACAGTAGGCACCAGAATGGTCTAAGGCTGTTACACATAAACACATGAGAGAGAAAAGTCAATCACTACTCATTCTTCATGGGTCTTTTCTATCTCTTCTCATCTACCCCTTCACCCAGCCTGCATCTCACAGGTCTCAAAGCTTGGCTCTGCACTCATCTGCTCCAAAAGCTGCAGTGATAACAGGCTTCAGAGAAAAAAGATGGCATAAGATCACACATTTGCTAGCTGTGTTCCTCCTATCTAGTTTCTGGCTAGACTGGACACAGAAGAAGGAAACACCACTGAGTGTATTCTGTGTCACCTAGATATCCTAAAATTGTCCTTGTCACTGCTTAGTTTGCTAGTACAGATGTGGTGTTGTCCTATTAAAGACATACCCAGGAGAACAGCATTAGCAAACAAGACTTTCAGCGTTGGTGGGACATCCTGCTTCTCTTCTGCAGAGATGCAGCCACCCCCACAGTCTAGCCTGCTTGCTCTGGAGGAGGCAAAAATACTTTCCAGGACATTTAGAAATGCATACAGCCTGCCAGAGCTGGTGATGTGGAACGGCACCATCTCTGACAGAAAACAAACTTT
This sequence comes from Callaeas wilsoni, assembly GCA_013398955.1. Taxonomy (NCBI): domain Eukaryota; kingdom Metazoa; phylum Chordata; class Aves; order Passeriformes; family Callaeidae; genus Callaeas; species Callaeas wilsoni. Next base: position 197,145 of record VWPU01002802.1, on the reverse strand, counting down.
GCTCTCCCATGTCTGAGAAAAAAGCCTTCATGAGTTTCTCCTGTAAGAATACCAGAGGCTGGTTTTGGCAAGGGGATGTGCCGGCAAACAGACTGTGAGCTCCTTCTGCAATGAGGGTGAGAAACAGAAACAGGCCTCGAGGCACTGCAGGGAGCCTAGAGAACTTGTTCTATCCTTAAGGCTTTCTCATTAGATAGTTGCGTGTTGTTCTAACCACATTAACTGGCTGAGCTGCCCAGATTGAATTGCTAAAAGGTAAAATACGCATTTAATTCAGGAGCTTTCTGTGAAAGGTGCAGCCGGGAAAGTTTCATCTGATGTTTTGAAGCTTTTCAGACCCTGGCAGTCAAGGCCAACCATCCAATGCCAAATTTCTGAGTTTTCTATGGTAGTCTGAGAGCAACAGTCCTCAACAGTTATGCTGCTTTGGGAAGACTACAGAGAGCATGGGATTGCCATTCTTTGGGTGCTGGTTGTAAGGTCTAAATTTGCCCATGGTCTTTGTGAGGAAAATGCAAATTATTCCCTTCTCCTGACTTCACCTATGACAGCCAAAGAGATGCACCCTGTGCTCTCCTGCAGCTCTTCTGAATCTGGAGCAACCAAAAAGAGAGGGGCATCCAGGCATTCTGACAAAAGCCAGAGACTGAGAGAAGCACACAGCTCACTGTGGGATAAGGTGGGGTGGCAGAAGGGTCCTACCCCATGTCAGCATTTGGGCAGGCTGGGCCTGCGGGCATAGGTTCAGGTCAGTGACCCAAGCAGGGCTGCCAGGTATATCCCAGTAAAACCCCTGGGGAACAGTATGGAAAGCTGTTAGCCTGGAGGGCTGGTTGTTGATTTTTACCTCCCATTTTGCTATTAGACCCTAGTGGATAAAGGCACAAGCAGGAGGGTGACATGGTCAGCGGGTGCATGTGGAGCATAAGGGGAATATGAGGTACAGGCACCGTGTGGGAGAGATGGGGAGCATAGTACAGGTATGATGCTCCAATTTTGGGTTTTGTCCCTGTGAGAGCTCTGCAGCATACACAGTGCTCTCCTAGGGAAAATGGCTTAACTGAATAGTGTTTCCTTTTTAGAAATGGTTGCTGGAGATGTTATTGGTGCTGCTCATCATTCTTACTATGGTTAAAGCACTTGTGCATGAAGTGTGTATTTATTGCTCAAGATAGTACAGCTAAGGAGAAACTGTACTTTTAAAGCATGTTCCCATGGATGTTATGGTACCCATTAAAATTAGGCAGTTGGCAATAAAGTTCTGCATGAAAAGAGGTAATAAGGAGGGCAGGAATAAGTTGTTTCTTATTTCTTTGCAATTTTCAAAAAAATACATTCACATTGAAATATTTTAGGGCTTTTGTGGCATTTTTTGTTTCTTCCTGTGATATTTCATATGTCAGACCTATTTCTGGGCAGGAGAAGAGACCAGCTGCATGGAGACAGTTGTGTGTGGCTTTTCAGGAAAGTGGCTTTGTCTGTCTGTGTAAGAGTATGTCCAGGGCATGCTTTCAATCTTGATTGCATCCTCTGGATAACATAGAAATGCATTTATCTAATCAGAAAAATCTGCTTATAATAAAAATGAAAAGGTTAATTATTCTAGTGCTTGTGCAGATGTTATTGATAACGCCTTTTATATGAAAGAACATGAACAAAGCAGACCTCTGACTTTTGAAGAGACAAAAGAATGGAAAGAGCCTAATACTCTGCCAAATTTTAAAAAGAGAAATGCTCAAGAGAAAGAAAAACAAAACGTTTGAGAGTGCATAGCAAAAAAAGCAAGTATTAAAAACTATGAAAGCAATCTTGTCATTAACACATTCATTAGAAAAATTGTATTCTGACTATCCTTTGCAAAATATCAAATCTTCATATCCCAGAAAAAAAATAGGGCAAATAAATTGCATCAGAAGGGTTGACTTACATTACATATTGCTTCAGTTAAGTCTTCAGATACTTGCATCCTCAGCCTACAGATATACGGATTCTAGAAGATAATGCTCTTTTATAGGACCAGAAGAGTAGCAACATTTAAATGAGATCCTGGCTAAACCCAGTAATAAATATAACATCCTTGGTTTGAAAAGCCATCATTCTGTTTTGACATGTTACCTTCTGGTTCCTCCATGGTTGTTCTGGTGTCCTTGTGGTTCTACTTGGGGCAGCAAATTGCAGAAGGTTTTGCGCGAGAAGAGGAGTGAATTTGGCAAGAGTCAGTGGCCCCAAGAGCTGAGGCAGGCAGGCAGGCAGGTGGGAAGAAAGGAAAAGGAAAAGGAAAAGGAAAAGGAAAAGGAAAAGGAAAAGGAAAAGGAAAAGGAAACGGAAAAGGAAAAGGAAA
>VWPU01002802.1:0-194606 GCA_013398955.1 Callaeas wilsoni | reverse complement strand
AAAGAAAAGAAAAGAAAAGAAAAGAAAAGAAAAGAAAAGAAAGATTACTTAGCTGTTTTCTTGATATATGAGGCAAAATGTTCAGTAGTCTTTAATGGAAACAAGTAATTCTGGCAAGATAATTCGTTCTAGATTCACAGAATTCTGTAAAAAAAATTCCAAATTGAGAATAACAGCAAAAGACACGAGAAATATTAAGTTTTTCTGTTAAATAAAATGTTTTGATTCTTCGATTTGAAATCACTCAGTCTAAAATTTCTTTTAAGATTAAAAATGTAAATTGTTCAGATTTACAGGCTTAATAAAAAGCTTTCTTCAACCTGAAATTAACCTCTTCTATGAACTTACCATCAAATAATAATAAAAAAGTATCTTTCACGTAGGTTCATCCATCCATCTAACTGCCAGAAGAGCATCCTTTTTTCCACTTCCCTTACTGCTTTGACTCTCTATCATCTGACATTTATTATTATTTAATTGGGCTGCCATTCATCCAAGCCAGGGCTGAACTGTGCTAGTTGCTGCATGATTAGGTAGCAAAACCTTTAAATTAACAGTTTCACTAAAGAAACCTTTGAGATTAGAGACATAAATAAAAAGGTTTTAATCGAATATTAATCCAGTGCAGTCAACCAGAAAAAAAAGGTTGCCATGGCAGCTAGAATTTCCCTGTACAAGTGTTTGGAGCTGTGATAGTTCAGTAGTCGAGCAACAAAGTTAGGAACCCCTGCTTCTTCTTTGGCTGCAGAAACATATCATCAGTATCTCTTTCTAACTTCTTTAGCTGTTCAGCTGCCAACAAATTTAGGTGTGGTTTTTTTTAAGTTGCCAAAGTTTGCTACAGAACATAAACATTTTGTCCCTCTGTATCGATCCCTTTTTGTCATTCATACAAATTATGTTCACCCTAAATGCATTTGGCAAATGATGCTTTTAGCATCATGTCCCATTAGGGAGCTAAGGATGTACTTAGCCTAAGCATTTTGCTTTATGGCTGTCATAGGTCTCAGCTAGATGCAAAACTCTAAATTCTCCACTGGTTACCGTAAGGAAGCATTAGCAGAGACCAAAATGCAGGTTTGTATCAGCTTGGCATTTGTGGCATAAGACTGTACTATATCACCACTGCATGACATTTTTTCCCTTGTGGCAAAGACAATGAGAATTACAGTTCCATGTGTCTTTTGTAAGGTTGCCACACCTCTAGAGAAAAGTATGTTATCTGAAGTGTCACCTAATTCACACAGAATGTCACCTCTTTCCACAGAAGGGACAACATGTATCACTTTATATCTCTGGACTCCCAGCAGCTTATCTCTTTCTGAATAAATAAGGGCTGCAGGGATGTTTAGGAATGTATATCATATTTGCACTTACCCAAGGGGTTGTACCATGAACGGGAACAGGCTTTGGAGCCCACTTGGAGTTCAGTAGGTTGCTAGATTTATTTTGATTTCCAAAAGTCCTATTTATGCCTATTTACTTGTTTGGATGCTATCAATCTAATTTATGTGCAGATATGTCCAAGGAAACGGCCGAGTTTACTGAGTCATTCCTGCTGAATAGAAACTCTGCAGGAGGAAGTGGAGAGCACTTACCCAGTTCACCTACGCACAAATGTCCCGATGCAGACCTTACTAATGCCATGCTTGTCTTATGCTGGGTGGGCCTGCTTCCTTCAAATAATGACCTTCCTATAAGGAAATATCACTCTTACAAAACTACTTAAGGAAAAGGTTTTTTAAAATTTGGCAGGTTAAATGACTCATTCAAAATGGTCATTATTTAAAGTATAGAACAAAAGCTGGCAAAATTACTCTTCTTCTTCTTCTGTGATAATGTAACTCCTGGGAATCCTGGTCCTGAAGCAGAAGCTCTACACCAGTGCTGGACAATTAAAGAATTAAAATGACTGTCAATCCCCAAAGGAACTCAGTTTTAAAATATGAAAACAGTGGTCTACCCAATCCTCTTGAAACTCTGCATTATGAAGTTTATCTGGTAGGAAAACGACAGAGTTCACTGAGGTTTTTTTTACTCTCCATTTTCCTCTGTTGAGAAGAGCAGGCAGGAAAAGCCATCGGCACAGGCGATGTTGTTAGCAGCATGGCAGGATAGTGGAAAACTGATTCTTGTTGTGAAAGGATAATCATGGTGCTGCCTGCACTTAGGAGGTGAAAAGCTTTTGTATACCCAGAGAGAGAGGGATGATACTGTTGTGCAACCCTCTGATGGTTGGTCATCTCCTTTGAAGATGATCTAGAGAAGAAAGGAGCACACACAGTGGCATCAACTTTCTCTGGCAGGAGGGATGATGGTGCAAGTTTGCTGATGTGAAGCGTATTTTGAAGGGTATGACGTGTGTTTATTTACAGAAACAGAATTACAGCTTTGACTTCTGACACATCCTAAAGCCATTCTGTGCACAGAGGTATCACTTTATATATGCACAAATTTATTCCACCTATTCCTGCCTGTCCCCGGTCCCAACTGAGGAGATTTGTAAAGAAGTTCTCTCTCACTTTGATTTGTTGTCAGGTGTGATGCATATGTTTGGCTTGTTGGACAAAGCAACTATTCCACACTTTACCATCTGCTGGTCATCTTAGTACCTGACACCATCATCCTCCTTCCCTGTCTCTTTTCACGGTTAACCTTACCTCTCTCTTTTTTTTATCATGCTCAGTTTTCCATCCTTCTACCTCATTTTCCTTCCTTCTTGTTTTGGCCCCAGCTTGGATCCACATTCTCCCCAAGCCTTAGCTAATACTTCCCTCCAGCCCTTCTTCTCTTCTTAATCTCTGTGGTTCACCTAGTAGTCCTTACTGCCACAGCAGTTGTTCTTACACTGACTTTTCTAACTTCATGGTTGTTTCTTGTCCTTGCGCTGTGTCTGGAACCACCACTCCTCTTCTGAAAACATCTGCAGCCTTTTTATATCTCTCTGACACAGAGTATAAAGGTTGAAAGGCCATCAGAGTGACTTTGCAGGCAGAGGATTCGATCAGCAAGCAGGTAGACGCTAACAAAGAAAAAGATTAAAATGTAACAAATGCAAACGTGGCCACAGGATTCCCAGGAATGCTCTGCAGCTTCAGGGCAAGAGGAAGAAGTGCGTATGTATAGGTTTATGTCTGGCCAGTTCAAGTCATGGCATGCGAGTGCTCCTGAATTTTTCACCAATGCTAAAATTTTGCATATTTTGTGCAAATACAAGTTGCCTTTTCTCTTATTTCCCACAGAACAGGTGACTGTGTCTTAATTTGGTGATATGTATCTGAAGCCATGACATTCTTCTTTCCTTTTTACATTTACACACCTGCCTGTTCCCTCTGGACTATACACACTCTTTGCACTTGGATGTGAAGCCTTCAGCCCATAGGAAATACCATAAAGTGCAGAATACAAAGTGCACATCCCCGAGGTAACATGAAGTACTATAAACACGTTTGTTTTTTTAATTCTCTTCTATGTCTTCCATAAGCTATTGTTAAATGCAAGATCTCAGTCCTTGCCCTCCAAGTGCACTGTTGCTTCTTCTCAGAGATCTAAATGAATGCCACAGTAACCAACGTAAACATCTTCCCACGACAGAGGAAGTAGAACGTCCCTCTGTAAGAGCAAGCCTCCCTCTGTGGGAGACAAAATTTTCCACCTTGGTTTGTCTGAGGCTGAGAAACAAATAGTCATGGAATGGGAGCACTAAGGAAGACTTCACTGCCTTCTCCTCTAACGGCAATATACATTACGCCAACCTTTTTTTCTCTAACATAAACACAGCTGTGAGCATATTAGCTTGAAGCTGCACAAATCAAAACAGATTAAGAGCAAGAATAAACATGGTATTTAACATGTTGCTAGAAGATACCTAGATGCAACAGTGATTAAGGTGTCGTAAGAATCTACACACAGGAAGACATATACTTGGTGCCTGTGAGTCAGTATTTATAAGCATTTGAGTCACAGAAGCATTGAATCGTTTAGGTTGGCAAAGATCTTTAAGATCACAGAGTCCAACTATTACCCAACGTTGCCAAGGCCATCACTAAAGCATGTCCCCAAGTGCCACATTTACACATCTTTTAAATACCTCCAGGGGGATGACTCAACCACTCCCCTGGGCAGCCTGCTCCAGTGCTTGACAACTCTTTCCGTAAAGACATTTTTCCTAATATCAAAATAAACCTCTCCTGGTGCAACATGAGGTCATTTCCTCTTGTCCTATCGCTTGTTACCTGGGAGGAGAGACTGACCTCCACCTCACCACAGCCTTCTGTCAGGTAGCTGTGGAGAGCTATAGGGTCTCCCCTAAGTCTTCTTTTCTCCAGACAAAACACTTTGTAGTGTTTGGGCTTAAATTTACAATTTTAAAGTAAACCAAATAAAGGAAGATTTTAGCACTAATTATTGTATTAGAAGTCTTGTAGAACTCTGACTCACAAAATGCATTCCTGGTATGTAGTCCACCTGTGCTTGCAACACCCCAGAGAAGTGTCAGGCTGCCAAGAAGGAATTAAGGAATAAGGGCCACGCCCAGCTGTGTGTCGATAAGAGTGAGGAGGCCAAGGATATGTGGACAAAAAAATTGCCTTTTGGGAGTTCTGCGTTGCCAGGTAATTGGTGTTCTGCTGACAGCTGTGCCCAGAAGTGTCAGAGAAACTTTTGTTTCTTCTCAAATGGGGAATGTCCCAGGAAAAGTGGGAACTCCATGTGACCCAGCCAAAGAGTCAGGCCACAGACCTACGTGTGCTAGACCCTGGTGAAACAGCCAAGGGCTAAGGAAGGCGAAGTGATAACAGTGTTGACAGATTGTGTTGGTCACAGCTGAGAGAAACTATGTTTGCAGTCATTTTGCATGGTTTGTGTTCTGATTTGATGGTCTATACTTGCTGGTAAGTGCCTCATACCCAGGTCAGATATGACATCATTGAAGATGCCTCTGCTGGCCTTAGCTTATTTCTTTTAGAACAGAATTGCCTTTTCTCCGTTCCATGTGTCACTGGCTTTCCAGGAAAGTATTGAAAGCTGAGCAAACTATCCTCTCCTTTCTCAGCAGACAAATAAAGAAAAACTGCAAATTTTTGAAATTATAATTTTAATTTTTTTCCTTTTGTTTTTCTTTCCTGTCCTTAGCATCTTGTTAGAATGCCTGGTCACTTTCTGTGCCTTCTGTTTTCCAAAGCTAACGGTGTACACACACACAGACTTGTATTTGACTTTGCCTTGTGAGGTTCCTATTAAAGTTAGAAGTCAAGTATGCAGTGTATTTCATTTCCTATTGAAACTGATGTGCTTTTATGATCTCTAAATATTGTCGACTTAGCAGTATTCTAGCTTTTTTCCATCTTCATCCAGGATGCTGGATGATGTCAGGCTTTCACTTAGTCCATTGATGGCAGCAAATACTCCCAGGGCATCTCAGAAAAGGCGAAAAAACAGTTATATTTTTTAGGTTCATTCATATTTGAAGAAGGTGTATAGACTGAGAATCGCTATTGGAAACATTTGCAGTTTCTATTGTGAGGTGAGAAGTATTGCCTTATAACAAGAGAAGTTCCTTTAATCACGTCCAACATCCCATCATAGTTGGTAACCCCCAACAGGGAAAAAGCCACACTTTGTTACTCAATTTAAGTAAGGTTTTCTGTGACTCTGTGTTACAGAAGGAAAAAAATCTATGCCATAATTTATGATTTTTTCTGTATTGTCTTCTGTCCCCTTGCCATTGCCAAAAATAATTTTATTAAACTTCAGTCTGGCAATGACAAAAGAAACACAATCAGGATCCAGATGATCTTGATGGTGATGTTTCATTCTGAAAAGTGACCTATGTGTCTTTTCCTCTGGAGCTTGTTGCTTGCTCATGTTATTGCTAGGAGAGGAAAGAATTCTTCTGGAAAGAAAGATGCTTCTGTTTGACCATCTGTACAATGTTTTTTTTCCTGATTTTAGCATGTAAGTAGAGTGGCTTCAAGAAAAACCAGAAATATCTGGGCTGTAATGGTGGACCTGCCGACTGATTTGCTCTGTGGCTTAAAAATTTGTGAGTGCTTACTATTTGCCTTTTCCTTCCTAATGTAAAGGGGAATGTCCATGCTTCCACTTCTGATGTCTCTCCTCTCCCTTTTGCCTATTTAGGTTAACAACAAATGAAAGAGAACATGCAGTAGAAACTGTATTCATATTAATAAATGTGGAAATAGCAAAAGAATGCTGAAATCAAGAAAAGCTTTGAAAGGAGCACAGATTTTACTCGCTCAAGTGGAAGAATGTTATTTGCTGGTAGTTTGTTACACGTCTTCATAGTCACTTTTGAAAATAGAGCTTTCTTACCAAAGCCATTTGAATTCTATATTTTTCAGTGTTCTATGTACCAAATTTTGCTTTAGAAAATCAAGACAAAATTCTTAGGCATAAGATCTTCATCCATATAGCAAGAGCACAGTATTGCTGCAATCAGACCTACATGAACGGAAATGAACCATTCACCTCCAGGGTGAGATGAGGTTTTAAAAAGGAATTTTTCCCTCTGTTTTCTGGAAGTCATGGTAACACCCTGGCAATCTCGCCCATTCAAATGAGTCCATGGACACTGGCATTCACAGAAAGTGCAGAAGTCAGAAGGTCAGCCAATCCACTCCTTACCCTCAGACTAGGTTGCCTGTGTTGAGCAAACATCATGATAGAGATTACAGAATCATTGAATCATAGAATGTCTCAAGTTGGAAGGAACCCACAAGATAACTGAGTTCAACTCCCTGCTCCTTGCAGAAGCAATCTCGTTTTTAAAAGTCAGAGATGGGAAGTCTTCATTCCCCTAGTCCACTAGTCAGTCTGCACAATACTTGCAGTAGGTTGTTTTTTGTTTGCTGACTCACCTTTGCCCTAAAACTAGTTGAATTTAATTTTTTTGTTACTGTAATTCACTGTTCCTGGGAGATTATCCCAGGCTGTGTGCACTAGTATTAAGCTAGAAACCCAAGAGATCAGGATAGGAAGGAAGCAAATAAAGGGCAAGATTTACTACTTTACAACATATCAGTTGATAGAGAATGTAAAGAAAGACTTTGCTCTTCAGAAATTGTATTATCAATATCATAAATGTGGTTCAAAAAATAGAAGACTTAAAACCGTAATGACCAGAAGTAGGAAAATTAATGTCTGTTACCTGGTGAGAGTAGAACAGTGAAATGAGGTGTTAGCTGCTTAGGAATGGAGAAGAGAGGGCTATGTAGCTCAGGAGAGAAATAAATCCTGTTGTAAATACATAAGTCAGTGTTTTAACTAATAGCATGAGGAGCTGCTGCTGAAGACGTGCTGCAACCTCACCCAAATCATCCTACAAAAATATCAGTCTCTAAATGCATGAAGTACAAGAGATGAAATTGTTAGGGGCAACTGAACAGATGGTAGGTATGACAAGTTTAACTTGAGTACAGTGTTTTCTGATACTTTTCTACTGCATCAAATGTTCAATTTAATAAAAAGTAACTGGTCTGAATCTTAGCAGATAATCAATAGAAACTATTTGCTGTAGATAAATGATTTTAACATAGCTTTGTGTAAGGCAAGTAAGTGTATCTGCAACTACAGTCATCTATAAGGCATCAGAGACATCACCATGGGATAGGCAGGTAAAGCACCATTAAAGGAAGACTGAAACCTTCTGGAGTGGTAACTTGTGGCCGCATGGAATACCCTACCATGCCTAAAATGTAAATAGGCACCTATGCATAGGCACCTGGATTGCACCATAATTTAAGGAGAATTAATAAGTCAGTTAGCACAAATAAGAAACTATGGCGTGTAGAAGATTGATATGGGTATGTGGAAAAAGATATAGGGAAAATAGAGATGGCTAGTGGGGTAACAATGAGAAATAGGAAAGGCATCCAAGGAAGACTGTTGACATTACATACTGATGATCAGGTTGAAACAGCAAAATTACAGCCTGGTTCTGCAACACTGACATTTCCGTTCTGCAGCTGCACAAGAACAGGCCAATACGTCTGTATTGCAGAAGGATGAGCACTATTCCCCAGCGGATACATCAGCCAGACGATGAGTCATGCCACTGGGTAGTGACAAGCTGGGCTCCCAGCCAGCGGGACGGCCTGCCTTCCTGCCAGCAGCATGGTGGGATACAACGCTGCCTGTTTGGTTTGTCAGGCAGGCATGTGGTCTGCCTTTCTGCCTGGCTTCAGTCAAAAACGTTAAACTCAATGTACGGCTGCAAAGCCTTCCCATTCTGCTATCATAGCTTGCCTTTGGAACACTAATCCCTCCAACATCTTTCAAACCGCTTTGAATTTGATTCTGTCCCTAATACTGCCTCAGAGATACCATGTAGTGCTCAGCAAATCTTTTATACAGACTTTTCAAATACACTCATCCACAACCTCTTGGTTTTCTAGATGCCCATCTCAAGGCCCTGGGGTATGATATGGAGAAACTCTTCAGCCCTGAAACCAAGGGCTGCTTGCCTGAAAGGGAAAGGTTATAGTGTTACATCCTCCAAAAGACTAAGCTTTAGGTTCCTTTTGCATAACAGGGATCAGTGCCTATGTTTCACCTTCAGACACACATTTTATCTACCATCTGGAAATCAGTGGAAACTGCCCAGTAATCTTCTAACGGTTTTGAGAAAAGTGGATGTTTATGAACTCCTTAATGACAAGTGACCTAAAAATGCAGATGGAGAAACTTGTCAGTTTGACTGTATTCAAAGTGAGAAGAGAGTAAAGAAGGCATAAGGCCACACATCATAAAATGCTTACTTAATGACTACTGTCTTTCTTGTACACTGAATAAATAGTGAATCTCATGTGTTTGCACATTTGTGACATCCTCTGTGTCACAAATCTGTGTCACAATCTGAGTTTTTTCCCCAGAACAATGTATATGCATAACAAGTTTAATTCAGTTGCCACTGCCTTAATTTGGCTATTGCCCTATTTGAATAGTTGGCTTTGCTAGATCATTATCCATATGACTATGATAATTTAGATTTACTAAGTCACACTTTGATTAGTTTGTTACATATCTTGTTCTTTCCACATGAAAATAGCGTTGCCATAGCTAAATATTCAATGCATAAATTGGAAGTCGCTTTTTCTGACTCCTAAAATAGAAAGAAGATTATTAAATTCATTACTGTGCTCTTTTCCCTTCCCTTTCCTCTCCATGGGCAGCCTCAGGTTTTCCCAAGCACTTCTTTGGCCAATTGTTTCACACTTTTTTATTACTGCATTAGCTTCTAATTGCACAGTTGGCAGATAGAATTACAGGTTAATTTGGCTTTCAGGATTTTTAAAAAAATGTTATTTTCCCTTTCCCTTTTAGTTTTTTCTCCTCCAAAAATTTTTAGAGTGTTTTGTTTTGGACTTAGGAGTGAATATGAGTATGTATTTCAAAATTAAGTAGTGTCAGCATTCGTCAATCATAATGATGGCAAAGGAAAAATTTATTTCTTGAGGATCTCTTTTTGTCCTTTTCCCACCACCACAATAATACCGAAAAAAAGTTATTTTAATATTTTGCTTTAATACTTATACCTGCATTACTTGTTCATGAATAGTCTACTACTTCCTTGCCCAAACTAAGAAATAGTTAGGTAATCTTTCATTGCACAACTACTTCACAAAGCTGAAGTCAGCTTTAAGATTTACATTTCTCTCTCTCCCTGACCCAAACTTTATTGAAATTTTGGGACTTGCACTATGCTGTCATACCTTTTAATTCACTTATGAGTACTTAATTAGAAAAATTTGTCCCACAGAAATCTAAACCTGTCAAATTTTGCTGATGGGCAGAGCTTTTCTTCACAAATTTTGGGAGATTATTTAAATCTATTATCCAGGTTCTGGAATACATAGGCACTATTTTGTTAAAGCCTGCCCTTTCAAACCACTGCGATCTTTCCGTAAGTTTTTTCCCTTGTTTTAATCTGGAAGGATCTAGAGAAAGCTGTTGACAGGTGTACTACTTAGCGTTCACAAAATTCTGTGGCACACTGTCTATGCACAAGCAGTGCATGTTGTTTCCAGCCCCATCAGTGTTCATTGACAGCAAGCTTAAGCTGGATTTGTCTGACATATGGTTATAACATTCCTTCAAGCATGAATTGATGCTATTTATTCACTAATATAGTGTAGCCCCAACCCTCTTTTATCTCAACGATGTGTCAACTCTGATGCGTATAATTAAAGTCAGATGCCAGTCTTGTCAATTGTTTCACTGGCAATACATTTAAGCAGGAAGAGATAGGGCTGGTTGCTGTTGGGGACATGACATGAATACACAGAACATAAGAATGGTGATTGTTTTGCAGCTGGCTCAGTTGGAGTGGAAAGGAGTCTAGATCAGGGACGTGATTAGCTGCTCAAAATCTAGTTGGACGTCAGTAACTAGTGGTGTATATCAGGTGTTAACATTAGGTCCAAAACTATCTGACATCTTCATAAATGATCTGGATGAAGCAGAGGGCACCCTCAGCAAGTTTACTGATGATCACAGAATCAATTAAGTTGGAAAAGATCTCCGAGATCATTGAGTCCAACCTATGACCTAACACCACCTTGTCAACTAGACCATGGCATCAAGTGCCATGTCCAGTCCTTCCTTAAAGACCACCAGGGACGGTGACACATAACTGGGAGGAGTGGCTGATCAGTGACTGATAAAACTCCACAGAGTTGTGCTGCCATCCAGAGGGACCTCGACGGGCTAGAGAAATGGACTGACAGGAGCCTCACGAAGTTCAAAAAAGTGAAGGGCAAAGTCAAGGAGAAACAACCCCAGGCACCAGTATATGCTGGGGGCCATCCCAGCTTGGGGTCCTGGTGGAGACCAAGTCAAACACAAGCCAGCAATGTGTCCTTGTGCCACAGAAGACTAATGATATGCTAGGATGCATTAGAACGAGTGTTTACCAGCAGATTGAGGGAGGTGATCCTTCCTCTCTACTCAGAGGCGAGGCCACCCCTGCAGTCCTGTATTCAGTTCTGGGCTCCCCAGAACAAGAAGGACATGGACATACTGGAGAGATTGCAGTGAAAGGTCACAAGGATGATGCAGGGACTCTAGTTACCTTTCCTATGAGGAAAGGCTGAGAGGGACTGTTCAGCCTGGAGAAGAGAAGGCTCAGAGAGGTCTCATCAGTGTGTATACTGGATGAAAAGAGGACAGAGCCAGGTTCTGCTCAGTGCTGCTCAGTGACAGGACCAGAAGCAATGGGCACAAGCTGAAACACAGTGGGTTCCATCTGAACATCAGGAAACACTTCTTCATTGTGGGGGTGACTGAGCACTAGCACAGGTTGCCCAGAGAGGCAGTGGAGTCTCCATCCTTGGAGATACTCAAAAGCTGTCTGGACATGGCACTTGAGCAGCAGGGGTTGGACCAGCTGACCTCCAGAGGTCTCTTCCAACCTCAGCCATCCTGGGTTTCAGAGACTCCAGAGAAATGACAGCAGAGAAGGGAACCATTCTGCCACAGTGATTAACAGTTCTTTGGTTACTTCAGATACATGTCCTGCATTTCTGTTTTCCTCGGTCCCTTACAGTTTCTGCTACTCTTTTTCATCAGGGTCCGTTTGGCAGGCCACAGGTGACACGACTGGAGAGGAGGTTGGTGATCACTTGCTGAACCTTTGAGAAGCTGAACCTTTGAGAACTGTCAATTTCAGTGATGCACGACGTCCTGAAATTAATTAGCTACTTTATTTGTATCGTCAACCTCTCCTAAACATTGTTCTTTTGTTTTTGTTTTGTAATAGAAGAATTTGCAACATCTGGGAAGGAGCACTGTCGGCAAGCGTTTCTGATGGCGTTTGGTCCCGCTAAGCCTGACTTGCCCCTGACTCGCGACGGATTTTTCCGTCCAAAAAAGCCGGGTGGGCACCTCGCTTGGCGCTGCGTGCACCAAGGAGATGCGTTCCATCAGCAAGGGGCACACACAGGCGCGAAAGCGGGGGCAGCGGAGCAGAGCACCCCGGCCGGAGGCTCGGCCCGCACTGAGCCAGCCCCAGCGGAGCGGCTCCCGGCGCTGCACGGCCCCTCCTCAGGCTCCGCGGGGAAGCCGGGCCGGCAGGAGGCGTCCTGCGGCGGCTGGCAGCAGCAGCAGGAGGAGGAGGAGGAGGAGGGCCGAGGCGGAGGTGCCGGCTCTCCCGGAAACAGCGCCGGCCGGCGGCAGAGCGGCGGCGGCTGCCAGTGGAGGGAAGTCGCTCGTGGTTCTGCGCCCTCGCCGCACGCCGGGCGGCTCGGGGCGGCGTGGCGGGCGGCATGGAACCAGTGCCCCGCGAGGAGAAGCCTAACCCGCTGCGGGATGCCAACCTCTGCTCCCGACTCTTCTTCTGGTGAGTGCCCGGGCGAGGGCAGGGGGAAGGGCAGCGCCGGAGGTGCGGCGCCGGGATGCCCGCCGGCGAGGAAGGCTCCGGGCTTAGCGCCGCTAGCTTCACCTCGCCCGGCCGCTCGGGAATGCCGAGCCCCGGCTAAGGGCGCCCGGCTCGCACTTGAGCACGGCTTCCGGAGCGTCCGGGCGCCCCGGCGGCGGGCGGGAGGGAGGGAGCGAGCGGGAAAGGGAAGCGGCGGCCGGCGCTGCCCCGCTGCGCCGTCGGCTGCCGGCAGTGACTGTGCAGCCGCGGCTCGGGCGCGACCTGCCGCCCGCCCCCGCGGGCCCGGGTGTCAGCGCTGCCGGCCGGGGCAGCCCCGGCTCGCAGATGGGGTGAGGTCTCCTGAGGTGAGCCTGGCAGCCCGGGATAATCCCCGGCTGCGGTCTGGGGACGGCGCAGCCGGGGGCCTGCTCACCTCGGGCACGGGGACGCTCGGGCGGGCGGCCGGCCGGCGCCGAGCGCGGCCCCGTCGCCCCCTCCGAGCACGCGGGCGGGCGGCTCGGTAGCTGCTGGGAGGACGGGAGCGTCTTCTGCTTCCTGGCCTGGGTACCCCTGCCCGGGACTGGGTGCAGGGCTGCTCCCAGGCATTATTCTGCTTCTCTATTTGCATAACGGGTCGCGGGCAGGGATTGCTCATCCCAGCGAGGCGTGCTGGGCTCGCCTTCGGCGTGGGGCTTTCCCCTCCAGCAGTGAGGTGGTTTCTGACCTGCATAACTACGTGGGAACTTCCCGGTGTAAGGGATGGCTGGGCAGCATCCTGGCTGCTGTCACCCACACTTCTGCTGCCTCCGCTCCGGAGGGGCTTAGGGTGTCACAGAGCGAAGGCTTGGCGGTGTTGCCACAAACTTTATGGGACCACATAGTCCCATAGTTAGTCCAGAGTTAGTGCTTGGTCTCTTATTCGAGGGAACGTCGGCGTGTATATATCTGTACTCAAAGAGGTGAGGAATTGCAGCTCAACATTTTAGTTGCTTTGAAATGTAGTAGGAAAGGATGTGCGAAGTAAAACGGGCGAGCACCAAGCTTGTTTGTCTTAGCAGATCCCATTTGGAAGAGCACTTACAGAGAAAGCCCTTATCCTACTTCACCTGCTGTAGCTTGAATCAGGGTGCACATGCTGTGTGGTGGAGGAGGAGGAAGGAAGAGAGGGCATGGCAGGTGAAGCTCTTTTTTGGAAGCCTGTGAAACAAATAAAAAACTCTTTGATTCTATAAGCAACTCTGAGCAGGTGCAGAAGTCCCTTTTGGAAGGTAGGGAAATTTTAAAAACTCTCACAAATTTTAACTAAACCTATTTTTCAGTTAAGGGTATGTCCTCAGAGGTACTATGTGCAAAAAGAAAGAAAGTAAATAATAATAAAAAAGGCAGCTTGTATGCTTGTACAGAACTCCCTGTGTTCAGCATTTTGACTTTTACTTTGACACCGGGGTGCCCATATTTGAAACAGCTTTGTTGTGAAATCCAAGCAGAATGGGATGAACCTAAGTTGGTCATGTAGCATTCCAGGACTGCTTCTGGTCTGTTCCCTTTCCCTTGCGGTGATCTTGTGGTGTTACTGGTAGTTCTGCCAAAACCAATCCAGCTAGATGTGAAAAAGAAGCATGCAGTGCTCATAGCCAGCTTTCTGACTGCTCCTATCATTCTTTTCTTAGGCCTTCTGTATCACTCTGCATGTATTGCAGAGAAGCATTCAACAGCAACAATGAAGTACCTTACGTTTCCCTAGTTTTAGGCAAGCACCTGAAAGGCTCCTTTTACCTCAGATGTGTTGGTAGGTTTTTACTTTGCAAAGGGAAAAAGAAGTGGAAATCTATGCTTGGGAGATGACAGGTCTGCTAAAGTCCAGAGATCAAATGGGACTTCAGACTTCACAGTCAGATGCTGGTGTACAACTGTAGACCTTCTGCTTTGGAGAAGGGTTTAGTGGAGCATGTAAAACTTTAGAAATTGCCCAGTGTCCTGGTTTTCAGGCTTTTATAGCAGTGTAATTCACAGCAGTGAAAATAGCCTCCTAAAGTCTCGTCTCTTACCTCTGCTGTGTGTGATCATGACCAGCATCGGTATATCCTTGTTATTTACTAATCAACAAACATTAGTGTTTTCTGGGTGAAAATTTCAGCTGAAATGACACCTTCAGTGGGTTAGATTGAATAAGCAGGGGCTATCCATTTTCTGCAAGTTTAGTACTGTTTAGTATTAAATTCAGGAAGTGTTAAAACACCCTCTCATTTACCTGTAAAGCTCACTTTAAGGGTAACTCTAAGAATTACTCTCCCTTTCTACAAAGAGTGTAGCATCTCACAGCTGTGTGAGTACTGCTTCATTTTAGCTGCTGTCTCACACAAGACATTCTGAGATGTTTTCATCTGGAGAACCGGGAGCACAGTGCTTGAGGAAGGCCATCTGTGGGTGGTAGCAGCCACCACCCTGTGGTTGTGTGCCTGCTCTGCTCTCCACGTTCCAGGTGTTGGCTGCTTGTTGTCAATGAGGGTAAAAAATATGGCATTGCAAGTAGCTGGGCAAAGGTCCTTCTTATTTTTGTTTTGTTTATGTTTTTCTCCAAAAGTGCGATTTTGCCATTGTAAGGAGCCACCCTCCCATTTGTTGCTAGCGGTACAGAATAAAAGCTTACATTATTGCCTGGTGCAAACAGGATCAAACTCATGGGAGAAAAAAAGTCATGTTTTCATTGAGTTATAAAACTCAGGTAATGAGTGTGTAGGCTGAAGAGACATTCTTCTCCCATTGTTCAAAGCTTGTCTTCTTGCTTTTGGGTTGTGACTTTGGCAAGTATGAGCTTGATGAACATTAAACACTCTAGCAGTACATTCATGGAAAAGAGGAGCATCTGGATTGTGTGTTAATATTGTTACTTTTATAATGTGTCCCTTGTGTAATGTTACAAGAATGAAAACTATTTATGACAGAAGTATGAAGATCAGGGTTGTTGCAAAATATTCTTATTTTCCGTGTCTTTTACTGAATTGTCTATAATAACAGAGGTTTATCAAAGCCCAAATTGGCTTTCTGGATGTTTCAGATATTATTGTGAGTCCTGACTTTCAGAGTCACAATTTCCATGCCCACCAAACTTTTTAAAGTGCTGGCTGGTATTTCAATTATAATTTGGAGTGCTTGTATTTCTGATTTACTTCATATATGTTGTTAGGTTTTTGGTTTTTTATTGCTGGCTCAGCTTGCTGGTGAGAATGAGGACTCTGAAGGACAGATAGGAGGGTTTGCTTTCTTTTTAAGGTTTTTCCAAGGAAGAGAGAATTCAGTCATGTTCTTCATGTTTAAACAGCTATTCAGTTGTAGAAGGTTTAGGAATTAAAAAAGCTTTATTGCCCCCCCCCCCATGCTTTCTGCAGTTGAGAATAGTACATTTTGCATCTTTTTTTCTGATGTGGGTGGTGGGGATTATTAAGTTAATAACTTTAGAGGGTAAGAATATTTCTTATTTCTAGCTATTGACCATCTTTGAGCTTGCATGTTCAATAAGTAGGAAGCATCTCTTTATTTACTTAGAGCATTTGTTCCCTTGAGTTACTAAAGATGTTTTTCCTATACAGCCATTGAATTTTTATGCATTCTGCTATTTGGACATCAAATCCACTTTAATGGAAAGATGCACAACACAGGCTATGATTAAATTTTTGAAAGACCGGATAACTTTTATCCTGTTAACATCATGAGAAGGAGGGCAGGCTGGAACACCCTGGGAAGAGTATCCAGCGTTTTTGTGCAGAGAAGTAAAAGAAGTTAAAGTCCTTGTAAATTTCATATAAATTTATAATTTAATTTTAATAATAGTAGTAATTCCTTATCTGTCACAGACTCACCATGACTGTGACAAGTCTTTGGGTTTTTTGGAGCACTGAACACTGTTATCATCCTCAGGCTAGATGCCTTTTCTCAGCGTGACTTGACATGTGCCAATTGCCGTTACAGTAACAGCATTAAAACAGTGATCTGAAAACTTGCACCAAGGCATCTACAATAAACCATTACCTGTTGGTGTCTGGCAGCGTTGTTTTTGACTTACTATGTGTGTGCTTTGGGGAGAATGACAAAACCACTAAGTCTTCTTCATGGATCTAATATGAAGTGCAGTGGGAGAGAAGAGTAAAAAACAATCTTCATCTTTGGATTTAAGTGTGAATTGAATAAGGTAAGCATAGACGTGTAAGTCCCAGGATTTTCAGTGAGGACTGCACAATATGTAGCTGCTTGTCTGACCAAATGCAGTCATGTCACAGATTTCTCTTGTAGCAGTGTAAACAGCTACACACCTTATTTCTTCCTCCTCTCTCACCCTGTGGCTTAGAATTGGAAAGGCCACTGACTGATTTCCCTGGATTTCTCAGTCAGCCTAAGTATTGCCTGCTTGTCTGTCTTCAAGTGTTTCTTGCCTTGCATTGAGAGAAGTTACGGAAAGAATTCATCGTTGTTCTTGAATATTTCAACTGGACTCCAGCAGTGCCACCAATGAAATTGATTTGTGTTCTTTACTGTGACAGTGAATAGATTTGACTGTGAGGATTTTACATTTACTTAACATGAAAATATCAGGCTTTGTGACTTGCCTGGGATCCTGCCTGATACTTAGTGAATTCCCATGGTAAATGCCTGAAATTGCTGGTGGTAATGCCACTTTATAAAGATCTCTGGGGTAGCTAAGTTCATTTATTGACTTACTGGTGCAGGACAGTTGTGGTACTATAAGAAATGCTGAAGAAATATGTAAGCATCTTTGGTATAGATAAGCAGAAAACACATTTTCTGTATGCAGAGATTGAAATCACACTTACTTCTCTTTTTCTCCTGGTTGAAAGAAGACTGAGGATCATACATACAGCTTTTTAAAAAACTAATGCCTTGTTTGTTCATTTATCAGATATTTAATGTCCTGCTGTCAAATTTGAATAATTTGTTCTCTTGAGCTACTGCATTAATTTTTAAATTTTCCGTGTTTATTTGCAAGATGGCTGTATTATGCAAAAGAAAACACTTGAAAATTATTGTTTATGAGCTAGTAAAGTTAAAATATGTGGATAAAGAGTGCTAAATAGATTATATTGATTGCGACAAGTGTGTATAAAGTGTTGAAATGTTAGCATTTACCATCTACTGTAAATATCTGTGCTTAGATATGCAATTAGATGAACTGTTAGAGTATAATGAAACACAGATTATTTGCCTTTGGAATGCTTATGTAAAGCGTGCTCTGTCATTTATGAGAGAAAATGTCTTCTAATTCCTGCAAAACTTCAAGCTTAAGATTATGTCATGCTGTTGTTTTTGTCATCTTTTCCAAAAATAATTTCCCTATCCTGCTTCTAGAAAACTAGGCCTTGTGTAAAGTGGAGGAGGGAGATAACCCTATTAGATACTGGGAGTGGAAGGTTAAAAAGACCAGTCATCTATTTTATTTTATTTGTTTTGTATCCCTGGCACCCAACCACTTGTAATCACAGTGGGAACTCACAGGGCATTTTAATTCTCCTTATTTCTATTGCGTGTCAGAAAGGATGTTAATGCAGACACTACCACCATTAGGTCCTTCTTCAGTGAGTAACTACTAAAGTTTATTTTTATAAGTCACAGTCTTCAGACCTTTACATCAAATCTTTGGTATTTTGGTATTTTTCTTGGCATGTTGTTGCTGGGTTTGGCATTGATAGTTTAATGATAGTCTTTGAAATGCCACAGGTGCAGGTGGTGCCACTCCTCTGTTCCCTGCTTCTACGCCTTGCAGAAAATGTTAGTTGCAGTATGCTCCCCCCTTCTTCGTGCCATGCCCGTGCTGCTTCTTGCCGTCTGAAATACCAGGAAGTATGTTAGATTAATAAGGTAATTTTGTACCTGCCTGATGAACCGCATGAAAACAGCCTGCAATAAATGTCGTCAAGTACCAGTTGTGCCACTGTCAACATCAGAAGGTGGGTGTTCAGCAGCTTAGCTGCTTACACTGTGCTGTGGAAAAGCAGCGGTTTGGAAGATGCGATAGAGCTGAGTGTCAAAGGTTAATACAGTTGGTATTGAAACTGGAAGCCTGAAGGGCGTTTTTGAGTTAAAATGGCTTTGAAGTAATGTCATTGTATTCCTATTTTTTCCTTCTGTAAGCAATGAGAAAATCTGCTCTTTAAACCACAGTAAGCTGGGGAGGGAAGTTGCAACCAAAACATCAGTTGAAAAGCATCTGAAGAAATACCAGACTTACTCTGTTTACTTTATTATTTGTGGACGACTGACTTCGTAAGGGGAAGTGTGAGAAGGCAGCTTACTACTGAGAATGGATGGACGTGTGAAATAGGTTTAAAAAAAACCCCACATGATGCCTACGAATTGTTGCTAGGATATTTACGAATTCTTGCAAAATATCTGGGGACTGTCAGTGTGTGTGTCCTCCTTTCTGTACATCCCATCCTAGCAGTGATCCTCTGGACTGAGAGCAAGCACATAGCACTGCTGAGTTGCACTGCTGGTATAGAATGTCAGATTACAAAGGTGGGTAATAAACAGTACTGTGAGGCCGGCAGACACCTGAGGTGAACCAGGGAAAATAAGCAATGTGCATTATTACCCAAACAGTCCGTGAAGAAACGCCATTTATTTTACCAAAAAAGCCATCTCCAAAGTACGTGATTAAAGAGGAAGAAATATGTTACTTTGCAGCTTAGTAGTTGAAGTAGTGCTTCCAAGCTGCTCAAGGGAGACAAAATCCTAGTGTTGTGGAAGAATTTGAGTAAACAAAGACTCTCCTGTGCAACTGTTGAAAAATAACTGGACATTGAGTGTAAACAGATGATGCTTGTAATGTAATGCACAAATAAGCTTAACAGGAATGAGGAAAATGCAGTTCGTAAACCACCTCTTGAAGGAATTAGTTGGTGAGGGTATACCGGATGTGGCTTTGACTGGGTGCTGTAAAATTATCCAGAAATTAAACTTCTGCTTATGATTACAAATAAAATATTTTTCTAATCAGAAGAGTAGTCTGTGTAGTCTGATTTCCTGACTTGTCCTGTGATAAAGCAAGAGCTCTTGTGAAACTGGTGAAAAAGAAGTTTTGCACTTGTGCAGAGGAAGGTACTGTAATATGCAAAGAACTGACTGTGGAGTGACTGCTGTGGGGCTGGTCAAGGCGATTGAGACTTCTGGGTGCTCCCAGGACCCTGATAGACACATCCTTTGATCTTAGGACATTTTTAGTTTGTGTCAGCTTTGTAATGTAATTGCAAATGTTTCTTGGCTGATGTTTTTAACAGACTTTCTCAGTTCATGAAGAACTTGCAATGTGTGCTTGGGTTTCTAGAAAGCTCTGCAAGCCTCCTCTGCAGTGTGAGAATGGTGCTCTTTTGAGTATTTGCAAGCAGGACATGATATAAATCCAGAGGTACAGCAGGTCCCGTCCCTGGGTTAATAAACCAATTGAGCTGAAAGCTGCTGTTAGTTTCATATACCTATCTGTAATGTATTTCTTCCTTGGCTGATAGGAAATGATTTTGAGATGATAGGAAATGTAATTTACAAGATTTCTTGTTTAGGAAATTTTCTTTCATGTATGAAGCAGAATAGCATGACTACCCTTAATGATGCTGCCCTTTGGATAGCAGGGCCTGTTTCTCTTTCATGCTGTATTTGAAGAAGGGTATGACTTCTCTTAGGACGGTAAGCAAACATTGTTTTAGCTTTTTCTGCAGATCTTAGAGGCTTTCCAATGTCTTGGTGGAGTTGCTCTCGTAAGAGTTGGTAAAAATTGGACTTCCCTGAGCAACCAAGTAAATTGTGGCTGGTTGACTGTGTTGTAATCTTAAAGGGTGTGTAACGTCAGGGCCCAGGAGTAGGGAAATGCAGGAAGTGAATGTTTATATTGTGGTCTTTGTGTATCTGCTGGTTCAGAAATGAATCACTTTCTTTTTTTATCAGTGCCCAAGATACTGCTGCAGAGGTGAAAAGCCTTTTGGGGTCAGAACAGTGATTTACTGTTTTGCAGTTGGCGGTCTCTGGGTTTGCACCAGGTTATAGAGTGATTTTTTAATTTTTTTTTTTTTTTAATCTTTATTCCAAGTGACATCAGTATTCTGGCAGTAATAGGGACTTATTCTGGGCATATTTCCAGACTGATGTCTGTGATCTGCTAATCGTTTTGATAGAACAGAGGCATTCCTAGCAGAAAACAAGGTTCTCAGGACTCTTAGAGATACTCACATTTTTATGTGTAGGTCATGCTATGAAGAATTTGGGCTAACCTCTTTGAAAGGCATCATGTGAACCCTGTGTTCTGAAAGAGTAAATAAAATGAGGCAATATGTAATAAAAAATTTTTTTTTCAGAATTCCTAGCAAACAGGAAGGTACCTGGGAAAAAATAAAGACAGTGACTAAGGAGTCCTGTTTTTATTTAAGTTCAACAGCTTATTTAGAAAGAAATACAGAAATGAAGTGTGAGTCTTACCTCCCTAGCAAGTTGTTCCTCTCTTTCTTCTGGTAAAATGGATTGGTAATGAGTCCATCATTGGGATGAGAGGAAGGGTTCTCATGACTGTCTATATATTTCCTTCATTTCTTTAATTTAGCTAATTTTTTTAGCTTTTTTATCAAAGAATAATACAATTTGCACAGGTTCTGTTTTCATAACAAATGCTGATTTTTTTGGTGGGCTCTTTACAATACTCCTTGAAGAGATCTGTGTTAGCTGATCTGTGGACAAAAGACATACCACTCCAACGAGTAGTCTTCCTTTATGGCTGTGTTGGGGTTTCAGGGATGTTCTTTATGCAGGCCTTTGCTTTATTTGTCAGCTTCCTCTAACAGTCCTGTGACAGCACTCTAATTTAACTGAGCCTTAAGGCAAGAGAAGGGCTTGGTTGGTTTGCTTGTTACAAGTGCGTGACTTGAGTAACAGCAGGCTGTGTGAAGTAGGTTGGTCTCAGTTCTGCTGTGAGTGCAGAGAATTCCGCAGGGCATAATCTGCATGTGGCATTCAGGTGGAAACTGTAGTGGCTGAATATGAACATGTGCTAAGTTTTCTGGAAGTAGACCTTCCAGCGTAAAGTTCAGGATGCATCAGTGAAATGGTGATGCTCAAACTCTTCTTGCTCTACTTAGAGTTTGCAGAAGACTTCAGTCTTGGGATAGAAGCCCTGCAAGGACTGAGCATCATTTGAAAAGAAAAATGTTTAACCTTCTTCTAAAGGTCTTTAAGTATGCTCTATTAATACAACTTACTGTTAAAAGCTTTTTTGCTCCTGAGATCTCCATTGCAGTAGCTCTTGAAGAGGAATATTTTGGGGGACACTAGTCAGAAAGCTCAACAATGGGTGATTTTTTAAGTTTTTAGAGTTTTTTATACAATTTTTTCTCTAACCTTACAGAAATGTGGACTTGTGCTGAGTCTTTGCCATGTTGTCCGTTATAATAAATGAGTTACAAAATTAATTACTACAGTTTTCTGCTTACTGTAGATTGGTTTTCCTTGCTTTCTTTGATGTTTACATAGAGGTTGTAGTGCAATATATTAATCTTTTCAATGTTATGGTTTTAACTAATTGAAAAAATGGAGAAGCCCTGAAGTTGCACTAGGTCTCACTGGAACTAATAGTCTGACAGGCTTGAGACTTCTGGCAGTTTTTACCCTGCACTATCATCTCTCATCTGCTACTTAAATGTTTTTCAAGTCCAGTCACACTGTATATACAGTGTGGAGATGGGAGGACAAGGGATTTACTGCAAACCATAAGAACTCCTCAGTGGAGGTGGATGTATCATCAATAAGTTGTTTTGAGAGTTTAAGGACAAGGGATAAACTGGATGGCTCTTACAGTCCTGTACACCTGAGAGTGCTGTCTTTCAGCTCGTTACTTTGCATGTGGGCTGCATATCTGTGGTCAGCACTTTCTGCTCTTGGCTGTAGTGTGGAATCAAATGCCATCAGGATAGAGCAGTTGCCTTCATGAGGAGCGTTGTTCCGTTATTCTTCCTGTTGCCTGCCTGTGGTTTTTCGGAAAGTGTAAGTAGAGGAATGATGTTCCACTGAGTAACATTAATAGCACTGTTTTTATTTTTAAAAGGTGTATATTTAAGTCTGTTTCCAAAGTGTCTTTTGTTTTCCTCTGTGCACTGTGCTACATGCAGAAAGTACTATCCAGCACTGCTGAGGCCACAGTTGGGGCCTGAATCCAGTTCTGCAGTCCCCAGTATGGGAGAGACATGGACATACTGGAAAGAGTGCAGCAAAGGGTCACAAGGATGATTAAGAGTTTGGAGCATCTCTTCCGGGAAAAAAGGCTGAGAGAGCTGGAACTGTTCATCCTGGAGAGGAGAAGATCAGGGGGATGTCATCAATGCGGATAAATACTTGAGGGGAGGGTGCAAGGTGGGCCGAGCCAGACTCTTCTCTCTCGGTGTCCCCAGGCAGGATCAGAGGCAGTGGGACCACAAACTGAGTAACAGGAGATTCCCTCTGAACATCAGGAAACATTTCTTTACTGTCAAGGTGATTGTAGGCTGCCTAGAGAGGTTATGAAGTCTCCTTGGAGATCTTCAAAAGCTGTCTGGACATTGTCCTGGACAACCAGCTCTAGGTGGTCCTGCTTGAGCAGCAGGCGTTGGACCAGCTGTCCTCCAGATGTCCCTTCTGAGACAACCCCAGCCTTTCTGTGAGTCTGTATGTATATTCTATGTTCCTTGTTAAATGTCAGAACCGGTTTTGTTTTCACCACCTTGGCAGGAGTAGCCAGGGAAATCTCATAACCATTTCCATAGATGGGAGAAGGATTTATCCCTGTGTTTTCCTGAAAGAGATGCCTCATCCTGATTCTCATGCGAGGGGAAAGATAACTCTAGCCTCTCTGTCTGAAAGCAGACCTTTGACTTGTTTATGGATACATCATAGGCTAATATGATGTTGCAAGAGGAGAAACACTGGGTATCCGCCTCAGGAGTCAACTGAAGTCTGCAGATCTTTCCCATAACTGTCTGTCCTGGAGCAAACAGAGTCTATCTCATCCAGCAGGCAGAAATTATTTGAATGGTTTTGAGGTTATTTGCCTCCTACCTGCTTTTTACGTGTGGTCAGCTGCAAGAACTGAGGCCAAAGAAGACATGTTTCAATGGAGCAGATTCCTTGTGTCAAACCAGGCAGAAGTTCTGCTGCTGGTTGGAGCAGTTGGTATTTGAGACCTTTTGTCAGGACCTTTTGTGGGGAAGTTGTGACAGTGATTTGGGCCCTGATGCTACTTAACCATAAAGTCCAAGCAACAGACTTCTCTGACAAGTACTTTCTGTTTCTAATTGTACCTTTAACATACGTTTAGGAGTTAACAGCTCACATAAACAAATCTTCAGTACTCACTCCAAGAGTTTAGAAAGGGCTGTTAAGCATCAAAGGTGCTACTGTAAGGATAGAGACTTAATTTTTTGAATGAGTCACAAAAACTCTGTGCTAACATGCTAAGTAGTGAAGGCAAAAGATTATATAATCCCATTTGTTACTTGCAGTTGTGCCATGGAGCCTGGGAAAAAGGTTTTTGCAACAGTGCTGTGTTTGAAGAAACTCTCTGAGCCCCCTCTCTAGGGTTCCGCCTGCCCGTCTCTAAAACTAGCCAATAACCTTCTTGTAAGCCAGTGTATACAAAGTTTAATTGGAACATGCCTGAGCAAGAAATGTAGAGCTAGTTGGTGAGTATTCATAACCACTGTTGTGGTTGTGAATAAATAAATACCCTCATTGTCAACCACCCCAATTTTGAATTCTCACATGTAGGTCTTCTAGAAAATAATACGTTTCACCTAGCACACCACGTGTTCTTCTAAGAACTGTGTTGGTGAAACTGGGGAATAATTATCAGAAACTAAGCAGCAGTTAAGAACTTTCACAGGCAGTTGAGATCAGACAGACAGCTTGCCTTGAGTGCAAAAGTATTTTTTCCAAAACAGAGCCATCCGTGACTGCTTGATTTTGATGGCGTTAACCAGTTGAGAAGGTACTTCTAGGAAATAAGCCTTAGAGCCAAAATCCATGTCTCCTGGAAACAAAATATCACAAATTTAATAGAGAGACAAGCTAAGTGGAAAACTGCAAGTTCTCTAACTCCATTGTTCCCACTAAGCCATGCCTGTTTTGCATGTGTCATTCCCTTTTCCTCCATCTCATGGACAACTTGGTCACTTTTGTGCTTTATGCCATACAACCCTTGCTCTGTGGAGCACAACTGAAACTGTTTGGACTTCCCTGACATGTTTCAGACTTGGAGAAGGATCTAGGTGCGTAAAATCTAGCCTTGCTGTTCCCTGACAATTGATCTATTTGATCTCACAAAATACAGTGTTTTTCAACAGATCTACAGTCCTGCTATTATAATTTATCTTCAGAGTGCTCTCGTAACATACTGAGCATTTAAGAATTTTTCCACTAAGGAAGCTGAGCTGTTAGACAGTATTTTCCTTTTTAGAACCTACACACTGTGTTAGTGTGCTTCTGTTTATATTTCCAAACATGAGTAAGATACAGTAATAATCCATTATTTTCCCATTTTTGCATTTCAGTGGTTGTCTTTAAATTATTGACCTTTAATACTTGTCAAGATGTCAGCTGAACAGCAGCTAGTTTTCTCCTCAAGTAAATGTTACAAAAAAAGTCTTTTAGTATGGATTACAATTTTATTTACAGCTGTCAATATTTTAATAGTTTGGTTAAGTTCTGGTTTTTTCCTCAATATTTACAGGAATGCTATTTTTCCTTCAGTGTAAGGAAATGCTGTAAGAAAACAATTGCCTTAAGGCCAGGAAGGGTTATGCTGGCTGTCTGGATGTCCGGGAGTAAGGTGCTATGGGCATAAAGAGATTTAGGAAGTGGGAAGTGCTTTCCCATTTGCAAGGTGGGGGTTGACTTAATTCTTAGATAAACGTGCAGTAAAATTTGTGGATGTTGAATGGATTCAGGAAGAGGAAAGAAGGGAGTAAAAGAATTAAATTAGTATGTAAAGAAATTACTCTTTTGGTCTGCTGATCAGTTTACTAATAATTTGTATTTACCTAGGTGGTTGAATCCCTTATTTATTATTGGCCATAAACGGAAGCTTGAAGAAGATGATATGTATAAAGTGCTGCCAGAAGATTCCTCAGAGAAGCTTGGAGAGGAATTGCAGTGGTAAGGAGAAAAATTGTAGAATACTTTGGGTTGGAAGGGACAGTTGTTCTCTTTTATTGTATTAATGGTGGAGAAGGTAAAAATCTTTTTTCTATTCTAAAATTAAAAGATGTTATTGTAAAGTTTAACAAGGCTAAAAATGCTGAAGAATTTAGAGTAATAAGAACTAAGAGAACTTGTTTACCATAAAAGCTTTTTAGTTTTTTTAAAGTTACACATAGTGGAACTGCATTAGAGTATTTCCATTATGTTATTTATAATTAATTTGACACTTTGCAGAATGCTTGCAAAAGACAACTTTTCATCAACTGTAACCGTAGTAATCCGTAATAAATGTGTGAGTCTTCTGGCCTGTGGTAAAATAGCTGTGGAGACTTCGAATTGCTCTGTATAAAAGTGGAGAAAAAAAAATTTATATTTTATTTCTTTGTTGTTTTTCTGTTTAGAGTGCAAATCGAATTAAACGACCCTTCATATATGTGTGTATATAAATGTATGTATGTTGAAAATATGCCACTCACAGGTAAAGTGGGTAAGATGCCCTGGACAGCTAAAAGCTTGCATCTAGAAGGTGTTTTTATATGGTTTTAAATAGTTTTTCATGGGCCATGTACCAGTTCATAGTGTTATGGACTTAGGGGGAATCTATATCTTAGTAGGAAAATATCTTCAAATAATAACTATTTATGTAAATTGTCATGAACCTTGCAACAGAGAGGATTTTTGTCTTCAAATAATCTTCTGCTAAATATAGTTAAAGATGCCTCCTAGTGAAACGTGGCCTCTGTATTAACAAAGTGTGACCTTGCTGTTTCTTGCCTTTACGCTGAAGGCAGAGGAGTCTTTCCTGATTGGGATTAGAGACTCCTCAAGAAGCAAAAACGATCCAGAAATGAAAGGTTATGACCAGATCTTACATCATCCTGCTCTGGATAAGTTAACTGAAGAAAGAGGATTGGTGATAAGCTCATAGGAGTGGCCGCTTTTAATGTTTTTGTACCTGGAGGGCTTTGCCAAATTCCATGGTTGTGTCTTGAAGCAGTTCAGGGACTTGGCTGTAGGGGAACATGGACTCTTTACAATGATTTTTATAGTAAAAGCACAGACTTGCATGAGTCAGGAAATGGTAGAAGAAAAAAATGAGTGGTTTGTAATTCTTTAGTGTACTTGACCAAGAAGCAGAGAATATAATTCATAAATAGCTGCCTACGGAAGTAGTCTTCTCTTGAGCCAAGAAACCCCACAGAACCTACATAGTTTCTGTTTTCAAAGTATGTAGACAATAACTCTGTAATTCTTGTAACAAAAAAAAGAGGGTAAAAATAAAAATATGTGTTCTTATCTGTACGCTTTGAACTTTTGTGCTCTGTTGCAAAATAACTGGCTTTCATGCCTTAAACTCATTTCACCCCTCCAAGTATCAAGGTCAGAGGTTTGGCAGAAAACACTTAGCCTTCAGAAGAAAGGGCGAGGATCCTGTCCGACAGCAGTGTGTTTTAAGAAGTCTGCTTAAATTGTGATACTTTCTTGTTAAAATCATTCTTGTTACTACTGTCTTTGGTTTTTACATGAACAGATTGTGTCCTTCTTGTGGGCAGCCATGTGCTAATGGAAAGGTCTTTGCCACTCTGCTGATGAATCCTTGCCTTCAGAGAGATGTGCGGAGTGTTAGGTGGCAAAATCCTCATCAAAGCATGTGGTAGAAAAAAGGCAGGGCCAGACATGAGGATGGGTTGGGCATCACAACCTCTCTGGGGAAGCACAGAGCAGATGGATAGATAAAGACACTGTGCTGCCTCAGTTTAGTCCATGGTCAGGAGATCATGTGATAATAGGCTCTTAATTAAGGTGAGTGGTGACTGTCTGAACTGAGAGGAGAAGAAATAAAGCAAGGGTTCCTCATCAGCAAATATGTCAAGGGATGATAATAGTCAACAGTGGTGAATTGTTTGTGATTAACCAAGAGCAAATGGGCCTATAATGCTAAGTACCAAGTGTTTATATGAATGAGAGGCCATGGTTATCTGTTAACTCCTTTTGTTTTGTTTGATTTTATTAAGGTGATCAGGGCAATCTGGCTGTAATTCTCAAAGTATTTTATTCTAGGTAATTGCCTTGTGATTTTACTTTTGTCCTCCCAACATGTTTTCGTTTTGTTTGTCAGGTACTGGGATAAAGAGGTGCAAAAAGCAAAAAAGAGAGGAAAAACACCACATTTAACAAAAGCCATTATTCTGTGTTACTGGAAATCCTATTTAGTTTTTGGAATTTTCACAATGATTGAGGTAAGTGGTGTAAAATGTCACAGGACCTGCTTCTTGGCTAACAGCACTGTGAAACTTGTCCTCTAAGACTGCATGACATGTACTGGTGACTTCATCCTGGACTGCTCAGAGAACCTGGTAATGTTCTCGGAAAGGTAAAACAGAGCTAGAGCCCTGTAGAGACTGAAAAACTGAGTCATAACTGCAGGATTATGGAAGTGGAACAGAGAGCATTACTTTTGAGACATTGCAAACCACTGACTTGCTTTGTAAGGCTTATCTGTATTTTGTGTATCTGACTGGGGTGCCCAGTAGAAAGAGGTTTTTTTGCTCTCTGGAAGTGGCTATAAAGGACACATGGCATCTTTAAAAATGGAAGTGTAATACATGCTCATGCAATTTTTGTAGTGTCGAAGGGTTTTTTTGGTAATTGAGAGAGTTCTCTTTGAAGTTCCGGCTAAATTTTAATGTGGAACATGTTTCTTTTGGATTATGTGTTGATAGAAATTGGCTTGACATTTTAGAGCACAATAAAGGCAAAATAATAAGGGATATTACTTGCAGCAGTACTTGGCTCTTGTTTGCCTATTTACAAACTTGGTTAGCATGGTGTAATATGAAATTACTAATACTTTTTCCCCTTCTTTCTCATTCAGGAAACCCTCAAAATCGTTCAACCAATTTTTTTGGGAAAAATTATTAATTATTTTGAAAACTACGATCCCTCAGATGAGGTAGCTTTGAATTTTGCATATTGCTACACAGGTGCTCTGTCTGTGTGCACACTTATTCTGGCTATAATGCACCACTTATACTTCTATCATGTACAGCGGGCTGGCATGAAGCTGAGGGTAGCTATGTGTCACATGATTTATCGGAAGGTAAGCAGACTTGTTCACTGCTACATTTTGTATTTGACAACTATTCTGTTAGAGGAGTTTAAAACTGTGGTTATTTATTGTGCTCATGCTTGCAATTCCATTGAAGTTAGTC
Organism: Callaeas wilsoni; assembly: GCA_013398955.1. NCBI lineage: Eukaryota > Metazoa > Chordata > Aves > Passeriformes > Callaeidae > Callaeas > Callaeas wilsoni. The sequence continues at coordinate 165,803 of VWPU01002802.1, read as the reverse complement.
ATTTGCAGAGACCTAATGCATGTGGAACGTGTCAGGCCTTAGATGTGTACACATGGCTGTGCTTTCTCTTTGGTGATGAGGTGTCTGAATGACACCTACAGGCTTGCCTAGTGAAAGTGGTGAGTTAAATAGCCCTAAAGTCTTGGAGGAGCTGCTTTTTTTGCCTCCTGCTGCTGTTGGAGAGGAGCCCCCCATTGATCTTGGAAGTGTTGAGTGCTGGAGCTGTAAGAGGTGTCAGCATAGAGCAGGAGTGGGACAGAGCTCCCAGGGAATGCTGGCAGTTACTCAGCCTTGCAATTTGATCCCAGGGGAGGACATGATGCTTGGATGTCACCATCTGCTGCAGCACTCTCAGTCTCCTGGGAGTTGCTTTGCTGTCCGGATTTCCCCCAGCCCTGTTGTGGTTAATGGTGGGATTTATTTCTATTTTATTCCATCAGTGCTGTAGAACTAGTAAGTTGTCTCCTTTGCAGATCAGAGGCTGCTCCCCTCCCTTGGGGAGCATTCATGAGGTTCCCTTGCGGAGTGGCAGCAGTTCTGTGGAACTGCTACTTCCCCCTCCAGGCAGGCAGGGATGCTTGGCATCTTCACCTTTAGTATCCCTCCTGTTTGAGGGGGAAGAGAGAGAGGAGCAGGCGGAGGAGACATAGTTCAGAATCAAGTGAAATCCTAAAGGGAGGGAGTTAAGAGTTTTTAATTACCATTTACTGGTTTTACTGTGGGAGTACAGCAGCCCTCCATTAAAACCAGTGAAATGTGAGAAGGGATGTATGTTCAGTGAGCCGTAGATTCTTTGCTGTCTCTGTGTCCTGTTCAAGAAATAGCTGTCCTCAACTACAGATGGAGTTGAGGCTGCTGTTGGAGGGAAAGTGGAGCAAGAGAAGTTGAGTTTTACCTACAGGAAGGAGCTGAGCAACATCCAGCATGAAATGCTCTCCTTGATGTGCTCTGGGCAGCAAGCAACCCAGTTGTAAATGTCTGCTTCACTCTTCTGAAGCTGTTGGCAATACCCAAACCACGGGTCTGTCTACTTCCAAGCAGGAAATCTCTGCTGAGAGTGCTGAAAGGGAAAATGCAGCAATTTCAGACCTCAACAAAGAAGTTTAGTTGAAGAATCAGGACTGTACAGTTTCTTTGGGAATGTAAAGAAATCCACATTATTTTAACCATTAAACATAGGTACCATCCCCTTAACACAAACACTTGTACTACTGGTGTAGGTAATGTGAAGTTTTTGGACAAAGAGGTAAAGTGAGCGGAGTAAAAATATCCCCATTTTAAGTGGTGATTACTTTTCATACACACATTTATTCTCTTCCTCTTTTGATACCTTGGAAAGGATCCTCTGGGAACTTGGTTCTAACATGGCACAATGCTTTCTTGTAAATAAACATCGCTCTAAGGTATTAATTTACCAAACTGATTATCAAAACAAAATTAATAAAAAATGTATATAGTGATGATGTTTGTTGCTGAGTTGATTCTGGATTGGAAGCTTGGAAAAGAAATGTTTATAATATGCACCCTAATTTCTAGAGGTGGGATTAAATGGAAAATTAATCTGCCCTCATGTCTAAATGTTTGCTCCTGAGGTTGAGGGTTGAGGTAACAGCAGAACACTGACAAACCTTTCTAATAATTTGTCTTCATTATGTGCTGCTTATAAATAGGTCATATTTTCTCTTTAACCTCATTCAGACTTTTGAAAGAAACTTGGGTGCTAATTTAGCAGCACTTCAGTGCCATTCTTTAATTGCTGTAGAAAATAAAATCTTGGATTTGTAAGGATAAATAGGTTGGATAAGAGAGCATTCCTAATAGAGAACTTCAATTGTTCATAATTCTGAAGTTTTAGACCATTTTTTCATTTCCTGGAAAGTTCAAATCTAATTTGCAAAAACCCTATATTCAGACTCTTAAGATGTTTTGTGACCAGTAAGAAGTATTAGCGATGCACGTAGGAAACTCATAAATGAAAATGAAATCTGTCTTATGATGACTCAGAATCTTATGTTTTGAAATCAAAAGGTACTTTTGGGCAACTGGTTTTTGTTGTTTTTTTTTTTTTTTTTAAAGACTTAGCTTTTAGAAGTTCTTTGAAGTCACTGTACTGACTTAATCTGGGATGGAGTGTGTTTTCCTCAGCTCATATGGAGCTATGTATCAGATGTAGTAGAAAGAGGAAGGTACCAAAACAGGACTTTTTGGTAGAAATCGGTTATGAAAGTAAAACTGCTACTTTGCAGTCGAGACAGACCCATTCAGCCAGGAAAATGCAAGGCTTATTTCACTTTAAAAAAGAGAAAAAAGAATCAAAACCAAGAAGGAAGCAAGGAAATACTAAAACTGCATTGCCGCTGATGATGGGAATGTCTATGTCTTCCGTGAGAACACAAATCAGCCACAGATGAGCACCCTCCTCTTGGCTCAGATGCTTGTGTGGTTCCTCCTGAGACTGTCTTGGTCAAAATGAACTGGACTCATAGAATCATACTAAAACTGGTTTTGCTGCTTGTGTAGAAGTAGCTAGGAAGAAGTCCAAAAGGTGATTGTGTGGCAGGTCCAAGGCAGACCCAGGCCATGGGCCACTAGCAAGACACTGGTGCAGACTTCTGATGGTTCGGGTGAACCTCAGGCAGCAGATATGTTGTACAAGAGGTGCTGTAAACACACGGGAAGCTTCTCCAAATACGCGTCATATGAACTCCTGTTATTATGGCATGTGGATTTCTAACAGCTTTTCCCAGAGCTTACCCACCTTAATGTGTGGTGTGGAGCAAACATGATAGCAGCAGGCAGCTACCTGGGGGATTTCAGGTGGGTGAGAGACGTGTGGCTTAAGACAGGGAATGAAGCAAAAATTTTCTCAAGTAACTAAATCTGGTCTTTCATATCACCAGTATCTTAGATTTATTTTTGGAATGTCAGAGGAATTTCTTAGTGGAGTTTTAAAAGTTTCTGCCTGCTGGTTTCAATGAAGTTAGAGCTGTGATTCTCTCTGTGATTAACAATGCCTTGCTAACACAAAAGTGCAGCGCAAGAAATGTAAGGAACCTTGTTTGAAATGATGCTTTGAATAGTACTTTGATGGCTGATGTTCTTCTTGTTTCAAAATACTGGAACAGTATTTTTGAAACAAACAGTGTTTTCAGGTTTGATTATTGGTCAAAAAGGAGCCCTAATAATGTTTGGAGAGGGAGAAGTAGATGTGCACTGCCAAAAAATGTGAAGTGTTTTTGAGGAGTGAACTATTCCTGTTCAGAAAAACATACAACATGTTTTGTATATTTTTTTTAACTTGTGCTGCAAACCTGTGTTTTCTTTCTCGCAGGTGTAGAAGGAAGCAGGGTGTGTTATCTGTATTTTTGAGCAATTTCAGTTTGGATCTTTGCAGTAAGGTTCAGACTGCATATTTCCAGATGTAATTTTTTTGGGGGGATACTTAATAAACACATACTATTTTCTGCTGACTAACTTTTTTATTAACCTATAAAAAGACTTGATATTTACTCTTTTTGTTTTTCATAGCATGTGCTAGACTTCATTTTATGTAATTCAGAAATGTTACGATTTTTCAAGAATTAGTGATTTGTAAAGGGACACTCTGATTTGCAGAGGTAGTCTAAAATGAATAACTTGAGGGTTTTTTGCCTTCTGTCAGATAACTCGTTCAAAACAGAACTTGCATTGGCCAAACATTGTTCTGACTTTAATCTGGCCTTCAGGTGGAGTTTTCTGTTCCTGTTTTGTACAGACGCTCATAGTGAGGGGGAGAACAATGCACATGGAAAGTTCCAGCTCTTTTGCTTAGCAACTTGCTGTGTTGGTATTTTCCTATTTTTAATCACTTCAGACATGAAGATAGGGCATTTTTATTCTCGCAGTCATTCCCTTGACTTTTTTTTTTTAATACTCTTTTCTTTGGGACTTTGTTTAGGATATTTAGTCTAACCCACATTTTATCTAAGGTTCTTACTATGCCCCAGTACTCTCAGGCAAAAGCAGAGATGTGCCTTCAGCTTTAGCCCTGGTGCTATATTTATGTATTGAGTCCTCTGTGTATAGGTGTACTGTGCTCTATAAGATGTGATAATTAGAGACTGTTCTGACTTTCTTAGGCACTTCGTCTCAGTAATGTAGCTATGGCAAAAACTACCACTGGTCAAATAGTAAACCTTCTGTCAAACGATGTGAACAAATTTGATCAGGTAAGACGTATTTTAGAGATCTTTCGAAGGGGCTGAAGAAATGGTGGGGTTGGAGTTAGTAAAGTTTTGTATAAAACGGGTGATTAAATGTTTCTAATGAGCATTTCTTCTAGTTGTTTCTTAAACATAGAATGTTTTGTGTTGGAAGGGACCTTAAAGATCATCTAGTTCCAGCCCCCTGCCATGGGCAGGGACACCTTCCACTAGCAGGTTGCTCATAGGCCCATCCAGCCTGACCTTGAACACTGCCGGTGATGGAACATCCACTGCATCTCTGGGCCACGTCCCAGTGCCTCACCACCCTCACAGTAAAGAATTTCTTCCTAATATCTAATGTAAACCTGCCCTCTTTGAATTTAAAGCCATTCTCACTTGCCCTGTCACTACATGCCCTTGTCAAAGGTCCCTCTCTAGCTGTCGTAGAGGCCCCCATTAGTACTGGAAGGTGCTATAAGGTCTCCCCGGAGCCTTCTCTTCTGCAGGCTGAACAACCCCAACTCTCAGTCTCTCCTGAAAGGACAGGTGCTGCAGCTCTCTGGTTGTCCTGTGGCCCTCCTCTGGAGTTGCTCCAGTAGATCTGTGTCCATCAGAGCTGGGTGCAGTACTCCAGGTAGGGAGAAATCCCCTCCCTTGACCTGCTGGCCATGCTTCTTCTGATGCAGCCCAGGATATGCTTGGCTTTCTGGGCTGTGAGCTCCCATTGACAGCTCATGTTGAACTTCTCATCCACCAACACAAGTCCTCCCCGTGAGTGCTCTCCGTCTTTCACCCAGCCTGTATTTGTGTTTTGGATTACTCCAACCCAGGTGCAGGACCTTACGCTAGGTCTTGTTGAACTTCATGAGGGTCACATGGGCCTGCCTCTCAAGCCTTGCAAGGCTTCTCTGGATGGCATGATGGCATCCTATGAATAGATATAGTCTCTTAAATTATGGGAGGAAAAGTAATTTTTCCCCCCTTAAATAGTTTCTTGCTGTTTTTTGAAGATCAGAGAAATGTTGGCGCATGAACATAAAAAAAATAATCAGTGTGGTAATTTGCTTACTTTCTGTACCACCTCCATGTATGTTTACATCTCTGAATCTGGTACAGAATTCTCACTGTATGCTTAAGTACTTGCCACAGATGGAAGTACTTCCGAAATGTTACTAGGGGTTTAATTTGTTAGCTAAGATCAAAAGCTAATTTTTGATTCTTAACTATTTGTTTAGGTAACAATTTTCTTGCACTTCTTGTGGGCTGGACCACTTCAAGCTGTAGCAGTAACAGTACTTCTCTGGATGGAGATAGGCCCATCATGTCTTGCAGGAATGGCAGTTCTGATTATTCTTCTTCCTGTGCAGACCTGCATTGGGAGGCTTTTTTCTTCCCTCAGGTAAGGCTGCATGTTTTGGGTTGTAGCTGTTTTCTGTGCTGGGTTTTAAAATGTGCATGTTGGGTGGAGGTGGAGTATCAGCTTGTGTCTGGTGAAATTTTTTGCAGTGTGTTTTATCTTTGCTAATGTTTTTATAGTTGCTAGTGTGAGATGTCTGAATTATGGACTTGAAGTGGTCTGTCTTCCAAACATGCTGAAAATGTCTGCTACTCATTAGCTATCCAGTACGTTAAAAGAGTCTGACTATTTCTGTAGCTACCTTACTGTAGATCGTGGCATAGAATTGTGAAACTTGAGCTTTGCCTTCCTGCAGTGATTCTTGGGGAGTGGTTACTCCAAAGGTGATGCAGTCAGCCCTGCTCTATGTGACTTACTGGGGTGATACAGGAGTTGCAGCAGAAAGCTCTGGAAGTTTCTTGTTCAAAGGTCTTGCTCTCTCTCCTCCATGACTAAGATGCGGAGAGAAAGAAGGAGAAGGAACTGAGAGAGAAGGGAAGAAAAATTTGTCATGGTGGTTTTGATGCCAGCTATGAGGTTTTCCAGCTGCAAGATTCTAGGCTGTGGAGATAAGAGTTTGCAGTTTTTCCATTATCAGACAAATTTAATTTGTTTTTCTGTAACTTTGTCCTAAAAAAACCCAACAAGACTTGCCTCTGAGAGGATTGTTGAGGCAATTTCTTGCATCCGAGGTTTCTGTTTCTTATGTAATTAGCCATGCTTGACTTACATTATGACTTTATAAAAGGCTTTTACATCTAATTGGAAATATTTTTGTGTTCCTTTACTCCGTACACGTATGCTTAGGAGTGTTAGGCATCTTTCTTTGCATCTTTTGTTGAATGGGTTCCTTTTAGCTCTTTGGAGAAGTAAAATTTCTTTTAGTGAGTTACTGTGGTTTTTTTCAAGTTGTATTTCAAGACAAGTTTTCTAGACATAATGAGTGTGGCATTGCCATTGCATGGCTAGGTATGAAGAGAGAACTGAGAACTACAAAATAAAAGCAACTTGTAGACCTTTTTATTTGTAACCAGTGTGTTAGTCTTCAGTCTTTACGTTCATGTACTGTTTCTCAAATAATGTTCAAGGGCTAGTTCTCAAATAATGATATATGTTCTTAGATGTGTATTTTCACAGCATGTGCGATATGCATGCATAAGTATCAAGCTACTTCATTGTTGTTTTTATTAGTTCTAAGTTTTTGAGATTTGAGTCAATAGTTAAAATGCTTAGTGCTTAGCTAGTGCTTTATCCATGGTGGCAGGCTTTAATATCCCCGTTTTACAGATGGGAAACTGAGGCACAAAGAGATTAACTGACTTGTCCAGGGTCAGACAATAGAGTGACAAAAATCTCTTTCTTGAAGGTTGGGATTTTAAAAATTAATCAGTGGCAATGTAACAGTGTTTGGGGTTTTTTACCCATTCAGTAACAGTTTGGATGCAGTGCAAGGGAAAGAGTTTGTTAACCAGAAAAGCTTCTGCTTGTCTCCATGTGCACAGATCTTTTTCTTTGTGAATAGAAATATGCAATGAACAGAAGGAGTTAATGGTAAAACTGGAATAGATTTTAGCTCTAATGATGAGTGTGTTCACATGGCAGTTGCTGGGAATCTGCATGGATTTAAGGAAATCAGCCTATGAAGAAGTAATTTAAGGATTAAAACTTTTGCTAAAATCCAAGCCTGCTCTGTGTGGCAGTTAATTTGTGCTCTTATTCAGTGTTGTTTTTGTGACTCAGTCCTGAAAGCACGCATGCACACCAGTTCATGATGCAGCCATCGGCCTCAGTGCTCTGGGAGTTCGCAGATAGGGACTCGGTATCCTGTGGAATGGTATCCTCTGTGCTCTGCAGGATTGCTTTTTCCTGCACAAGTACGAGGAGTTTTGCAAAATACACACAACCTAATATATTATTTGAGAAAAAGTCTGATTATTGGGCTGAAGACCATTTTATATGTGTTTTATTCACAAGAGCTAAATGCTTTCACTGCTTAGTCCTGCAAGTGTAGTATTATTTAAAGTCCTTTTTCTTGAAGATAAAAACTGTGTCTAACTGCTGTGTCAGACATAATTAAAGCCAACCAAATATGCCTTGTGAAAGCAAAAAGGAGTTTTGTAGCTTGCTTAATTTAGAATGGTTTTTAGTATCACAGAGGGGTCTTCTCAGACAGTTGAAAAATTTTCAGGTCCGTTCTTACTGCACTCTTGACATGCTATGTGAGCATGTGTTGGACTGATCTGTTTGTACTCTGAACTTAATATTTTTAAAACTGGAGACATGTCTTTCTCTGCTGTAAGTTACCATCAATGCACTGGATGTCTGTGTACTTGAAGCCATTATAAAATATCACAGAGCCTGTGGCTTCTGGTATTTACATACAAAATATGCTTATTGCAAAGTAAGGGAGTGTAACTTAAACAAAATTTAAAAGAGACCACGGCCCCAACCTCTTCAGCATTTTAAAGCAGTTTGAAACAGGATGGTTACTATAATGATATTTCAGCAGGAAAACTGAAAAATTAGTTTATGAGAACTACTTTTTTGATTCACACCATTTTAAAAAAAGAAACCTCTGTTAACTTTATTATTTTCTATCATCTTAATCTTTCTCTTATGTGGAGACCAAGCCTGGAAGTTAGGTGATTTCAAGATTGTAGGTGAGAATTGTCTGCTGCTGCGGAGACGTGAACAACACATGCTAATTTTGCCTTTTGCAGTGGTAGTGTATGTATGGGGAAGAATTAAGGAATTATTTTTCTCTTACTGTTTCTTTTTGAAAAAGGAAAAGATGAAGTAGCAGAGATAATCTCGTTCCATGTTGGTATAATTGGTTTAGGCTAAGTTATTTTCCTCAGTGTTAATAAGAATCCTTGATTGCACTAGGGCCAAGTTTCTAAATGCCTTTTGTCAGTTCCCTTGTATAAATATTTTTTAATACCCTGCTTCAGCCATCCTAACATTTGTGGAATGCTGGTGCTGAGAAGTTTTTTTAAAATGACAAGTAGGTGCTTGAAATTCTTTCAACTTGTGTTCTTTAAATATGGCAATTTCTTCCAGTGCGTCAGAGAAATCTTGCAGAGGATGGGTTAGGCTGAGAAAGCCCAGTCACCTCTTCTAAAAAGATTTTTTTTTTTTTTGGTAATGATCTCTGAATCTTAGCTTTCATTGGTATATGCAAAAATAAGTAATTTAGCAGGTAAAGGTATGTTTTATGAAAATAAGGTCTACCATAGCTCTCCATGTGCAAACAGTTTGTCTGCATGAATGAATTCAGAATTGTAATAGGATCTATTAGCATGATTTATGCATTCATTATGTGGCTACTAACTTTCAATGCTTTTTTTCCTAATTAAAGTTGTTACTTTATTATTTAATTATATATATTTTCTATTTTTTCCATCAGTGCAAACATAATGTGTAAAAATAGACATATTTAAATCAGTGCTAATTACAATTAATGCTTAAATAATATTTTGTTTTTAAAGAAACCGTATCTAGATTATCTAATAAATTATAGCTCATGTACTGAGTAATCTCTGCTTCAACTACAGTTAATCCTAAAAAGTCACAAATGAGGCCAGTTTCTTTAACAACATCAAAAGAGCCTTATGACAAGGGTGGTTGTTTTGGCATTTTGAAATCTTCTTTTAAAAGTAATTTTCTGATTTTTGTTTAGTTCTGAAGGTGGCAGTTGTGAATGTTTCCATTTGTGGCCTTTTGGGTACACAAATATGTTTAAGGAATACTGTGTGTTTGCACAAACTGCCGTATCATTCTGAACAGTGAATCAACTCACAGCTCCCTGAGAACCAGGAACACAAATACATACCAAGTCCGTCTGCTGTGTGTCAGCTTTAAGACACCGTCTTCAGGAAAGCCCTTTAATGCAATTACAATTTTGTGAATTGTCTTTACAAATAAAAGCAAAAACTTGATAAATATGTTGTGTGATCATAAATTGTCTTCTTTAGGGAATCTGAGAATTTCTCCTTTGTCCTATTTTCAGAAGCAAGACAGCTGCCTTAACAGATGTCAGGATTAGGACCATGAATGAAGTGATAAGCGGTATGAAGATAATAAAGATGTACGCCTGGGAGAAATCATTTGCGGAACTTGTGAATGGTTTAAGAAGGTAATCCTGCAAAGATACAGCTTGATGTATGACCAGTGTCATTTTCCATTTTTCACATGTAAATAAGTGTTTTATTTTGTGCTTTAAAATGCAGTTTACTTGCACTTTTTGAGCTTTTTTTTTGAAATTTTATATAGCAACAGTGGAGGAATGAAGGTACATTCTAAGGGAATAAAAAATTTAAAAATCCTCCAGACTTTGATAATTCCGGCTTTTTTATGCTTCCTCTAACGGTTGTGTTTAAAACGAGCAACTAATAAGCTGCAGAAGTTGTAATGCAGCAATTTCATCCTCCCAGTTCTGTAAACTGATATCAAGGAACCTACAAGGAGACACTTCCATTCTCAGAAATATATGGGATCTGACTTCCTGTCTCAAATGACAGCATCCTAATGTAGTTTGCTGCTTCCTTGTATGCATTTTAGGTATTACTCAAGCCGCCTGGGGAAGAGAGAAGAGAGAAAGACAGCAGATCAGAAATTCCCTTTTTATTCAACTGGCAAGGCCAGCTGAGTTTGGTATCTTAAGACATTTTATTTCAGAAGTCCTTTGATGTCAGATTAAAACATATTAATAGATTTGATTTTCAGTCAGTATTTGCCCTTTTACTTGACACTGTAACAGTATTCAGTGCTAAAGGATAACTGCAGGAGTTCGGGTGCATATTTCTTATAATCTGATTTTCATGTCATATCCCTCTCCAACATATGAATGGAAGGTTGTTATCCTGCTGCAGATTATCTGACTTTTTTGTTTTAAATGTTTTGTTTTAGAAATCTGTTTCTTAAAAGGAATTTTTTTCCTTTACATCCATGTGCAGGTTTGCAAACTTGCCAATGTTCCAAGATATTTCTTCCCATGCACATAATTGTTTCCTCTGTTGGATTATAGGATCCTGTGCTGATTGAATGTTCATGACTGATGGGAAGCTTTACTGTCTTGCATGGAGCCAGAGAGGATATTTCTTTATTGAAAGCTTCCTCAATGGGTGTATTCACATCACTGAATTTTAGATTTCCAAGTTCAACACCTCATTAGGATTAGAGGCTTCCTTTTTAATGTTGGAAAGAAATAAGATTTTCCAGAACACATCTTGAGCTGTCTTTCCTTTCTTGAGCTGTGTTGTGGAAAACTGTAGTTAAGTCTTAAATTTAGCCAGATGCTTTATTGTCCAGTATTTCTACATTGACCCTTGACAGTGGCTAAGATGCCATCTGAACTCCTCTGCTGCTCTTTTTTCTTGTGTTGGTCTGTATTAGTTTCCTTTTATGTGAGTTTGTGCCTCAAGACAGTGTAATATATGATATGCAGCTTGCAGGTAGGCTGTAATTTATTTGGTATTTATGGAGAGTAGCACAAAAAACTTGCCGATTATCCACAGATAAAGAGAGGATTATTAAGGATTATTAAAGGGTGGGAAAAGAGTTTCATCCAGGGTTGTAGAAGTAATTGAACTAGACCCAATTCAAATAGTTTACATACAAAAGTTCCTTCTCTGTACTCTGGAGGAGATCAGAGATTGTGAACCCTTAAGCTGAAAAAATATGTCTTTGAAACTCTTTAAAGGTCTGTCAGTTCAGCCAATTTGGCAAGTATAGTGGGAAAGTTGCTTAACTAGTTTTCCAGTAGTGCATCCTGCATCCTTTTCTTCATTAAGTAGTTACTTAATTTACTTCAAATTGTATAATCACAACTTGAGTTTCTAATCTTAATGTATAGTTCCAAGTGGAAGGTGATCAAAATTATTAAGATTTTCCCTAAGAATTGCCAGAATATTTGGAAAGAGAAATTAAGAATTGTTTCAGGATTTTGTATTTGATAGTATTAAGTAGACAAAAGTAGAATATATGGGGAAGGAGTAAGTTGTTGTGGCTCTCTTGATAAAGAAAAATTACTATTTTAATAAGGAGGTAAACCTGATAGCATCCACATTGTAGTAGATGATAGTGCAGTAACATTTTGACGACTGGGCTTGAGGAGTCATTTAGAAGTGGAAACTGCAGTTTCACTGAAATGGAAATTGAGAACAAACGCATCAGCAGCTTTTCGGTTGCTGGAGGAAGACTTACGTGTCTGTGCAGTACTTCAGTCGCTGTTTAGCTTGGGCAGTGACTGGCAGAACAATTGGCCTCACAGATCAGTATTTTCTTAATTTATGAACCAGAATTCCTCGAGCAAATGAAGCCAGGAGCAGGGTCCAAACTAGGAAGGATTTAGACTGAGATGAAAGGAAATACTCTAAATCCTGTGATACTGCTTGAGGAGCAGCAGCTGAATAATGGCAGATACTTGGGCCATGGGCAAATTCTTGATCTTCTGGAAATTGCCCTGTTTTTTTTGACTGCAGAGTATGTGTTGGTCTTGTCGTGAGTTTTGTGACTGAACTCTAGTGGATTTTGATATTGGAAGGATAAGGAATTTGTGGGTGCTTGACCTTTATACAGTTTTTTTTTTCCTCTTTGCTATTGCATGCAACCCAAAAATATTTGAAGCAGATTAGAATCTGAATTAAGATACTAGTCTGACTAGAGAAGAAAAAAATAGTACTTTAGTTTTCTGTCTCTGAAAAATAATTATTTTCTATAGCTGTTACGATGCTAAATATAATGAATTTCTCCTCTGAATTTCCAAGTCTCTTAAATTCTGTTTGGTTTTTGTTTGGTTGGTTTTTTTTGTGGATTTTATTTGTTTGTTTGGTTTTGGTTTTGTTATTTACCATGTAACATGTTTTCTTCACAGTTGTTTACATATGAGTTGGGGTGCTGCAAAGGGAGGAGAAAGGATATGAAAATAAAATCCTGAGAGGGGGTTTCCCTCATCCTGTTGTTGAGGGTAGCAGTAATGGGAGAGACTGATGAGACTTGTTTATGTTTTGCATTTTTAGGAAGGAGATTGCCATGGTTATGAAGAGCTCCTACCTTCGTGGACTGAACTTAGCCTCGTTCTTTGTGGCAAGCAAAATAACAGTGTTCATGACTTTCATGGCGTACGTACTACTTGGCAACGTTATCTCTGCGAGCAGAGTGTTTGTGGCAGTGTCCCTGTACGGAGCAGTGAGACTCACGGTGACCCTGTTCTTCCCTTCGGCTGTTGAGAGAGTGTCCGAGTCAGTGATCAGCATCCGGCGGATCAAGGTAGCGTTATTGGCTGGAGAAGGGTGTGGATGCCTTCTGTTGCTCCACCCTTGTTTTACCGTCGCTGACGAATGCAGCCTTATTTTGGTTTTGCAGTTTGGGACGTGTAATGAAATAACCTGTTTTGGAAACAGAATGTGTTGCTGTGTGTGCAGGTACAAAAAACATGACTTGCACTGTAGGGCAGGCTGAGATACAGGACAAAAGTGTACAAGGCAGAGAGCTGTTGTAGACAGAGGAACGTGTGTACCGATATGCAGGCATGCTGGGATTAGGATTTGAAGAAAAAAGCATGGGAGATGTAGGATTCATATTTCACACCACAGTACCCTGTCATCTGTGGAGGACAGGTGTGAGCCCTAGCATCTGCCTTGTGGCTGCTTTCAGTAATGGAGTGAAGACTCAAATTAAACAAGAACCAGCGTTGGTTGTGCTGATGTCTGGTGCTGTATACCATGGACTGCTTTGTTAAAGTGCTTGACTTCTCATCACTCTCTGTGACCATACTTGCCAGCTGGAGTCTGAGCAGTACCTTTATGCCTGTAAAAGCCTAGCCTAGTACTCTCCCTGCCCTCCCATGGCTCCTGACATCCTCCTCCTGCTTCCTCCAAGTTACTGCTTTCTGTAAGTCTTAGCAGCTATCTCACATCTGCAAACTGTTAGCTAAGTACTAGTTAACTAGTCTTGGCTTCTATGCTCAAGACCTTCTCTTCTCAAAATATTGTCTACTACTGCCTGTTTAAGGTCCTTAGACTCCGTGAGTCAACCCAAAAAATTCTTTTATGCTTTTTGTCGTAAAACTGTGGTAACTGTTATCCTTGAAAGTTTTCTGTGGAAATAGCCCCTTTCCTTTCTGAGTGTGTTTGGGCTATTTATACTCTAGCATCAGGCAAGGTGTGGTAGAAGTGTGGCTGTGGTACAAAGTGCGTGCTTATGCAAATTGAAGGGAAGGTTTACTGACTGGGGTGTAATGTAGAATAGAAGTTCGATAGTGAAACTGCAATGAGCCAGTTATGCAGATGTAAGCAGGTTTCTTTTTTTGTTAATGTCCTGGACTTTAAAATGAGGAAACGTTCCTATAGTGTTCTGTCTTCTATTGGTCACTTGAAGAATGCTTAATAGAGAGAGTGAGCAGCTGCTTACTGTGTCCTCATTGTTCTTCCAATGAAATAACATAAGTCTTTGCCATCAAAGCAGTGGAATGAGAAGGTGTTGAAGTGAGAGTTTCACCTCTTCTGTATGGGAAGAGGTAGTTGAACAATTTTAAAAGTTGTTGGGGATTCAAGGAAAAGACAGGACAGGTTCTTAAGGTCCATTTCTTTCTGGAATTCTTTATTGAGCAGGGGATTGTTAGAGTCCTTTCCTATTAAATCTGCACTTCTGGAGTTTTTTGGGAGGGAGCGATAACTAGTTAGAGGTACACTGTTGTAGTTGTGTATTGCTTTGGAAATGTAATTCTTTGATCGGTTCGTGGTTGTTTTTTCCAACCCCGTAATTAATGTTCTGTATGCTACTTTCAAAAAACATGTTTGAGTTCCTTTCCCATTCTCAGTCTCATATTAGGCAATATCCTCTGCTTTTTTTTATTGCAGAACTTCCTGATGCTTGATGAGGTCTCGCACTTCAAGCCACAACTGCATGGCAGTAATGAAAATATCATTCTTCATGTTCAAGATTTGACTTGCTACTGGGATAAGGTAAATTTACTTACATACTAAGTATATAGGTGCTGCCAGCATTTGAAGTCTAAAGTGCAGTGTGTGTATGTATAGTGTGCTGATGTTTTGTATTCCATCCTTTGTGTTTGAGAATTCTTTCAGCATGTTAAGCTAACGCCATAGAATAGTACTGAAAACACTATCAAGTGCGTCTTAAAAGTAGCTATTTCTTAATATTATACTAAATGAAAAACTTTGTGTTTCTCTGGGGAAAATAGCTCTTTTTATTGATCAGCACTGTGTTGTGGCTGAGGTACTTATGTTGGAATTAAGGACAGACAGCACAGCAAGGTGGACCTTACTGTGTGGGATTTTTTTCTGTGAACTGAATGCTTGATCAGTCCATTAGTCTAGAACCCGTACAATATTATACTTCTCACAACAGATCTGAAAGCTTTAGAGACGACTCAGGATGCATTTGTTGCTCTGTATTTTGAGACTGTTCAGCTGCACATTTTTTTCTGCTTAAAATGCACCAAACTCACCAAAATGGCTAGAAGAAGGACAATAACCACGTGATAAATTTATTATGTATCTCTTTTATGTAAGGAAGGCAAAAGTTGACTGTTTCTGTTTTAAAACTTGAATTGGTATGGTAAGCAGCAATTTGTGATGAATTGTTAGTGCTATTACAGCCTGCCAGTATGCTCACACAAGAGAGACTTCAGTCTCCATTACAGGTGGTGGAAGCTTTAAAAATGACTTTTGCATATAAATGTAATGCAAATAAGACAGCAAATATTTCCTTTTCTAAACTCTGTTCCCCTACCTGTGCTGTGTCCCAAGGAAGATCAGGTGTGAAAACATCCGTGAGGATCTGCCTACTGCTACTCAGCTGCAAAAGAAAATTGCTATTTTAGTATGCTTTACTTTCTCAGAGTTCTATTTGACATCAGTATTTCTGAGGCATTGGCCAAGTTTTTAAAAATTAATTGATATGAACGACTTGATTGTGAATACATTCTAATGCAAAATGCAATGTATTGCTTAATCTTTGTTTTCTTCTCAAACTGACTTTGGTACCAGCATTAACAATTTATGGGAAGTGGTTGCATAATGTGCCCATAAAACGCCTTTTTTTTCCATGAATTGTTTATATTGCATAAAACAGGGTAGCATGACTGGAATTACTGGTTTCCTTTCAATTTAAAAAAAACCCCAAACCAACAAGCCATCCACAAAACTGTTAATGTAACTTTCATTTTGATATTTAATTGCAGTGTGCATGGGAGAAGAACAGTTCTCTCAGAACTGTGAAGATCTGCTCAGAAAGTTTCTCTTACATACCCTTACAATGATGCAAAATAATTTTATATAATTGCTCACTGTAAAAAGTGCTAAGTTTTGATAGAGACGAGTTATAGAAAGAATAATAAAAATGTTATCCTTTGTCAAGTAACAGGCTTAGCTTGCTACCCTCACTAGGTTTTTCAAGACACTTTGGATACCTGTATAGACACCGTACAGCTGGATGATAGTTTTTTTTAATTTTTAGATATTGTGTGCCCAAAGTGGTACTAAATAAACCAACCAACAAGCAACCCATGAGTCCAAAATCACTTGAAGTAAAAGAGGGATTATTAGCTACACTTTTAGGAAAACACCCTAACATGGTGTATTACGGTTTCTCAAAAGATAAACAAAACCAATTAATTCCTGGTCACACTCTTGTTTTACTAAGGCAAGTATTATCTTGAGTACCACAGGTTAGATACCAGCATGGAACTGGGGATTCTTCAGTACAGCTTTTTACCAATGTAAAATCGTGAATTTACAGAACAGTCTGTCTGCTCAACAGGGCAACTTCAGATTTAAAGTTTCAGCATTTCAACAGAGGCCAAAATTATCCCTTGTAATTTTAGTCCTTACTGAAGAGATGCCTAAGTGGTATAGTACTTCTATGCAATATATGATCTCTGTATCCCTTAGGTGGGCAGAACTGATTCATTTTCTTGTCTGTAGGACGTGTAAGGTCTGTCCAAGGCCACCTAAGGAGTCACTGCCCTTGAAGGGATCATTCTTGTGTCCTCTTGTCCTTGCATTGCCTGTTGCCTCCCTTATGCTGGTTGTTAATGCTGGTTTGGATGACCTTGTGGTGAAGCAGTTTGGAGGAATAAAGCAATAGAAAATGAATCACTTTTAATGAGATTAATTTTCTGATAGCTGAGTCCCATGAACAACCCATGCAAGGTTAAGCAGAAGGAGGAAAGTCAGAGACACAGCAAGTTGACAGGGCACAGGGGAGCTGGGACATCTGTGGAACTGAGCTGTCAGGTGAACCTAGCTTCAGTATTAGTCTGTGCTCTAATTTAAGTGCCTCAGTTTAGTGCCTAAAAAGAGATGTGATGAATTCAGGACAAACTGTCTTTAATTAAAAGGAATGCTATTTTGCAAAAATACCGTGCCCCTTAGGTGTGTGTGGCTGTGCTGTTTGCTTGAATTACTACTTTTGTGTTGGCTCCATGATACCTTCCAGTACTGCTTTAATATATAGTATGGCAGTAATAGTTTAAAAACTTTAAAATACTTTTTTTCTATGATGTTTTTTTGGCCTTTATGTTATACTTTTAAAAAAATATAAATGTAGGAGGGAATGTCTTTAGACTTTTGTGAATATAGAAGCACAACCTCAAGAGGTCTGAAGAAGGGCCTGTGTGTCTGAAAGCTTATTTATTTTTTCCATATAGACATTGATTTAGTAAGAGATACTTCCTCTTCCTACAAACTATATATTAAAAAAAGAAAATCTTTCGCTGCCATAAGTTGGTAGAATTCTCCTGCCCTTAGCACTAGGTGAGCAGCGGAGCTGTGTACTCTGGACAGAGGAACCAGTTTCGTGGTCAGACGAAGATTGGGGCGGGTGGTGGCCTTGTGCGGAGAAAAGGAAAGCAGACCCGTTGATGCCACCTTGTGGAAATTCAAATAGCAGCAAAAATGGTTTAGTAGAGCTGCACAAGGAGCGTGAGTTCGGCTTGTGGAAGCGTGAGGATCTCGTGTGAACCCTGCAGTGCTTCCGTGAGCTCTGGGAGTGGGGCTGCCTGCCTCTGGGATTTCTCCTGGCATCAGCGAGCACGAGTGTGTTATCGCAGCTATCCCAGCTGTCATAGATGTGGATGGATACTGGACTTCTGTTGCTTCCCAAATAATTTGAAATGAATCGCGGGCTTCCTCTTTTTGCAGTCCCAGAACTTTTTTGTATTGTGTCATCTTTTGCATGGAGTTAGGTGGTGGCCTCTTCAGCCACTTGAACTTCAAAAGGTGGCTGGAGATTTTAAGGTATTCTTAACCTTGCTCTTCTGTTTTTGGAGCTTAAGGCTGGGTTTTTGTTTGGTCCTTTAGTCGAAGTACTTGTTTGGGGTTTTTTAAATGCATATATTTTACTGTTTGCATTTTAGTGTCAGTCATGCTTAGTGTGAGCGAAGATGCATGTAGAGGCAGATTCTCCTACAAAGATGTTTTGCCTTAATGAGAGCGAGCTGCACCAGGTCCTTAGAAATTGCTGTTTAGCATGGCTGTTAAAGACATGATCATTCTTTCTTTCCACAAGTAGGCATTCTTGCAACCTTGATAGAAGAGGTGCAAAATATGTTGGGAAATAAGCTCATACATAACGTAAAGGATAGGCATACTAGAAAGGAATATTAAACAGACAATCCTAGGGTAGTATATTTTCACACGAATAGCCCACTACATTGTCCGTGAAAAGTCTGTGAGAATACCCAGTATTCAAGATGAAGTTGTGCTAAATCAAATGGCATTTTTCTGGTTTTGCTTTGGATAGAGCCTTGACTAGAGCAGACACAGACCTGGCTTTCCTGAGGCTCTGAGAGCCTCAGGCCTGCATTTTGTGTGTGTGCTCGGAGTCGCTGAGCGTGCCGTGCTGGGGCCGGGAATGCCGGCGTGGTGGCCGGCTCGGAGCTCGTGTTTGTGAGGCTGCCACCCAGATACGTGGGCTCTGAGGAAGCACTGCTTCTGTTGCCTTTGGCCTCCTTAATCCGTAAATGCTGTTGTATTTGTGTTACATGTTTGTGGTGAAGGATGAGGGTATTTCAAAAGTGTTTGTGAATTACTGAAAGGGCAAAAGCAGTATGCCTGAAAATATGGTGGATATATGGACTGGTATTTTATAGTGATGTATGCACATTGTTTTCTGTTTCCAAATAAATATTTTGATGGTTTTTATTTCGTTACTGGGAAATCCTAACTTTTCCTCTAATCCCCAGAGTTTAGAAACCCCAGCACTTCAACAAATTTCGTTTACTGTCAGACGAGGGGAGTTACTGGTTGTGATTGGTCCTGTAGGAGCTGGAAAAGTAAGTCTTAATATTTATACCATTTCTTGAGGCTTTTGAGTCTATTAAATGTGAAAACTAGAAACCTGAAAATGTACAGTTCCTTTATGTGTATAATCACACATTCCACATCAAGATACTGGCATTCGAGACAGGCCGATGTCCTTCTGGGTGGGGAGGAGATGGTGTGGAGCTCAATAGTGCTTCCTGTGTTGCTTCAAGACTGCATGAAGAGGATTCGAGTGCTTTTCTGCTGTTAGCAGTAGTTCGACAGGGTGAAATAGGCCATCGTGCCAGTAGACACTGCTCAATCTCTGTGATGTCTTTAATGCAACCTAACTTTTAAATTTTTTTTTTTTTTTTAAATCTTTTCCAGTCTTCACTCTTAAGTGCAGTGCTTGGTGAACTGCCTAAAGACAAAGGTTTGATAAATGTTACTGGAAGAATTGCCTATGTTTCACAGCAGCCTTGGGTGTTTTCTGGCACTGTGAGAAGTAATATACTGTTTGACAAGGAATATGAGAAAGAAAAATACGAAAAAGTTTTAGAAGTGTGTGCTCTTAAAAAGGTAAGGCTTTCTCTTTGTGTGTTTTCTTTCCGTGATGTTTATTTTTATTTTAGTGTTCTTTCAGACCTGTGGTACTTGCTGCAGTGTACAATATATGGAGTTGATTGTTATAAGTAGCATGTGGAATAACTCGTGTTGTGCTTATCAGAAATGGGTGTAATTATTTTTGCCACCCCTGTGTAAGCATCCTCTTCTAATTCCCAAAACTTCCACTAGGGGGAGGTACAGCACACGTGAAGCGCTGACAAATTTGGGAAAAGCTGTTCCCTAATTTTTCCTTTCATAGTTACATTTTAGCCCTTTTCACACGTATTATCGTAGGAGTGTGTGCAAATGCAGTAAGAGGCAGAAAACAAATGATCAAGCTAGCACTCTTTGTGACTTCCATTTTGTAAATATCCTATATGCTTTCCTCTGAAATAAGTGTCGTGTTTGCTGTGTATTATGCATTGCCAACAGCTATCAAAAGAACCTTAGGGCTATATACTGGAGAACTTGCTGAACCCAAGTAGTTTTATGAAAAAATATATTTGAAAGGTTTGTGTGCAAAGGAGTTTGTGACATGAGATATAGAAGAGGATTAAGCCAGATTTGTCAAGAAACAGACATTTTGCTTGGCAGCTAAAAAGGTTTTGTGCAGCACGTTAGGATATTTCTGTCAGCAGCGACACAGGTGAAAAGCAGATGGTTACTGTAATGAACATTTTTTGCAAGATTTTTATACTTGGCAGATACAGTTTTAGTACCTCCTGCT
Source organism: Callaeas wilsoni (assembly GCA_013398955.1). Classification (NCBI taxonomy): domain Eukaryota; kingdom Metazoa; phylum Chordata; class Aves; order Passeriformes; family Callaeidae; genus Callaeas; species Callaeas wilsoni. The sequence goes on along the minus strand of VWPU01002802.1, from coordinate 145,622 downwards.
GATATTCAGTCATGCTGTTGTCTAAACTAAAGGTTTTAATGACTTTAAAAGACAGCAAACAGCATTAAAAAAATCCCCACTTCATACTGATGGTAGATTTGCTTTCATAGTTTTCTTGCAAATTTATATGTCTTACAAAAGCTGTGAATAAGCTTTCAGAATATGTTTTGTAGCTTAATGTAAAACTTCTGTATTTCCTGAATAGGAAATACAATAATGTGACATGGAACACTGTATAATTTTGTCATCTTATCCACAGTCGTAAGTTCCCAAATTAAACAAATCTGTGTGATGAATGTTGTAGTTATTTTTCCTGAATACATTGCAGTAAGACTAAAAACAATGCAGTTTTTAGGGACATTGGCAAGATATCTTACTGATAATAGTTAGTTAAATTTTTATTTTTTGTGACAGCTTGTTTTGTTCTAATAAAAACGAATAAATTTACTGTTAGACTTTTTAGTATTTTATTTGACTTTCTGAATCACTGGTAAATATTCCTTGTAAGACTAAGGATAGTAGTGCACTTTCCTCTGGTACAGCTGTAGAAAAAGTGAACTTTAGGATCTCGTCTATTTTTTCTGCTTTCTCAATTACCTTTTGCTGAAGGTATAGAGTCATAAAGTAACTGCAGCTATTACATTTAGTAAGAAACCTTATATTTTAATGTGAGATGTTAATACTTTTCAAATAAGAAAATGTCATGTTGAAACAGCTTTGTCGATCCTTGAAGTTAAAATGATTTAAAAAAAAATATTTTTATGTGTTCTTTCACGTTCACAGGACTTGGAATTGTTGGCAGATGGTGACCTAACAGTAATAGGAGATCGCGGAGCTACTCTGAGCGGGGGACAGAAGGCCCGTGTAAATCTGGCCAGGCTAGTGTTTTTTGCTGTTTTTAAAATTTATAAGTTGTCAGACAGCAGTGACTAAAGTAAACTAATGTAAGACTTTGTGATACTGACGTTTCTTTAAACCTTTCAGAGCTGTGTATCAAGATGCAGACATCTATCTTTTGGATGATCCACTGAGTGCAGTAGATGCTGAAGTCGGAAGGCATTTGTTTGAAAAGTATGTTACTGCTTTATTTTCATTTAAAATGCAATTATTGCATTGTAATTCCTTATCGAAAAACTTGAGAAAGCATTTCTGGGGAGATGGATTTCTTCACAAAACTTAGTACATTCACTTTCTGATTTGTTTTTCACCCATTTTATGTAATTGCCAGATACAGGGTCTTTTTCCCCTCTGTGTTTCGTTGATTTTGTTCTTCATTTTTAAAAGCCCTGTAAAAATTGGTTTTGAAGATACTATAAATAGAATTATTCTTAAGGGAATTTTCTTGAGGAAAGTGTCGAATTTCATACATGAAAATTGGGGTTTATGTATATTGGGGTTTATGAATATTAGTACTGAGTGAAGAATAAAATGGAGTGGGATTTTAAATCGCTTCTTCGTTTGCTACAACTTTACTTGCTGGTAATAAGCACTTAGTTCAGCTGGCTGGAGGAGAGGACAGAACTGTCTTAGATTCTTGAATAATTTTTCATTTTGGGTCTTGAATGGTTGAAATTTCTCTTGGGTAGGTGAAACAAGGCATGTGGCCTGCAGAGTAGACTGCAGAGAGCAGAAATAGAGGGAAAGGGAATGTACAAGTTTACCATGTAAGAGGAGGATACTGGACCTTCCCCCATTTCCAAAGAAACAGGAGAGTGTTCATTAGAAGTCAGCTTCCCTTTCCAGTGAATTTCTTCTCCATCTCTCTGAAACTGTCAAATCAAGGCACATGTGTTAGTCCCAGCCAGTGTTTCATCCTTGCTTCTTCGCAGCTTGCAACTCTCAATGTTAAAAGGCATAATCTAGAATTTACTAGAAGGAAAAGCTTCTGTCGATGGAATTCAGTGGTCTTTGGTTGAGGCCTTCAATAAATGCGTTTTGTTTTGCATACTTACATCATTTGAATTCCATGCTCCAAATACATGAATTGATTTGGTTTTACTACTGTTCTCTCTTGTCCACCCCTAGATAATCTTAAAAACTTGGAGAAGTCTTGCAGAAATGGTCAGAGAAATTGCACTGAGTAGCAGTAGCACGTGTGTTCTTTTTTCTTCATATGGAGAAGCTTTTAGTATCTAAATTTGAAAACTGTACATCCAGTTGATGTTTGCAGTTTCAAATCTAGATCCTCTGAAAGCCCATTAACATTTTGCTTTATTTTATTGATGTCTTCAAAAGGCTACTGGTTGTTTCTGTCAGCTAGTATGGAGTAAGAGTTTTATGATGCATAGGCTTTACGTTCATTTTTCACCTGCCACGAATGATAGATGGAGTTCATCACCTTTTTAGTTCACATGTGCTATAAATTATAATTCCTTTAATGCCTATTGAAGCTTTCCAGGCTTCAGCTGCCGCTTTTCTGTTTCTGCACAAGATCTCTCTGCAACTCTAGCATGTGACTGTATCAGTGCCTGAGTTCTGAAAGTGCACCCACCTGAGCTGTTAACCTGTCTCTCCCTGAAGTCTTAAGGTCTCTTCATGAAGAGGGAGACAAGAAGGCACCGTGTTGCCTTGTGAAGGAGGTCAGGCTGCCTCTTCAGCTTACTCTACTTTTCATGTGAGCTGTGACACTGGCAGCATCTACATTCTGCTGCAAAACTGAACGTGTGGATTTTTGCATGTGCAAAACCATAAAGGAGATAGAAACCATTGCACTGTGAGCGCAGCATGTGTTTTGCTGATAAGTGTGTGAAGATGAGGAGGAATAAGGAGGTTATCTCAGAGAATTTGAAACTCAGAAAAGTAGCTGGGGTTGTTTGTGTACTTTCATTTTTCTCCCCAACTCCAGATCAGATGGAGCAAAATGCATAAAAGTAGAAGGGAAGCATTTTTTAGAGAATGGACTGAGTGGAGTAGTAGTGGGAAGGAAAACTGAGCAATGCCTCCCTGCACAAGATTTTAAGGGAGGGTTTTTTTTACAAACAAAGGTTGTCTTCTGTCTGAGCCTTTCATGGAAGCTGTAAAGGTGCTGGGGGTAGTGGGGAGAGTGTTATGTTCCGTAAGTTACTTTGAAAAACAGGGCAAGGCATGTACTTTAATGCTTCCTGAATAGTGCTAGAAATGTGGAGAAGACAGAGAGCACTTGGGCAAGAATTCCTTAGAACACGGTGCTGAGGAATGTCCAAAACACCACTCATGCAGGCTGCCCCCCCAGGAGTCCAAACCATGAGGCTTAAAACAATGGACGAGATGGAGGAAATGGGATTTTTTAATGAGAATCTGAAGTGGATATTGTTCAGTTCACTCGCTCTTTTTTTTCTTGTAATTTTATGTTCAGGTTTAATTTTTTTACAAATGTCTAGTCTGTGTGTTTACATGAAAGATAGGTATGTTCCTAGTAATTCCCCAAAGCTGTGGCATGTGGATATCTGGTTCATTACATTTGCTGCTTTTCTGTGTTCTATTCAGCTACTGCAGTAAGCAGTTTAAAATATATAAATACTTCTCAAATGAGAAAGAATGCAAGTAGCACAGCTCCAGTGGGAAAACAGACCATGATATTATTAGTAAGGGATTGTGGCTCTTAAGAATTTCATTGCGATACAGACAAGTTGTTCTGTGGATGATGGAGCAGATAAAGCCAGTTTTTCAATTAATTCCTCTTTTCCTGGTGAGATTCCTTGGGACTTTGGAAGGTATAAACTGAAGATGTCCTATTTCTGTGTTACTTGTTGCCTTTTTTCCTGTGAGTTCTTTTGATAGTTAATAGTAGACATACTTCAGCCTTTTTCCAGTCGGAGGTTGCCAGTATAGTTACATATTTTTTTACATATTCATATGTGCATATGAAAATATGCCTTTATTTTATATTTATTTAAATAAAATAACTTTTAATTGACTCTTAAGAAATCCGATATTTTGAGACCTCTAGTTTCAAAATGAGGGACAGCCATCACAGATCTAGTAGCACATTTCTTTGTATGGTGAAGTTTGGAACAGCCTGTGATTTTTAAGAAGATCATTCAGTTGCACTTGGATTTCAAGGAATTTCCTACTCTCCCTGTTTACCTATTTATTGCTATAGATTATATAAAGGTTCCAGATCACCTTTAGATAGAAATTAAATTGTGTCCCACAAGCGGTAGTGACTCAAAAATCATATTTTTAAGAGTGAGATTTATATCTCATCAGTCTATTGAGGCATGCCTTTCTCTAGGTATTGTTCCTCCCCTTGTATGTTTTCCAGTGACAGGAGCTGTGTGCCAGTGATGATCAGCCTGATTTCCTTCTCTTCCTCCTCTGTGCTTGTGAAAGTAGACAGAGTTGCAGTTTACAAATCTTTTAAAATCAGACCTAAAGTTGTGATGGCTTTTGGGAGTAGTATGCACATCGTTCCTAGTATCATACAGAATTCACACAGAAAAAGCTCACAAAGATCTGCTTAAACACCAAGATCTCCGGCCCAAAAAGTTTCTAGTATATGGACTCTGGAAACTGGAAACTGGATGCCAGAGGAAGCATCTCTGTGTTTGCTTATATACTTTCTCCAGCCATCCAGTGCTACCTCGTGCCTGGAACAGGTCAATGGATTCTGTGGGCCAGTCATGGTTATGTGTGACTGGGACTTGTCACGAGGCAGATAAATGTTTATCAGGGTAGGCATATAAACAGAAGCAGCAGAGTAGAAATAGAGACAGCATAGTAGAATGTGTGGGGTGTGTGCATTTTTTGTCTCTGGCAAGCATAGAGGACTTTTTAAAAAAAAATTTGTAAACTTTGAAATGTGCAACATTAAGCGGGGGATTGTTGTCTCTAAACTACTTAAGTTTAAAGGGAAGAGAGAGGAAAGCAAATATAGGAAGTAAATGAGAATCCCAAAGGCTTTATGCCTATGAGCACTTCTGCATGTGCTTTAATTTCATTTCAGTGGTTATTTTCATTGAAATGAACATAAGTATTAACTAGAGTAAAGTTAAACTTGCATGTGAACTTCCAAAAAGAATGGTAAGGAAGAAAGTAGAATCATTAAAAAAGAGGCATTTTGCAGAGGTGAAAGAAAGCTGGTTCTTGGAGATAAAAACTTGAAAAAGATTAAAGAAAAACTTGTCTCAAAGAAAAGCAAACCTGATAGGGAAGGAAGAACGAATGAAGATTTGTATGCACAAAGTGCAAAGACTCTGCCTTTGCACAGGGGAGCACTGTGTTGTTGTAGGCTCCCTTCTCAGTGTCTCCTGCTTCATGCTCTGCACTACCAAAGCTCAAGCTATTTTTTTTTTTTTGTATAGCAGTTTGCTGTCAAAGTGCAGTGGGTTTTTTAAATGGATGATAGAATACTGTTACTTATGTTTGTTAACTTAAAATCCTCTTCGCTTATTTCTGTTGAATTGGAAGGGTGTAATTTCTGGAGAGATCTGTCCTGCTTCTGGTATTTCTGATGATATATGAAGGTCATTGATGGTACATTTTCAGGTGATAGAACACCAGGCAATGCTAAAGGCAGTTCTGGAGACAGACAGGTATTTGTGAAGTCTTGGTTATGGGATGTGAGTTAGTAGGTGCATGCAGCAAGGAAAAGTGCAAAATGTTGAGTCCATGAGCATACAATGAGCAGGGATCAATAGTGTAGTAGTTACACGGAAAAGGAGGTGTAGAGTGCAGTAGATCACAAACCCAGCAATGTCATGCTCTTGTTGAGGAAATGGTGCCCTGGGATTTATGACCAGTATTATATGTGGCAGTACAAGTAAAATAATACTCCTGTTATGTTTTGTACATGTAAGGTCTTAGCTGAAATAATGTTTCAATTTTGTGCCTTTCAAAAAATGTATAGCCCAGCTTCATACTCCAGTGTAGGTGGTCAAGAACATTCAGGTGTCCAGGGCAGGGAGGCAAAAAAGAAGGAAACTTATTTGCAACTTAAAAGAAAAGTCTATTTGGGAGACTTCTTTATTACTTTGATTTGTTTTTCTTTCATGTCTGGAGGAGAAGGACTTCAAGTATGAAGGGACTTTGTACACAGGAATGAACTGGTCTAGGGGCCCTTGGAGACATAATGGATTGAAATTGCACCAAAGGACGTGAACTTGAACTTCAGAGAAAAATTTTGTAATGGCAAGGGTAGCTTGTCCCTGGAATACGTTTTCAAGGATGTTGAAATTTCTGTTTAGCTTAAACATGGAGAAGAGCCCATTTAACTTCTGCCAGGAGCATGTGTTACATTTAAATTGATTCTTAGTTGGGGAAGAGAATGCAACTTTTGCAGTCCCTTCCTCTCGCTTTTTCTTGTACTCAAGAAAGACTGAAGAAGCTTTGGGTGTTCTGTGCCTGGATCTTGTGTGACTGTGTGCACGTGTGTGTGTGCTTGTGTATTTAATAAATGAGACAGTGGCGGCTGGAGTTTGTGCAGCAGTTTGTCCTGTTGTCTTGCATTGTGTGCTCACTGACAAAGTGTGCCTCCTGAGAGTAGTGGACAATCACAAGGCAGGTGAACTTTTTGGGGTTTTAAAAGGCAGGTAAAAAGGTGGTGGCAGTGCTGGGCATGCTCCAGGAGATGTCTGAACCCTTGGACCCGTTATGTCCCCTGCTGAGAAGGCTTTCCGTGGGTTCTCTGTATCATCACTGAGAAAGGGACACACTATCAGATGGTGATTCACTTAGAACTGGGCTTTTCACCTGGTTGTTGTTCTTCAGTTATACAGAGCAGTACTTCTAAAAGTAGGCGGATGATGAAACTAAGCCTTAGTGAACCAGTGGGAATAAAAAATGCTTATGTATTATTTTGGAATGTTTTGGGATTTTTTTTTCTTAAATCAGACTTCTCCAGAAGTCTCTGTTGGCTCAGGGTTACAGCTGGTCTGAAAGCTTCTCTCGAAGAAGTTACTTTTGCTGGCTGCATTTCTACATAATTTTCCACAGTATCTTGCCCTTCTTTCCTTTAGTGTAATTTTAAAACATACTCTCTTTGCAATTCAGCTTATGACGTGTACATTTGTTGCAAGAATGTTAAAGACAATTTTAATGAAATATCTTATTGCCTCCTATTTTTTCCCAGACCAGAAATAATATTTCTTTTCCCTACCTTGAAAACTTAGAAAGTTAAATAAGGAACATGTTTGTTAAGTTTTTATATAGTTTATATAAATCTAGTAAACGTGGTCATCTTATTTTAAAAACTGAGTAATTGAATAGAAGATGTTTTCCAGAAATAATTAAAATCTTTTAGGACACTTAGTTAATCTTTCCATCTCTTTGCAGATGTATTTGTCAGGCCTTGCATCAGAAGATCTCTGTTTTGGTCACTCACCAGTTGCAATATCTCCATGCTGCAAATCAGATTGTAATTTTAAAGGATGTAAGTGATTACAATGTCTATACTTATACTTTGTAATTATCTTTTTTAATCTAATAAAGGGGAAAAAAAAGGTTTTAATTTTTAGTTTGTAAGTATGTTTTCTGTCTACTTATGGCTACATGTGGTTTTTAAGTTTTACAGTTATTAAAAAGTTGATTTTTCTTGGAATACCTTCTCTGAAAAATCTAATTCTGAATTTTATGCATATAAATAATCTTAAATATTTTAAATACGTGATGTGAATTAAAAATTCTTATTTCTCAAACATTTTGTCTGATTTTGAAATAAAGTTTTAGCCTTCCCGTACTTCCAATTTAATATACTGTGAGACAATTTTGAGACTGTGTTAATGCTTTGCTTTTGTTCTTATTTCTTACACTTCTGTGTGAATTAAGAACTGTGTTTATTTTGCAACAAATCCATTTTTAAATTAAGACTGAGAAATAGTCTCAGATGCCTTTGAGAATGAGCATGCCTTCAGTGCAGCTGGTTCCTTCCCAACTTTGTTGTACGAGATGCTCAGAGGCAGAGGGGAAATGCAAGGACTGAAGCTGGGACTTTTTTTCCTGTTTTTTTTTAAGGCCGGGTAGTGAAATACTAGAAATTACTTTTGATGCATCACGATGGTTCCAAAAAGGACACTATCCCTCTTTTTCCTTCTATTCAGATTGCTTTAAAAGTTAATGTAGCTCTTGAGAAATGAGTTTGTGGTAGAGCTGAAAGAAATGTGGACATGGTCAATGTTGCTCCTTGTAAGACTCTGCAAGGATCAGAAAATGAAGATGGTGTTTACCCCTGGGCTGGAGCAATATAAAAAGACTGATGGTTGGGTTGTCCTAAAGCTGCATGGCTTGGCTGTCTCCCACAGCTTCTCCAGGGAGGTGATTCTCCCCCGGCTGTAACTGGGGCTGTTCTCATCCCATTTGTTTGTTGGCCCTGTTGGCTGCTATGAGACAACTGGTCAGAGCTTAAAGAGCTTGTTTCTGCTCCTCTAAGTGAGGAACTCAGAGAGGCTTCAGCTCAGTTACTGCAGTGGGATGGGTGCCCAGTGACTGCAGAACCCCAGCGGTAGCAAGGACAGATAAGAAAAATTGTCCTTTGTGGAAAGTGTATAATGAAGATACTAAAAGTTTATATTAATTGTAGGGTAAAATGATGGGGAAAGGTACCTATACAGAGTTCCTGAGATCTGGCATCGACTTTGCTTCCCTTTTGAAAAAAGATGAGGAGGTGGTAGAACAGCTGTCAGTTCCAGGCACCCCTAACCTGAAGTCTGCCCGGAACCGAACCTTCTCGGAGTCTTCTGCCTTGTCCCAGGATTCGTCTGTCCACTCACAGAAAGATGGAGCCGTGGAACAACCACCTGTGAGTGCTCAAAGAACAGAAGTGTCTTGATTCTTGTCTGGCTAGTTTTTAACTTCAGTTTCGATACGGGCTTTCCCTGCAGCACTGGGATTTCAGGGATTATTGAATTGCATTATCAGGTGAGAGCTCACCTGCGGAGGAGCTGCCCAGCTGTGCTTGGCTGGCAGCTCACAGCTCAATGTGGTTCTGTTCAAAGCCAGCAGAGTCAGTCTGTGCAGTTCAGCATCAGCTCTGCTGGATACTGGGGGCATTCCTCGTCTGTGTCCAAAGCCAGCACACTGTGCTTCTTTCAGCCTGTGCTCTGACAGCACTGCTTTAAAGGGCCAGTCCCACTGTATTGGGTGGGTTCAATGTGTTTGTGCAGCGTTGAACTGAAATTAGTACTTTCCCTGAAATCCCGAGCTCTGGGAAGTGCATGTAGAAGCTGTGGCTTTATGCAAAGTCTGTATTTGCATGGCTGGTATTAACAAACTCATAAACATACCCACATGATCTTGAGCTGGCCCTGAGGGGGTAATCCTGGGACACCACTGCCTTGCTCTCTCCAGCCCTTTTGTTGGTGAAAACAGAAGGTTTGTATGGTGCCAGTGTGACTTCCAGGTGCCTCCTTATCTCTTGGCCCTGCACAGTGCAAAAGCAACCCTAAAGTTTCTGTACCAGAGGTTGCCTACTGCTGGTGTGTTTGCATTCACATCAAACAGTGCAGGCTCCTGTAACCCTGCTAGGCTTGTGCTAGCACTGCATCCATGGAACAAGCAATCCCTGTATGTCCCTGATGATTGTCACCTTTATGCTGTGGGTATATATTATTTCTATTTCTTCTCTATCATGAAAAGTGGTGAGATTAAAAAAAAAGAAAAAAAAAAACAACCTATGGACTTTTTAATACCTTTTTGAGGAATGATTTTATGCTCCAAAGCAGTAAACTTACATTGTTAATGTCTCAATGGCAACTCCAGTCTTAAATTCTCTTAAATTTGCAGAGACGTTCCAAACGTTTTAGCAGCATTAGGACTGTTGAATAGGGATGGGGAGAAGTGGGAAAGTGGGGTGGCTGGAGAAACAAAAAGCCAAGATAGGTTTCTCACCTTTTATGGATGAGTAGGTTGGATTTCTCTTTTCACGTCTGTCAGGTCTATTGATTCCACTGCTCTTGTACAGCCATGTCTTGTGGCAACAAAATCAACTGTTACGTGTCCACTGAACTGACACTAGTTTTCATATTGCACATTCAGCTACTTTTCATACTGCACATACAAAAAATTGTAAAATTTTTTTTTAAAGTTCCTAATTTTATTAATTTATATAATTCTTTTAGCTTCTTTATGCCTGTATAATTTTTCCTTCTCTGTTTTTCAGTGTCCCCCATCCATTGCTTGCTTTTTATCATTTGTCATTTTACTTGTTTTCCCTATTAACAGATGCTTTGTTGGTATTTACAAGGAGATGATTAGAACTTAACAGATAATTTGTAAGTCTTTGGCATATGTTGGTTCATTTTGGTACATACTTGTAGAAGAATATTTACTTTAAATACTTTTCTGGCAAGTTTGCACACACTTGCATTCTGAAAACGGAATCTTCCCCAAGTAAAGGCCTTAATTTCTGGAGCTGTTAGGAGTGAAGGTAGTATATAAGAAAAGAAAAACCTGGATAGTGGTCAGAGTAAATATTTCTGGCTATATATGAAGTTGTGTTATATTTGGTGATGCAATGCCAGATAAAATCCTCAAAGTGTTGCTTTGCAGAGTAGATTTTTCAGTATTAGTGCACCAAGACTAATTTTTTTTTGTCATAGCTATAGTTCGATAGTTAAAGTTTTTATATACATAATCACTTTATCTCCTTTTTTAATTGTTTGCTGATTCTGAACCATGACTTTCAAGTGGCTTAGTCTGAATCTATAACTACAAGGTTGATGGGGTTTATTCTGTGGGCTCTTTTTCTTTCAGGGTGAAAATGCACTGGCTGCAGTGCCAGAGGAGAGTCGCCATGAGGGAAAAATAAGCTTTAAAGTTTACAGAAAATATTTCACTGCAGGAGCAAACTACTTTGTGATTTTTATACTCTTAGTATTTAATATTTTGGCACAGGTAAGTTGTTGGGAGCCACAAATAATATAAATATGAATGTATTTTGGGTTTATGAGGGTTTTTTCTCCCTTTTCTCTTTTTATTTTCTTTTCTTTTTAATATAGTGCGTGCTTGTTGCTGTAATTTTTCCTCAATTGTGTTTGGAAGCATGATGTTCTTCAACAATTTTGTAGTGTATCTAAGTGTCAGCTTGGAATTTTGGTACCACATTGAGAGGTCTTGCACTGATCCTTATTGCAACAATTTTAATACTTCACTAAAATAATTATTTTGATGACAACATTACACAAGAATTATAAGCCAGTGTACTTTTTTAAAAAAGAGAAGAAAATCATAAGATGTATAAAAGTGGTGTTTAACAAATCTAAACAGTCTATATTTTCGAGTTCAGGGGAGTAAAGAGATTTTCTGGGTATGGGAGGACAGAGTCTGACAGAAGTGTTCAAAGAACAGCTCACCTGTTGGTAAGTGCAGGTTATGCGAGAAATTTAGATGGAGCGTCACTGTTTAGCAGAGTGAGAAAGTGAGGAAGAGGATAGGCAAATATTTTGTGTAATGCAGACGGTAGCAGGTATGTAAAAGATTTTTTTAAACAAGAAAAGTTATTTACAGACTTGCTGAAAGCAATGGTGAGCTGAGGAGGCTGAGTGCCTTATTGCTTTTTTTCTCTGTTTCTTGCTGAGAAAGCTCAAATTCATTTCATGGAAATGATTTGTCTTGGTTGTAAAAAAATAGTCTATATATTTTAACATGTTGCTTACTTCTTGCTTGTCCTCGAATTGAGTCTGTTGGAAAGATAGCTAAGCAAGATCAAATCTCTATGGTAGACTGCCCACAACTTCAAATTCACATGAACAGAAGTGTATTTTGAGATAATAACCCTGTTACATGTTTGTAGTCACCTCTTGTCACACAAGGAAGGTGGCAGTAGGAGTTTTTCCTTCCCTCTCCTCTCTCATCCTCCTTCAACCCTGTTTCTGGTAATTATCTCCTGTAAACACAAATTTCTGGACTGGTAACATCAGAAAGTTTGTTAATCAAAAAGCATTTTGGAATATCTCTTGTAGCAAATTTAGGAACTGAGAAAATGAGTTCTTTAATGTTCAATTAACATACATTAGGAAGAGCTACTATATTTTGTTTGCTAAAGTGTATTGCTTTCCTTTAGTTTGCTAACATGTAAGGTAATTTAAGGTAACTTCTTTCTTTGTAGAGCACCTTCTAATGTGCTTGGCAAATTGCTGCTGGTCTTGAAAGACTGGATGGCATACTTTTCTGAATATGAGATGTTTTCCCAGAGAGCTTGAAAGAATAGCAAGGAAATCTAATTTTCTAAATTTTTTTTAAAAGATTTTGTAATGATTCTTGTATTTGCCTCTTTTGCTCAAGGTGGCCTATGTGCTCCAGGACTGGTGGCTTTCTTACTGGTAAGTTGATGATAATAACTAGCCAGTTGTTTCTGCCTTTTCAGTCCAGTGCTGTTTGTTTAGTTAAAACGGAATGGAACCTGCTCTAGAATAGTTCAGATCTTCCTCTGATTTCCACTTCTTTTGTGGGGGAAAAAAATTTAGACTTTATGCTAAATGTAGACTGTGATTGCATCTATTCATGTTGTGATGCATGACAGCATTGATACATGAGATCTCTTGAACTAAAGATTTCAACGGAGTTGAATCTAGAAACAGCTAAACACACTTATTTAATGATGGTTATCTTCTGTGTGCATTTCCACAGGGCAAATCATCAAGAAAAGTTGAATCTCACAACAAATGGAAATAATGGAACAAATGAGACTGAACATCTAGACCTTAACTTTTATTTGGGAATTTATGCAGGTAATTGCACATGCACGTGTGTGTGTGTCTAAGAACTATTTATTATCTGATTGAGAGTTTTGAGAGGTGCAAGGCAATTGCAGTGTGGGGAAATGTGATTTCTAGCAGTAACTGAGCAGTGTCTTAACAGATTAGAAGCCTGAGTCTTGCTTTCGGATTAAATAGATTGCAATAAATAAAATAAATCTGATAGAAGAAATAGGTTGAATGCAGAGTCTTAGTTTGCTTTGCCTGGATTTTGGAAAGTAAACCAGGAATTGAGTATTTGAAAAGTCAGTCACGTTAAGGTTGAGGTTATTGTCTGTATATTAATAAGTCATTGAGCTAAATCTTCAGTCATTATATGGATGGCAAGAGGCATTAGAAATGGATCTTTGTTCTGTGCTGTTCTAAAACTTGGCATGGCTACATTTCTTCTGAAGTGCTATAGCAAAAGAACAAGTTTTTAAAAGGCATCCTAGATGGATATGCAAAGCAGGTTGTTAAAAAACATTTCAATATATTTCAATAGGTAGCATTATGCTTCTGAATATTCAGAAAAGGGCGTTGATCCTTGCATTTAGGCATCCAAACATCTTGAAAAACTGCTCTCAGATGTAGTAAAAACTGCCACAGAAAAATCATGTGCATGCTCTCAGATTCTGCTGCTTAACACTCCTAGTGATGTATGGTTTTGTATGGCATGGTAATTTCTTCATGGAGATGTAAATGATTGGTGTGAGAAAACAGGTGGAATGCCAGAAGAATATGCATTGAATGTATTCAGAAACATCTCCATGGGTGAGAGAATAGGTGCAGGATTTTTTGTTTAGTTTGTTTTCTGGAATCCACGTGGTCTAAGTGGTTGACAAAAACCATTGTATTTGGCCTGGAAAGCAGCAATTTAGGAGCCAGATAAACTTTGCTCTTATTTTCTTGGTGTAATGTCTTATTTCGTGAACCGTTCCAGTGAACTGCACAGTATGATTAAATGTGGCAAATTTCTCTTTCTCTGACCAGATAGCCTAAACCACATCAGTTAAAATTTTATCCTTTAAGGAATATTTTGCTCTGGACAGCAGAACAACAAAAGCTACCTTTATATTGAAATGTTTAGATGACTTAGTGAGATATTTGCAATGGTTGAACAGACAGCATTGACTTATCTACGCAGAATTGTAAGTGAAGTTGACAAAGTTATAAAAAGGTAGTACATTTTATATGAAACACGTAATAATCCAACTCATCTTTTTCTATAATCTCTAAAACAGTATAAAGCAATTCAACATTTTTATTTGTGATTCTCAATGTTTGGAAAAACAAAAAAACCCCACCACTGTAATTCCTGCTTCGTCCTTGTTGCTTCTGTGAAACAAAGATTTAAAAGAGTAAAATTGCTGTTAATAGGAAACACTGTTGGCCACAACTGAGGTACCAAATCCACACCTCTTCTATAAGGTGAACATGCAAAGGGCCCTTGTCTCTCTTGTACTGAGGTTCCGAGCTTGTGTACAGGGAAAGCAGAGACAGACCAGGTGAAGGACTTGGAAGCACATCTTGTTCCTCCTTCTCCCCAGCCATTGGGTCCGTTCAGGTGTTTTGTTCTGTGAGGGTCATACAGACAGATTCCAGCTGCTTCCAGGCCTGAATAACGCTGGACAGAAATGTGGGGTTCCCAGGATGTGGTCCCTCTCCTCGTGTTGCTCTCACAGACTGCAGTTAGGAATGGGCTGTGCCACAGCCTCCTGCTTCGTGCCTCTCCTGCTCCGTTTTTGCATGGCCCAGCTCTCCTGTTTGGGTATATGCAGTTACTTTTGGAAAAGTTGTCCTTTCCTACCTGTTCTGGAATGCAGCAGCTGGGACTAGGCAAACAAACTGTCATCCCAGCCACCATCTTTTTTCTTAAAAACAGCACCTCACAGAACGTGAGCAGTAAACTGCAAGCAGACAAATGAAATAGTGATGATACCTTTTCTTGCTCCCTGGGAAGATACAGAGGAAAGCAGGATGGAATAACTTAACCACGTCACATAATTTAAAACCTCCCTCTTTCCCGCTGTTGCTATAGCTGTTCCTGAGTTGTGTACGATTCTAACCTGCCTTTAGAATAGGCAAGGTTTTCTGCTGATAGTTGAGGTCTAACTTCAGCATGTCCTCAAGACCTGAGGTAGCTGTGCTAATTTTCTGAAGCAGATCACGTGGAGCCTGGAAGCTCTGCCAAATGTAGGGTTTACACCTTCACTGTTCACCCTTATTGACAGGAAATTTGGGCAGCCACATTGGAGGTTATGCACAGCAAACAGAGCAACAGCAATCTCATTATTTATTTCAGTTTTTTGCCCTCTAGCACCCTCGCCTTGTAAGCAGAGTTTTGCCCAGAAGAGAGACAAAGAGTCTGCAGACCAGTTCCCTAGAAGGACTCTATTTCATGTGGCATAAGGAATGCATCTTATAAAGTGTGAAAGAAATACACTTTGATTTAAATGATTTGGTGTGTTTTACAAGGGGAAGAATGGCATGAGTGGTTTGGGCTGATTGGGAGTAACTCAAGGTTGTCTCTAAATAGCCATGTATGTATTACTTGTTTAATACCTGCTGGCAAGAGTTGAATCTTCACAGTGACCTCTGCAAGCCACAATTATACATGGCACTGTGAAATGAATTTTTTAGTAAGGCTGTTATGCAGAAAGTTTTAATGCACATTTATCTCATGGGTTAACAGACATTTCCTACATTTCTATGAAGTACCAATTCTTTCAAACAGAAAAAGAGAAATTGATTAAATTGATTCTGTGATAGTAACTGAAGCTAGTGACAAATGTATCTATGTTCTGTACTCAGTGTGAGTCCCCCTGGGGTTAAGTTTGGATTCTTGCTATATGCAGAAGTCCAGAGAATTTGGTTTTAGTGCAGTTTTATTTTTAGCTTTTTTTTCTTCTGAAAGATCCACATCTTTTTGGAGGCTCTATTCATATTTGTTTTTTTTTTTAATTCCAGGTTTAACAGTGGCTACAATACTATTTGGCATAATAAGAAGTCTTCTGATGTTTCAAGTTCTTGTCAATTCTGGTCAGAATTTGCACAGCAAAATGTTTCAATCCATTTTGAAAGCTCCTGTCTTGTTTTTTGACAGAAATCCTATAGGTAAGTTTATTAGTAAAAAAAACCCACTTCAATGTTTAATGTATTTCCCCGATTGCACAAACTATACCATTTCTGGACAATTACAATCTGATGGTATTTTTGCACTTTTGTTGGGTTTTTTTGCTTCTTCTACCTCGACTTTCTAAATTTAAATTTTTACTTAAACACTTTAATTTCAACAGTGTAGTCTTTTTCAATTTCGAGGTCAGACTGCTTATTGATGGTTCATCTTACTATCTTTAAATGCAGCTTACAGAACAATGAATTAGCTGTAGCTTTGGTGTTGTACGTTGACCTGCTGTTCTGATGCAGTTTCACAGGGTGTCCCCCATATGCTGAATGTGTATGAATGCATTTTGTAAAACTGTGGTCCAGTTCCTTATGTTCTTCAAAAGAAAGGAGAGAGAAGCTGGAGCAGAGTGAAGAGACTGGGGAAGTGGGTGGTACTGGTTGACTAGCCAAAGGTTTCTCTTTTACATGAGAAACAGAAACCTGATGGTCTTCCCTCCCTTAGAAAAAAAGAGACATGGGCTTGTTCTCATAGCACCAGGAGGCATTTAATTGTAAGCATATAGGGGGAAGGCTTTATTGTTTCAGAGAAATTAGCAATATTTTCAGGAAATAGATAATCATGTGGAGAAAAGGTTCGTGCCCTTGATATGATGAATGAAATGTGTACGATTAAATCTTAAAAAACACCCCTACAACTGCAGAAGTTTAGTGCTGTGTTACGTGGCTTAAATGTACTGTGAGTGTCTGGAAATGTGAATTCAAGGCCACTGCAAAGGATTAGAAGGGAAGCTGAAGAAATGGGTTAGTGGAGAGCTAGTGAGAGCACATACATCAGAAGAAATCCTAGTGCTGATGTGTCAAACAGGGATTTTCCTCTTCTATCTCTGATGGCGTGTGTGTGCAGTACATGCAGTAACTGTATTTTTGAGGGAATACATAATGATCTTATAAGAATGCCCATAAATCTGGTTCATAATAACAAACTAAGAACCAGAGAGAAAACATCAGCAACAGTGTAGAGTAACACCAGTTTGCTTTGTAACACTGTGAAGCTCTAATTAGCAGTGCATTGTAAAACTGACATTCCTAAAACCTGCCTGTCGCTGGTATTCACACACTGTTGTGACTTAGATGTGTGTTTCTATTAGTCAACAGGTATTTTATAATAGAAGATTAACTTCAGGATGCATGTATTTCTTTCCCTTCATCTTTCTTTTGGTCATGGTGGCATGCAAAAGTACTGCCGTTCTGATCTCTGCATTATTTGAAAAAGGAAAAAAGAAAAGGGAAGAGGTGACACATGAGACAATGTTCTTGTTCAGAATTGCAGCATTTAGCAGTTCTGAAATTCTGTTTGTAACATCTGTATTTCATCGTCTGATTTACATGGATTTTTTACTGTTTATTTATCTTCTAGAACTTCACATGCTATTTCTTGCCTTGAGGTGGGATGTATTTTTTTTTTTTCCTCTACCTTTCTTTTAATATGCCTGTGAAGGACACACTAAAAAGAAACTGAAATTATTAAATGTGCCTTTTTCTAGGGTTGTGATTGTAATAGCTAAGCCAAACTACTAGTTATCATATCCCATATTAGCAAAGCTGATATTGCAATGTCAGATCTGTCATTTAAGCATCCAGCATGTTCTCAGTATTTGTGTAAGGTCTGTAAGACCTCAGCAGAAGCAATTGCTGAACTGAATTTTGCTGCTATATTTATCAAAAAATAATCAGTAATTAAAAAATGCCACGGCTGGTATTTTGAACACATGGTGATCTGTGTTCCAGAGTTGAGGAAGGAAACTAAATAAATAGACATCCCAAGCTCTTGGTATTTCTTACTGGGGAAGCGGAGTAACGAGGAGCATCAGGGAGTCTACATTAGGAAATGGAAATACGTGGTGAATCATGACATGTCTGTCAGCTCCCAACAGTGTAGATCCAGTCAGTCTTGGCGAATAAATGAGGTGACTTATTTCTAAAGAAATTATGCTTTGTGAATCAGTTTAGGCATGAACCCAAGATCTTTCTCTACAGATTGCATTAGCAATATATAGGGAGGGGAAGGTTGTAAAGGGAATAGTAACTAGCATTTTACCCAGATGATAGAAGAATGTCAATGTATTTTTGGAACCTGAATTACATAGCAGAGAGAGAAAAGGAATATAAGGACCTCTCTCCTTTCTCCCTTCCCAGCCAAAAATATTTGTATGTACACAGATTTCACCTTTCTATAATTTGGCATAGGTCTAAAAATAGTTAAACATTACTGCATATTTTGCACTGGAAGAACCTTATTAATAAATGACTGCATCTCTCTTTCTTTCTTAAGCGTTCAGCCTAACCCTACTGAACTGATAATCTTAAATGACCAAAGTGTATTGTCTTATCCAGCATTCAGAAAAAAATGCCATTTCTTTATGACTGAAATTGAAGTTTATCAGCAGGTATCACTACTGCATCACTTATACAGCTATTGTGAAAGCTTGATGGGTAGTTGAAGTCTTAGTATTTTGGGTTTTATGACATCTGACTTGTCTGCATTTGTTCACAAAACTTATTTTTGTGAGTGTAGAATTTGGCTCTCTGGAAACTTCCTTTGCTCTTCTACTCATATCCCAGTAAGGGAATTACATGAATGTCAAAGTATCTGTAAAGTAGGAAGATGTGGACGTTTTCTATTTCACAGTGGATGCTTTATATATTGCTCTTCACATGTCACTTGCAGGAATAAAGGGGTTGATTTCTGTGCACGTCTAGCACAAGAGGGCAGCATGATCTGTTTTATCCCAGTCGAGCATTACAGTGGCTTCTTAGAAGGCTAACAAAATTCATCTGTTATGTTTTTAGAGATGATATTTGAGAAGTGAATTTTCAACCTCTCCGCTGAGCAACAGTAATGCAGTTCCATTCAGTTGTCTTCATTATCTGCAAGAATAGTATTTTCTCCTGATCTTTTACACAATAAGCTTTTCAGCTTCATGTAGTGCTCAGTTCAGGAACTTTTTTCGTTTTGGAAATAGTGGCCAAAAAGTCAGATAACCCTCTAGAGTCAGTAGAGTCCCACCAGGGAGACCTTCTTCAGCCATTATTCCTTTTAATTTCTTTTTCAAGATCTTTGTAACACTTCAAATCAAATTTGTTATAAAGCTAGGTGAAAGGGACCTGGACTGCAGCAGCAAAGACTTGGTTTGGGACTTGCCTCTTTTTAAATTAGTTTCTTACTGAATAGTTCAGAGAATTCTAGTTTTGACAAGCTTTAGGGTTTGATTCAAGATTACTTGCTTAGCTTGCAAATGAATTGTTCTTTTCTGGGATTTATGGCCAGAGATTAGAGAAGGGATGCTAATGTGTAATGCATAATTTTCAGTTATGGTAGTTTTAGTGTAAATTGTGTGTAGTTTTGAATTGCATTGAGTTTAGGAAGCTGAAACCTGCTGCTGCTCTGCTGATGGGTGCTGTAAAAAGGAATGAATGATACACATTAATTCATTCAGATAAAATAGAAATCTCTTCCCCTTCTAGAGATTCTGTCTAAAATTTAAGTTGAACCAGAATCACTACACAAATGCAGCTTTTCTTTTCTTTTTCCCCCAAACTGTATCTCCCCAAACTCTTGGTTCTGACAGTTCATAGGAGGAAGACAAATATTTTGGCAGACTTTACAGCATTTCTGGCCTTCTTAGAAATGGGAAGCACTAAATTGTGTGATGGTTGTCCTCCACCTGTTAAATTAACAGATTTTTTTTTTCCCCACAGATGTTTTGTGGAAGCATTAAATAAACATTGATCCCTTTGGGTGCTTACCTAGACTTTGAGATTTGACCGGGTTATAAAGAGAAATACTCTTTTTTTGATTTTGGCAGCCAGAAATGACATGCTGAACTGATAGCTAGTAGCAGCACATGAAAGCAAACTCCAAATATAAAAAGATTAAAATGTGAAAGAAAGCTGTTGTTATAAGGAAGAGTTTGTTTTTCTTTAAGGCATAAGGATTTTAATTATGATCTTCATAAATCAAGTGTTGAAATGCTTGTAATTTGACAGAGAAAGTTTCTTTATGGGATTAAAAGCATGTTCATCAATGCACAAATGCCTATCTGCATTTTATCTGACAGAAGTGTCAAATGGGCAATGTTGTTGAAGTGTTTCAACCATATAATATTTGCAACGAATATGGTATTTCAGCAGTCTGAAAATTACAATAGTGATAATGAGGTTGTTAAATTATACTTTATCAGATGGATAGTGAAACTGCTCTAGTTAGTGTACATTAATGTATGCTTGTTCACACAAGTGATTCTGCTGAACAAGTAGCATGTTTAAACAAGAAATACTGGTCTTAAACTGTGTGATTTACAGTAGGTGGTGTTTTGGCATATCATGCAGTTAACAAGGCAAAGCTTCATGTTAAGATACTTCGTTTGTAGTCTCATTCGTCACTGATATAAATATTCAGTAGCAATGCCAGGAAATGTATTGTATTCCTATTTGACTCAATGACTCAATTGCTTGCTTTCTTTCTTTCTTTTTTTTTTTTTTTTGAAAACAAGATCTGTGCTATCTTTCTGATGCAGTTCTCAGATATATCCTTGTGGTCAAGATGAATTCTGCAGGGTTGTGAAAAACTGTACCAGCTCTTTTGACAGCTTTCATGTTCTCTTCAGCTAATACAAAAAAAATACATTTTCCTTAAAGCAGCAGAGGCTTTGTTTTGGACTCTCTGTGCCAAGCTCTAAAGCGCGTTCACATGTGCACAGGTTTGTTAGTTTACGTTGAAAAGAAGTCCCTATAGGACAGCCTTTTGTTGTAAAATAAAAACACAGATTCTCTCTTCCGTGTTGGTAATCACTTGCATTTATTGTTATTAAGATGGCAACACAATGGGTTCCATCAATCATCAAGATCCTTAACAACCACACAACGTTGTAAATATTATGTTTGGGTGTTTGAGTGGAACAGCTCGTCACTGAGGTAGGTGTGGTAATTAAAACCTGTTAGGTTGCTACATGTGTTAAAGGAAAAACCCTTTAATGTTTTTTTCAAATAACAATGGCGATATGTACTTTAAATCTTATCAGGGCGTGATTATTAAATGATGTTTTATGGGAGTTGCTCATTTACTGTTAGTATTATCGTGGCTTTGTTAAGAGTTTAAATAGTCTTATGCTTCCATGTGTTTTATCACCATTATGATTCTGTCAAGAACCTTATAAAGTTGATTGCTATAGGAGTCGTCTTTAAAGTTAGTAAATGGCACTCTGGAGTTATGTTTACATTTATTATCTATTAGCATAACTCGATTCAACTCTATCCTATTCTTTTCTGCAATAATAATTGAATGAAACTTGGCCATAAACCGATGAGACAAGCCCATTACATTTTCAGTTCACCGAGTCAGAGCTCACCCCATTTATGCCTAATACGGGAGATAAAATTAAAAGGTTTGCGGAAAAGCTGTTTGTAGGAGGGGACGAGCCATTATTTGACAGGGAAATAGCGTGAAGCTTGTACTGACAGCCAGTTCCAAGTGCAGCCTCTTGCTTTCCCGGCACAAGATTCCACGTCCCTTCGTAGGGATTTTCTATCTTCTTCACATTAAGATCCCCTGGTGGGGAAAACAGCCTGCTGCGAAACTCATTTCTGACCATATGCTGACCTGCCCAGATACTGCAAAGTCTAGTGTTTTCATTTACTGAAGCAGCTACAGAGAGAGCTGCTCTTACCCCGCCTCAGCCGAGCAAAAAGGAGGCATGGAATGTCGAGCAAAACAGAGAAGGCTAATTAAAAATACTGGCTTTAGAAGACTGCACAGAAGCTGTTCAGAGACATCCCTTTCCTGCAAGTGCAGTGGGGAAAATAAAAACGAAATTTTGTTTTAGTCTTGCATAGATGGCATGCTGTTTTGGTGAGATTTGTGGCAATGAGGAGCTAAATGTTGGTTGGAGACACTTGAAAACAGAAATATTACTGCTGTAATATTGATGGAAAACTGCAAGGGACTTAAAAAGAGGGCCCAGCTGAGGTGATGCAGCTACAAATAAGCTTTTAGAAATAATCCAAATTTGAGGATTTTTTTGTTGTTTTGATAATAACTATTTTAAATATGTACATTTTTTTGCTGATTTTAATCTGTTTATAAATTGTGGGATGCTGCTACGACTGCTGTGGATAGTGGGGACTGGAAGTGCTGCATGGATAGAATGTCCTCTCTTGCTGTTTGTGGATGCTTGCTTTGAGTGGAAATGCATGTTCCTGAGAAATGAGGAAAAACTTATCAAAACTCACTTCATTCCACCTTGGAACAAATTTCCAAAAATAAATCACTTTGGAGAAGAGCTGGGGAGGGATGATGAATAGACAGGTGGTGAGGCCACGTATACGGAACGTGGGAAAGGCAGCCCAGATCTTCTCCCTCTCTGGTTTAATGTGAGCCTTGAACGTGTGGCTCCCCCATGCCGGGTGGCAGCCAGGCACATCAGGCTCTTGGCTGTGCCATGACCTTCCATTGCTGTCCCTTATGGACACACAGACACAGTTAGAGCACTATAGTCTTTGCAGAAAAACTAGCCTGCTTTGATGGGGTGTTTTGGGGTTTTTTTTTGCTGAATCTGAGTAGCTGGAAATTAAAACCAACACTATCACAGTGCAAACTCATTTTGTTATCACTGTTCTGCTTTATACTGCACAGAATTCTTTCTCCCAGATGATCCTAGGTAATCTGCACTGCAGCATCTGGGTGAATTAATTAGTTGAGGTTTCTTTTTTTTTTTTCGGATTGCCAGCATCTTGCAGATTATGCAACAAGTGAGGATTAGTTTGTGCCTATGGTGATCTTGTAGAGTGTTTGGAAACAAAAGGCACTTCTTGATCCAAAATTAAAATTTTAGTGTAGAAAAGAATGGCTGTTGTATGTGAATCTGCCTGTTTCGGCAATCCAGAATAAAGCCCAAAGAACAGAAATAACAGCAGAAGCAGAGGTACCGAATCGAATTTAACTTCAGTGTGTTGTTCAGTTTAAAAAAATACAAACTTTGTTATTTACAAATAGTACAATACAGCATTACTTGCTGTCTTCCCCAGATAATTTTTTTTTCCCTTCATCAAAATTATTAGGTACTTTGTCAGGGGCTTTTTGTTACATATTCAGGTGACTGCATACACAGAACCTCTTTCAGGTTTTGATTTTTGATGTCATTTTATGGAAGGTAATGTTTTTTTGGAGAGGGCAACATTATTACAAGCTGTATATGTTGATAGCTAGCAGCCTTAAGAGAGCTTTTCAAAGTGTTCTAAAATAGCATCAAGCATATGAAGAACATTTGTTTGTTTGTTTGTTTGTTTTATTAGTTACTGGACAGTAGTTCTGTAATTAGAGTGGTAGTGTGTAATGGACATTAATTATTGCTTGTGGCTATACTGACCTTGAGGCAGGTAGCTTGAAACTGGAAACTGCAGGTTCATTTCTGTTTGGGGTTTGTTTTAATGTTCATTTAAATTTAGGCTCTTGTTGAACATTTTCCTAGGTGATTCTTATTTGCATACTTCGTTGCCATAGCTTTTGATTTCGACTTGAGCAGAAAATTTAGTTGTGGTGGTCCCAAAGGGAGGTTGTGGAGTGAGGAGGTTTCTGAAAAGTCTGGATAGGCTGGAGCTGCTTTAGCTATTACTCAGCTAATGCTGGGTAATAGGAAGTTGTATTCACAGAGCCAGCAGGCAAAAGCAAGTTGCTGTATGGCAGAAGGTGGTAGAGTCTTCATTCTCAGCCGTTTGGTTCAGAGTAGAGTGCCTTTTGTGCTCAGGAGGTGGTTTTGGTTTCATGTTTGACTTTGCACTGTTACAGAAGACGTACGAATGACTTTTGACCTGTTTGTCTTCTAGTCGTAGGATCCCCTCATCCTTCCTCATTTGCCAGTTAAAGAAAGAGTATAAAGGTCATTAATATTTCTCAAACTTGAGCTTTTATCATGTGCTACTTGTGCAACATTAATGGCATTTGAAAATTCAAAGGAAGTTTAGACTTAAACTTTTCATAAGATCGTAGTTTTTCTGTCCACTGTCCAAGGTTTTGGTCAGTTTTCATGCACTGTGTACCTGAATTCATCCTCTGCTTTCTGTGTCCAGGAATGCTACTTTTCTTGTCCTCTTTCAAGCATAAAGCTTCACTAGCTTGAGTTAGTGTTGGGTCAGAAAGTGCAGAATAATCTGAAGGTGCTTGGAAATCTGAGTAGGTGAAGTTTTGGAACTTGGACATTCCTGCTAGCAATTAAAAGGAATGATAGATAGAAGAGAGAGATGGTCTAACTCTTCCTCAATTTTCTTTTTATCATATGTGATGAGATTTCTCTGTGTGTGTGTGGTAAACCTCTTTTTTCTCAATGGAATTATCATCTGTTTAATATGTAAATGATGCAATAGAGAATATTGCCAATTCGTGTGTAGGCAAGAAAAAACTCTGCTTTGTGGTAAGCTTCCCTTCATAGGGAATACATGTTTCTTTGTCCCTGTGTTTATTCATTTCTCAGAATAATTTCATGTTCATGAGTTTGAATGTTCACAACCCAAAATAAATAGTTTAGTCTACATTTTAGGCAAAATTCCTACATCTCTTCTTAAGATGTCATGATTAATTTCTCATACAGGAATACCACCCCTGCCCCATCCTTTCTAGGACATGCCAGAGGGACAGTAAGTGATTAGATGCCAGGAGCATTTGCTCAGTGTTGGGTTTTTTCCCCCCTCTCTCCTTTTAAATGTGAATACTCAAAGCTGTAAACGTCACACTATCTTGTTCCTCTCTTCTTCTAGAGCACTTATTTTTTTGTTTAGAAATCTGTCATGCTGATCTTTAGAGAAGAGATGGTGTCTGTATTCACTTACAGAGTTAAGTCTCTGTGCTTAAGGATGGGTATCTAGGATTTGGAAAGTGCCACTTAGATTAAGAGAAAGAAATGAACTGTATTTTTATTTTCAAAATAGATGTACGTATATGTTTATGTAAAACCCCATACGCTTTGCCTAAGGTTAGTGTAATACTTCTTTCCCTTCTTCCTTTATTAATTCCCCAGTCTCCTTTTAGAAGAGCAGTTCTCCTCTCTCCTGTCTCAACAACCAGCCAAAAGTAAACCATCACAGTTAGCTTTCCAGAATATTTCTGGTATTTCCTTACTAAAAAATGTTGAAGTGGTTTAAAGAAGAGTTCGTAGTTCTTACCTTTAGTCAGCTAATGTTCCCTTACCATTGGAGAAAACAAAAAGTTATTTGATGCTCCTTTGAGACAAAAGATACCTGCAGAAACCTCTGCAAATTTAAAGCCTCAGAACTGTGAAATATGATGGTTTTAGCTTTAGAAGTGTTTTTTTCTATTAAACTAACAATATAGAGAGAATTTTTTTTCTTCAGTATTTTCAACAGAAAACTAGTTATGCTAGACTTATTCAAATATTAAATCTTATCTAACGAGAGCTTTCAAAATAAAGCCAAGTTTGACAGAAAAAAGTGCCTTGAGGTTTTTATAAAGCTGACAAGTTTTAATATTCCAAATACGTAGTGACAATGATCTTTTTTCGTAATTAAGCTACAAGTATGATTTAATATTGAATTCAAAGCCATTCACTGAATGCTGCTTATATTTAAACCCCCAAAAATCCCCAAGAGAAAAAATGGAAAAAAAAAATCCCAACATATTTTTTTTATTCAGATAAGAAAAAATAAACTCTGCTGCACCTCAATTTAATAACCAGTGTTGCTCAGCTACTACTGAAGGCTTAAGGACAGTGTTTAGAAGTGATTGTTCAGAAATAAGTGTTTCTCTAAGATTATGAGGGCTTATACAGATGATTTTGTTCACCTGCTGAGTGTTTAAGAGTGGAAATGTCCAATCTGACGCTTTCCAGAAATATTTGTTTGCTTCAAAAATAGAAACATTCCTGTGGAAAAATAGGATTTAATTAATTTTTGTCCCATCTTAGCCATGTACTAAAGCAATATTATTATGTACTTTTAATAGAGACACAAATGTTGGGTGAAATACAAAATCCCAAGTTTCTGAAACGATCTGAGATGTTTTTAGCTTAAAATGTAGTGTGAACACTGTGTGAAGCTGTGAACACTGCCTAATTTGTTAATACCTTCGTGCTCTGCCTCTGTTGTTTGTACTTCTCATGAGATGCAAGATGTTCAAATGCTTGTTGAGTACTTGTTATTAATTTTAAAATAGGCATGGAAGTATTTTGAATAGAAATCTTATGTATTGTTCAATTAAATGGGCAGAAAGAGAACAAGTTAGTACAACTGAAAGACAGTACATTTAGATTAGCTATTAAAAAGAAAGCCATTGCTGTGAGGGTAGTGAGGCACTGGCACAGGTTGTCCAGACAAGCCTGTGGATGCCTTATCCTTGGAAGTGTTCAAGCCATGTTGGATGGGGCTCTGAGCAACCTAGTCTTGTGAAAGGTGTCACTGCCCACTGCAGGGGGGTTGGAACTAGGTGGGCTTTAAGGTCCCTTCCAACCCAGGCCTCATTCTGTGTTTCTTTGATTTTATGGGTCTTGGAAAATCAGAAGGATACATTCATTCTTTGACTCTCTGAGGAGGAGATGCAAAAATACTCTTCCAGCTAGTGACCTGCAGCACTTGGGTAGCTTTGGGTTTTTACTACAAAGTAAATGTGATGAAAAAAATGTTTCAGCATGGAAGAAGGCTTTAAAGACCTATCATACCTCTCAGATTTGGTGTAAAGTAGGGATTTATACTTATCTTTCTTCTCATCTTTAAAGGGGTGGTGATTCTCCATAATGGAACTTGACCGGCAGGATAGACAGAGAATGCTGTTGGTGTAAGAGGAAGTGTGATGGGTGTAACACTTGCTCCTTAGACCAATTTTTCCTCTTGCTGTATGCCTTTCTGCTGTGATACCAAAGCAATTCAGAGAGGAAACAGAGCAGGGAAGGCAGTTATTTTAATTAGTGAATTTTATCCTCAGAGGCTTTTCGATCTAATTCGGTCGTCTGATTTTCTGTTGATTCTTCCAAATGCTTCAGACTTAGTCAGACAAAAGCCTTTTTCTTCACAATTGTCAAATTTCATTGAATCTTGAGTCTTGGTGATAGAGCTTAATTGTCAGCAAAATAAGTCTTGGTTTCTGTAAATTGTTTGATCCTCAGTTGGTTTAGAAGTGACAATATACTTTCATTTACAGGGTTTAGATACTGTTTTCATGTGGCATGTGGAGCAAAGTTGGACCAACCAAAAACATTATTTCAGTTGTTTTCTGTCAGGAAGGCTTAGACAAAGAGCTTAGTCTCAGATCCTTTAAAGTTCAAGCATCTGCCACTAGGGGCAAAAATTATTTTCCTGAAGGCATTCATCTTTTATTGTAGATTTACTGTGCTGCTTCACTTGGTTGATAATCTAATTTAAACCTTGGAGATGATTCATACCTCCTCAAGGGGATTCACAGCTAGTTTAAATTGTATGATGTCAGAACTTCTCAGTTCTTCTAGGATCTCTTTTCTGAACATAATGGTCCTTTGGGTGTTTGAATGCACTGAGGAGGAAAGAATATAAACCATGAGAGATACAGTTTTACAACGTACTTTGGATTTTTTTTCAGTATTTATTTGGTTTTCTAGTTCAGGTAACTTGTGATGTCTTGACTTAATTTAGGTCCTAATCATGCCAAGTGGTCCATTGTGGACAGACTTCTGCAGGTATGAACATGGTACCAGTAGAAGTAAGGAACCTTCTGGAAGGTAGACTAGACCATGTGCTGTCCTAGAGACTTCGGTTTCATAAGCCCAGCATTTTGTATACCGACTGTATTATGACAGTTTTCCAGAAAAACACTGGATTATGAAAGGTAGCAAAACCTTGATGTCAAGAGACATTTCAATTTCCTTTCTCAGAAAACCAAAAGAAGCAAACAAACAAACTCCCAGTTGTCTGGAAGGTCCTAAAAGGTTTTAGAGTGATCCAAACACTTAAACTTGTTCATGACCCCTTCCTGGAGGCATGACCACTGTATAGTTGACCAACTTCAGGAATTGAATGTTCATATTAGGAATGGGGACTGCTATTTAAGGACTTCTTCCCTAGAGTCAGGCAAGGACAAAATAGACTTTCAGAAAATTCAGAGGTGTTGTAAATACTGTTCAGCTGTGATGAAAAGTTTGTTGAATGCTTTTCATATGCATTCTTAAGCTACATTTTCAAAACTATCAGAGCCAACATTTGTTCTCCAAATATTCTAATTAAATAAACTACTATGCTAAGTTGTTACTAATTAATACTCTGAATTTTAGTAGTGGTTAGTTTATTAACACAATTTTACCTTTTGTGGTTTTTTTTGCTTGGAGGTATAGTTTTGTTTCATGTGTTTTAACGATGTATCCACAAATTGATCCAGACTCAAGTTCTGTGCTCATGCTGTTTTGGGAAGAAGGAAACAAAAACACAATATATTTTTCTGTCATTTGCTTTCATTATTATATGTGTACTTTTCCATTTTATTCATGCCTTATCAGAAATTTGATATCATTTTCAATGCAGAATAATGGCAATAAAAGCTGTTGTTTTTAAAGAACCTTTCTCAAAATGTCTGGGGTCAGCGATCAGTAATTACTTGCAAAATTTTTAATGCATATTACAAAATATAACTTGTGCTTCAGGTCCATGAGATGATTTAATAGTGGTTTATGTATTGGATATGTATACTTGAGTGATAGGTATTTTTGTCATAGTCTTTACATGGCTCCTCTAGCTGTCCTGTTTGTTACAGTCCCGGAACTTGTTTCATCCTAATGTATCTGATGTACTTTCAGCAGAAAAGCTGCTGGTTTAAAAAAGCAACAAAACCAAATTGTGGTGAAAATGGGCATCAGGAAAACAAAATCAATTGTAAGTGAACTGTTAAAATCCCATGACAGACATGTTTCGAAGGAAGAAAGAAAACTTACTGATAATTCCTTTACCTGAAAGCTTAGTTGGTCTTGTGAAATCTTAAGACCCCGTATGAATGAAATTAGGCAAACTAATCAGAGTATACTCTAAAGACTAATGAGACGCAACTGTTTCCCCTCCAGTTCTATAGTTAGGAGAGTGAAATATGCTCCTGTAAGAGCAGTTTGATGCAAGAAGTAACTAAAATCCTCTGAATTGTTTTCTAAAGACATCTTTTTCTATAGATAGTATGTCTTCCCTCTTCTGTCAGAGTACAGCCTTATGAACAGTCTGTATGTGTCCAGTGCCTAGGGCATGCAGTATTGTCCTGGATGCACTTTGCCATCTTCCTTCAGGTGACACTGGCTTTTTGACTTCCACAGTTTTAGGTCGGCAACTATTTCAGAACCCAATCTCTCCCTTGCTGTATTTCCCATGTTTTTCAGTGCAAAACACCCTTTCTGTTGCCTATGGCTCATGTGTTACTCCCCTATCTGGCTCTTTTTGTCACTCCGCATTTCCAAAACATCAGTTCAGGCACTTTTCTGCACTTTTAAGTGTTGCAGTCACCTTGTGTTCACCTTCTATTCTTGCTTTCACAGTCCCAGCTGTTCCACACTTCCTAGTCTGTGCCTCGCTGTGTTGGGCTTTGTGCCTTGGTTGTGCTTGGGATGACATTTGTACCTAGAGCTTGTGCCATGCCGTGGTGAAGGAGAATGGAGGAGGCGATGTTGAAGGAAGAGAGAGGAGAGGAAATGGGGAGTGGATATGCAGCGACTGAAGCTGAGGGGGAAGGCAAGGAGAGGACACATATAAGCAGGGCAAAAATTGAAGTCACTGTGTACACAAAGCTCTCTCCATATCCAAACGCCCCAGTTTTGGTGAGGTCTGTGACTGTGACTACCAGTTTGTCTCTTGACAATTCTGTCTTGCAGCTGCTCCCCAGGGCCAGATGGAGAGAAGAGTTTTTCTTAATCTTACAGCCGCAGTATACTGTGAGGGAGTCTAACAGGAGTTGTAGAGAGGAGTGTGACTTGGTTTGAGCATTAGCCTCTTCCCCATGCAAAGCTTTTACTATTTCTGCACCTGGTAAATGGAGCTGTTGGCACATTCCGGTGTTTTTAACTCCCTCCCTCATCATTTTGCGTGTTTATCTTTCATTCTTACATCTTTGTAACTTCCTGCTCGCTGTGCACTAACGTTCCTCCACAATCTGGCACTTTTTCAACTTAAAGTCATCTCTTGAGATGAACCAGTAGCGTTGTAACCGCAGTGCACTGACAGCAGTTAAACCTATGGGTGGGGAAAGCTCATTAATTCCGTGACCCCTTTGTGTTCCTGTGCTTTAAAACACATCTTGTCCTGCAACTTTCTGTTCCAGCTTACTGCTCCATCTTCCCTTAGCTCGTTATTCCTTCTGTAGTCAATTGTGTTGGTGTCTCTTAACTGACACAACAAACTCTTCAGGGCAGGGCATGCTGCTGGCTGCGTGATGGTCCAGCCTGCATCCCAGTGAGGCTCTGCCTCCTGCTCCAGATACATTAATCCTCTTCTGGGTGTTTCTGACATGCAAACAGCAAATGGCAATGTTCTCAGGAGTCCCTTGTTCCGAGCTGCACTCTTCTGTTCTAGCCTGTTTATTTATTTAGGAGTTCATACTGCTGGACAGCTGTAAATCAGAGCTTCACAGTGAAGTCTGTCTTTGAACTGAACAAAACCAGAAGGGTTTGTAAATTGTATTCACTTCTGCTTGAATGATGGTTCAGTCAAGTAATTTTTTTCCTCCTCGATGTGTGTGCATTTTTTTCTATATTCTTAGAGAAGTGAAGAAATGTTACTGTTAACATATTTATCATTCTAAGTTTCTTATTATTTAAAAGCCATGAAAAATAGGAAATTATAGGATTTTCTTCGTTAATTTTAAGCAACATGTATGTAAGCATATGTTTTTAATTTAACCTCTAGTGTTCAGCTGTCAAAAAATTCTATGGGGATTTATTTAAGGTATCTTTATACATAAACATTAGAAGTTCTTTGGTTTTGATGTATGCACTACTTCTGTTTTAGTGTGGTCAGCTACTTCTCATTTGTAGCTGCTTTTTCCTAGTATATTTTTCTTTTTTGTTTCTGAGATGAAGCTTTCTAATAGTTGCCCAGTAGAGGAGTACAGTAGAGTCAAAGGTAGTGCAATATAACTTTTCAAAATGCTTAGCATTTAATAATGTAATTAATAAAATGTCTTTAATGTAATGAATATAATATGCAGTAGAGAAGAGGTTGTATTTCGGGTTTTTTTCTCATTTGATTTCATTTAAGTGTTGTTAATTATAGTTTAGCCTGTAAAGAAGTTTACTTTGTAGTGATATTTTTTTCCCCAGAAGCCGATGGCCCAAGGAAATGCATTGTCAGACTATATGTATATTCTTTTGGACAATGCTTCTAGAGTAAAACTCTTGGGTTGTGGTTGCCTTCAGCTTTTCTGAGACAAAAGATTTTTGGTTGTTTCTCAGGCAAAATTTGCAAGTGGAATTTGGTGCCAGTCACAAAACAGAAGAGTAGGTAAAGTCATCCCTCCTTACACCCTGCAGCTCGCTCCACTGGAAAGGATCCATTCCGTGCCCTAAATTAGGCCTCCACAAAAAACCCAAAGGATTTCATTCCAGCTGTAGTCCTTCCCATGCTGATTGCTGTAGCCTTCAAGCATGCACACATTTGCCGCCTTCTGGTGCCATAAAAGGGTGAGTAGCTTCGAGAGCAGGGACTGAAGGACACCTACAGCAGAAGTGCCTGTAGTAGAGAATTAACATGCCTGCTGGAGAGGTGGGCAACCCACCTTCAGTTTCCCGAAGTCTCCCTGACTGGTAAAAGTATCACATTCCCATGGATCTCTGCCCTACCTTTGCCTCTCTTGTGAGTCCTGACCCGTGGGCTTGGCTGTACCTTTTTAAACAGGATGACAGGTTTCCCAATATCTTATTTTGTGAATGGTACCTAAGTTGTGAATATAGTTGCTTCCAAATGTTATGTGACTTTCCTCCAACATGTGGTTTAAAAAGTCCTAAATTAAAGCAAAATATTTGTTTTCATGGGGCATGAGGGTGTGTCTTCTTTAACACAGAGCAAATTTTCTTTAGGAAATAGAATGGTAAGAAAAGCAAGAAATATGAGCAGATTTGCAAGAGCTATGTGAGATCCACCTCAGTATTTTCTGAAATGCGGTATTCAAAGCCTATTCTGAATCAAGTCTTGATAGTATAAATAGCAAAGGAAAACTCCTTTTTTTGGTTGGAAAAACCTTACCAGGAAGGTGACATATATTTCCACTTTTATTTTAATTCTTGCATTGATGTATATTTATATATAGCTCCCAAATATGAAAATAGCTCTGATAGCTGTTTTTCTTCTCTCATGTAAGTATTCCAGTAGCAAAGTACTCTTCAGATATTTCAGTCTATCCTGATTTGTAGTATTCTGTTTAATTTTTTGTAAGCCCCTCCTCCAGCAAAACAGCACTTGAGACACATTTTGAGCCAAAATTGGATTTGTAGCAGAAAGAACCAGACTACACAAGTGCTCTTTTAGAAGTGGGTGCATTTGTGGTTAAATATTTTAGCGAAAAATTAAACTGATAATCTTGCTAGTAGAAGTCAATATAAGACTACATTTTGTAGATAATGTTTCAGGTTTCTATTATACAGATGCTTTACATTGTGGTGAGAAGTTGAAGTAGGTAACTTTATATATGAAAAGGAAAAAGAAGGTGGTGTAAATCAACGGAAAAGTTCATTGCTAGTGTATAACTTGACATCTTTTTAAAGGCTAATTGATAAGAAGTTGCAAATGGTTACCATTTTAAAGTTTTTTCCCCTTCAGGAAGGGTAAGGAGGCCAGTTTTAACTCTCCTGTCCCTCCGTCCTCTGTAGAAATGCTTTTTTTTCCCTTTTTTTTTGTTCAGTTGGACTGTGCGACTTAAAAGTCATGTTGCTTATGTTGAGGTATACAGCAGAAATTAAGTTCTGCTGTCTTTTGGCACTACGTTAGATTTGGTGGCTTCATTTTAGGTTGTGAATTTTTTTAGTTTCAGTATGCTTAAATGTAGAATCTTTTTCATTAAACTGAGGATAATTTAAAGTAGCTTCAATGAATGAGTTTAAAAAGAAACAGAGAGGATATCCAGAGATTAACTTCTAGAATGGTTGGAACTTTGTTCTGGCAGTCTTTATCACAAGATTACATATTAGAAATTTGATATTATTCCAGGGATTGAGGGGGGTGGAGGGTGGGGAAGGGGAAGGCATGCAGGTGTCTACCTAAATCACCATTCTAATTATGAAGCAGAGATGTAGTTTTGTACTCTGGTTCTAGGATAAAACTTCTATATATATTGCCAGAAGTTTGTACTATTAAATGATTTTGAAGCTTCCTTTCACAATCACTTACAGGGCATTATTGTGGGGATCAATAATTAGAAAGTTGCTAGTGATTATATTATCCCAGCTCTAGCATACGTTTATAAAGGGATCTCTTTGTTAGCAAGTATAATACAGCACCAAAGTTAAATTCTGTTTTGTAAATGCTGTTACATCTGGAATTGTAACCAACTTAGTGAATGTGTAATGAGATCCAATCAGAAAGCCAGTTAGGATCCAGAAGGTATTTTGAGATTTGCCAAGAAAGCAGTTTCAGAAAGAAGGAAAGTTACACTTCCCCGCTGCTTCCTCCACACAATCAAGAGATTTTTCCTTTGTGTGCTTCTGTTTTTAATGGAGACTTTAGATATAATTTCTGCATTGTATCTTACGTGAGACTTTGGCTGGTGATAACAGATGTTAATACACGTGCTCTTCTGAGTACACCTAGGAAAAAGAAAAAATGAACTGTACCGCACAAATTACCAAAGAGATAGAAAAAATTGTATAGAGCGTTGACCTATTTTGATTTGTCACAGCAGGGTAATTCCAGTCAATAGTATGTATGGACTAGAAAGCTCCAGAAACAGCTGTACGGTTAGAATCAATGTATTCATACTAGGTAATGTAGATGTCTCCATCAGCAGTAAAAATAAAAATTCATTTCCAAAGAAGCCTGTTTCCTGTTCTTATCTTTATCATAGTTATTCTTCTTTCTTTAAATCCTACACTTAAAAATAAGATCAAACACAATGTTCGCGTTTTCTTCTCGTTTCCTAACTGTTTTCTTGTTTGACAGCATTTGTGTAAAAAGTCCTTTTCAAGTAGTAAATTAATTTGGATAGAAGGCTTCCCACCTGAATTCATTACATGGTGGCAGTTTAGATAAATGGATATTATGATCTCAGCATATTTTGGCCCAGCACCACTGTGCCTATTTGCAAATGTCTAAGAAAGTGATAATATTCCTATCAGTTTCAGGCTGCAAAAGAAAAAAATGGGGTAGAATTTCTTATTTATATTTATAGGATGCCTGTGGGGAAGACAGCAATGCTGTATATGGCAGTTTGTGTGGACATGTGGTGCTAAACGTATATTAAAAAAAGATAACAGACCATTTGACGTTTCTTTGTAGAAATATGGAAGAAAAGCCAGAGTAGGTCAGTAATTGACAGCTATGCAGGAGATGCATTTCCAGATTTCTTTCTGAAGAAATATTTCACAAACTTACAATTCCTTTCAAAGTTGGTAATCCATCTTTAATTATTTTGTTGATTTCATAGTTGTATTTTACAAGGTTGATGTAATGTCTGCTTCCTGCCAACATTTGATATGGACAATCCACTTTGTCATTGCTTTGACGAAACGGCAGGCTGCTTGTAGTTGCAGTACTTTTTTCTTTTTTTCCTTTTTTCAGGGGGGGATGTGTGTGTGTGTATGTGTGTGCACTGAGCATGGGAAAAGGCTTATCAGTCGCTGAATGCCATAGCTTAACAGCAAGATACGTGGGGAGCTGCCAGTTTGTACCACGGACAGAATGGGAAGCATGTTCAATGCAGTCAAATGGAAGGGCGTTTAAATGTACCTGGTTCTGTACAGCTGTTTCTTCTCTGTTCCTACTTTTTTGAGTGTGCCTTTATTGCCACACATACACTTGAGAGCATAATTTTGCTACCAAGCGTCCATTTGAAAGGACTTTGGTGTTCCAAGCTGTAATTGGGACTGTCAGGAGTGCACGATTCCTCTCTTTGGGGTCAGGAAGCCCATGCTGTGCCATGGCTGTTTCAGGCAGCGGTGGCACCCAGCAGTGGTGACCACGGTGGTGCCAGGGGGGTGAGGGACACGAGGGGCTTCTGCTCACTCAGCAAAGTCAGTGGCTGCACAGTGTGTGCTTTGGGATTGTCTGGCATGGATGCGTCCAAGTTACAGGCTGTCTGTCCTAGCCCAGGTGAGCATCTCCTTGGCATGACATAACTTCTAGCATGTGTGCAATCCTAGTTCGGGTTGTTGATGTTTAGTTACACATAAATGACTTACATACCTTCTTGAATCTATTCTTAGAACTACAGGTTGCCTTTAGCCAGATTTCTGTGAGTTTGCAGCAAGGAGCAGAAGAGAATGTAACTTTTTCTTTGTGGAGGCTGGGCAGTGAGGGTGTTCTGGCTTCACTGTTTCAGAGTAGCTTAGGAGATTTTGAATATTTTTTTTCCCCTAGTAAATGCAGTACATGGATATGGATATTTAGGCCAATTGCTATGGAGGAGTTTAGGTTACTATGCAAAGCAGTATTTATTAATAGCATTTGCATACTGAAATAAAAAGTGTGAGGCAATTAAAATTGCTTGCACTGAGGATTAGCCTGATCTCTGAGGGAAAAACATTCCAGGAGTGTGCACCCGTGCACACACATGCACGCACAAGCGGCAAAATCTTTCTGTCTGTAGAAGGCCCTTTTATTAAACCCTTTATCTTTTGCAAAGAGGCGAATCGGTGAAGTAGAGAAGTAGCGACAAAGTATTTCTGCAATGTGTGATGAAGCAAGTAGGTATAAAGGTTTTGTAAACTCATTGCAAGGTGTAGAGAATCAATGCATCTACTCTATTGTGTTACACAGAAGTATTTCAGTGAATGCCCTGGCCAACAAAGTATACTAGAAATGTCAAATACATTTAGAAATAATGTACTCTTGCTCTTAGGGTCCTTGGAATTTAGGTTGCACAACATTGAATACTATGGATGGCATTTGGCTATTCCAGTGAAGGATCCTAGTTTCTTGTTTTAAAAAAAAAATCCTTTTCTGGTGTTTACATCGTGAGTGTTGATTCAGTTTGGATTATATTTCTTTCATGATAAAGTATGTATAAACATTTTAAAAAGGTGTGGCACAGTCAAGTGTTTTCATTATTTGTAGGATAGGTTTGAACATCTATTCCCAAGTATTAGCAGGCACCTGCAGAAGCAAAGTGGGTTTGTAGCACCTGAACACATTCCGATTTGTGCAATTAAAGCAGTTTACAGAGCAAGGAAGAAAAGAATATCACATACTGAGGTTTGATGTCTTTTTCACGGAGGACAAAAGAGGTTTGATTCTTTCACTTCAAGTTTAGCCTAACTATTGTGTAGGGGAGGAGGTTTAATGAATCATTGTTTAACTTTGATACTGCCAAGTATTTGACCATTAAATAGTCTGAAACGTGTACATAGCACTTTGGTGACAGACCCTTATTTAACTGTGATTAATTGGCATTGAATAGTTATTTAATTACTTCGGAAGAAATCTAACAACAGCGTGTTCTGATTAAGTTATTTGATGTAAAAACAAACACAAGACTGCTGAAGAGAGCACGTCCCCTTTTGCAGCTTGCTACTAACACTACACACCATGTGGAAGCCTGAGTGATTGAAATAGCAGATACTATTCACCAGTTTGGATGCTGTTGTAACATTGGTATACTTAAGTCTTGATTTCTTAAAATACTTTTTTTGTTAGTGGTTTTGTGAAATTTGACTTAAGTTTTAGATGTAGTATTTTCTTTTGGCTTTTGTAGCCCCTTGCTGGGATGGCTAAAGGATGGAGGTATTAAGGGAGCTTAAAAATTTTCGTGGATTGGATATACTGGACTGATCTAAGAATTACTGTTTCTTGGCATGTATAGGTATCTCAGAGATGCTTGCTTAAGGAGTTTGGGGTTTTTGGAAATATGAACTATTGTGGCAAGGTAATGTAGATGGTCTATAAGCTTAGGAGAGAAGGATTTAAAGGTTTTGGGGAGAAAACATAGTTTTCAGGGTGAGGGGGCAGGTAAGTTGTGCAGCTCCTGCCCTTCTTGAATAGCAGGTGAAATAGCTTCCGTAGTCTGAAGAACCATTCTCAAAAGTTAAGTTTGCAAATGCTAGTAGAAACTGTAGTCATAACTGTAAGCATTTTGAGTCCTGACTCCAAATAGTTACTTTAACTTTTATATCTGGAATGTTTTCTCTTGCATGCTTAATAATGCATCAGCAAGTCACTGATTTACTGTGCTTCCAGCAAGTGGAAACAGTTGTTTCTTCACACCTTGTGAAATAGACCTCATGTACTTGTAGACATCCTTATAAATGAAGCAATTGCTTTGGATGCAATACTGTAATGGCTGTGGGGCATCTTGTGGGTATTTCCAAAGTGTAACACTTCTACTTGGAGGTGCATCGATGTTCCTGCTGTATGGTGAAGGAACTTGCTTGCTTTAGTGGGTTACTGTAGCTTCCTTCTGCGTAGGACATGCTGTGTAAGATGCCAGTTCAGTTACGTCTGTGTGAACAGGATGTGAAATACATCTCCAGACTTGTATTTTCTCTTCTGCTGTCTCTGAGGTAATAGAATTGAAAAACAGCAGTGACAAAAATAAGGCTAAGGCTTGTGGGTTTGTCACTTGCCTTTAGCTGTAGAAAAGCATTAACAGTCACTGGATAAAGCAGTATAGGAGGGAGATACAGACATCTTAGCAATAAGCAAAAGATTTTCCTGGTCTTAATGACTTCAGGTGTCATTTTCCAGAATTTCTATGTGCAAACACTAAATAGACTAATTTTTCAGTAATTTGAAAATTCAAAAACAGTGAAGCTCTGCTATCAGAGATTGACTTTAATGTTTATTTGGGAAGCAGCTGATTTCGTGTTGCCACTGTTGAATTGTATTAGGTGGACTGTGAAAGGTTCCAGTTTTCAAGGTTTGTCTTTTTCATATACCATTTCTTTCGCTCACTCAAATTTTAGTCAGTGTCATTTTACAGAATTACTATATTTACATTTTAAAGAGGATTAGGCAGATTAAAAGATGTTTTCAAGTTTTATTGATAACATCAGATTAATTTCAACTTTCCTAGTGGCAGCTCACAGAACTGTCAAAACAGAAGCTGTAGAAACATTGTTATACTTAACAATTTCATAAGGCAGTTGCAAAAAAATACAGTTTTGGCAATTAATTAGCGACGTGATCAGCGATGGGAACTGGAGCGGTTGGCGGTAACATGGAAGAGACAGTGAAACCAGGGGTTGCTGGGCACAGCCTGGGTGAGCTAAGTTTTCTATCATGACCACGTTGCTCAAAGAACTTCACTGGAAGAGGAGGAGAGCCACGGTCACTCTTAATGTGCAGGCATTGCTCAGTTCCTGGAGGTGCCAGCATTGGGCTGACCTTGCTGTGGCCACAGAAAAGCAGCCAGCCTGAGTGACCTTGCTGCCTCCTGGCAGTGTCATGTGGGATGGCCTTTGCGCAATGGCTTCTTACATAAGTCTGAAACCACTACAAATGAAACTTATTTGGAGTTAAAAGGCAAAGGGTGATTCTTGAGCTGAGTTAAGGCGGGGTTTGCTTGCTGTGGGAATAATCCTTTGCCCTTGTGTACAGCTCATCAGTGGTGGGTCTCACACCTTTTCGCGGAGAGGCTTAGCACTTCACCTCTCCTTGCTGTGCTCCTTGCTCTGTAGAATAAAGTGAAGTCACTCAGAAGACAAGTGACAAAGCTGTGAACAGATTTCTAATACCCTGAGCCCAATCTGTTATTCCACCTAGTTTCCCTTATCTGCCCTTCCTGGACACACGGCTAAGGAAAGCTCTGTCAACAGAGGAAGCGTTTAACCTCTTTGAATGATTTTCTTTTTGCCAGTGAAGTCTTGGTTCATTTGAAAATAGCCTAGAATGTGATATTTAAGGATATTAAGAAGCTTTAGCTACAGTGTGTATGGAGAATGTGCTCGATCACTCTTCTATGACCAGTCTCCATGTAAGAAAATCATGGGAAAAAGAAAGTTTAAAAAAAAATTGCCTTGGATTTCCTTCTGGTGTATCTACCCCGATATAAGTGAAAGGGAACATCCCCACATGCTATTCCTCTTAGAAAAAGATGAAAGAGATTTTTTCTGAGTCTTGTACTGCTGTATACCCTCCCTCTCTGTGTGCAAAGCCTAAAAACAGGATTAATTCTGCTGTTGACTGCCTTAAGTAACTGCCTTGGATAGCAAAGTACTGCAGAACAAGCTCTTTGCCACCAGTATCTCTCTTCAGAGCCATGTCCCAGACCTGATGAGAGGATGTTTTCTGTATTGTTTGGTGTGGAACAGAAATTCCCTTAAAAAAGAAATGAATGAAAAAGAGCTGCGAGCAGAAAACTAGCATGATGGTTGCTACAGAAGTTACTTCAGTATCTCTTATCTCTAAATTACGTCGCCAGCACACTCTGTGGAAACTTTAAACTTAGCTGCTTTCAGTTTAATGAGCTCTTTTGAAAAGAAAAAAAAAAAGTCTTTTGTTGCCAGTGCAGTGGATATGTTTGTACCAGTTAAAAGTATAATTGAATCAAGATATATGCAGATAAAAAAGCAATGTGAATACATGTATGGGCATCACACACCTTAGAAATGGCCAGATTCCCACCCCTGGTTTCATTTCTTTCCTGGTAAGTAGAGATACTGATTAATAGAGAAAGATACTAATCCACTTATGGGTGGCAGCGCTGTGACTTTAATTATTAAAGAAGTCTTGATATAACTGATTTTTTTCAGTCAAGTAGAACATGGGAAAATAGAGAAATGTAAATGCTTCACTGACAGCAGATTAAAAATCGTTTTATTAGCTTTAATAAAGATCAGTATTGTCAAGGTTTTGAATAAGTATAAATGTAAGGCTGCATGAATGCAAGTCTATCTCAGATTTTATTTTAGAAACGCCTGCAATTTGAATCCATGTATAATGTTGAGGTGTGAGAACAGAAATGCTAAAAAAGATCAATTAGATCAGCTATGATCTGTCAGAGACATGCATGCACTAGTGAGGTTCAGTCAAGGATAGGAGTAGATTTTGGCTGATGTTACTTGATGAAACTTGCATTAAGTTATCTGAACTGTAAACCTTTACCTGCACATGTTAAGTGTATAAAGCATGTGTGTTTCACCTGCTAAATTCTCTTGAAATATTATCTTCAAAGCCCATTTAAACGTTTTTTCTAGCTGTTTAAGTAAAGGTTTTATATTTGAGTAGAAGGCATTTGTAAAAAATTTTGCTTCTTCAAAATATGTTGCAGTGGTTGTAGAAGATTCCCTTAATGGGGGTTTCCAAAATTGTTTTTTTATTTTTAGAATCCAGCGGTTTCCTTTTAATTGTTTTTGAAATGGTAAAACATGGATCTTTTCAGGAATTATATTTACTTTCCTTTTGTTTTTCTTCTCAACCCTGTTTTTATAGGAAGAATCTTAAATCGTTTCTCCAAAGATATTGGCCACTTGGATGACTTGCTTCCACTGACGTTCTTGGACTTTGTGCAGGTAATTCAGTTGCTGCTGTCAAAGACTTCTGCGCTGCATTCTGCATTTAGATTCCTGTATGCTTTGCTGAAGATCAGCTATTTGTCACAGATGTAGCTGAGTTGAATGAAAGTACTTGTTTGTGAAAGAAAGGTGCGGTTGAAATTTAACGTGTCAGTAAAAAGCTAACATGAGTAATAACTGGCAGGTAGGAGTGGCTATACACAGCTTGCTATTATGTCAAGATTTCAGTTCATAGTAGCTACATGCTTGGTAAATTGCTCCTGATTTGCCTCCAAGCAATCTGGCAAGCTTATTGCTGTTATAAGAAATATGTCCATAGTAAAGAAACAATCAGCTCACATGAAAAGATAGCACAGATTAACCTAATTACATGTCTACTTCCACAAAGAATCAAATGCTTACCACACCATTTCGGATTAAAATAGGTGTGGCTATTTACAAAGAAGAGATTAGTAGTAATAGGGTGAATATAATAGCCTTAATAGGAACAAGTGAAATAAGTTGCTGCAGAAAAGAAAGATGGACAAAGCATTGAGATTCTGATGATGATGAAATGATAAAGGATTATATATGACATCAAGGTAATTTTTCTGTTGCAGTTGCTACTAATCTTTCTCGTAAAAAATTGCACGAGGATAAATCTGAAAAAGAATGATCATATTGTATGAAAATAACATGAATCACAGAATACACAGAATTGTGGAGACTAGATAAAAAAAGACTTAGTGGATTATCTGGATCCACTTAGTGGATCACACCTGTCATGCTGAAGTCAGAAATGTTTCTTAAGGTGCTATTGCTAGCTTTGCTTTGTCTCTTAAAGATAAACTTACTCAGGATCTAAACTCTGGTTTGACTTATTTAAAAATAAACCAAAGGCATTTCAGGTTGAGCAGTTTAATCATGTTGTTCTTGCTGAACTCTTGAAAATAGGAAAAAAATTATTCCGAGGAATAAAAACGCCTATTAAGATAAAGTCTTTTTTTTTTGTAGTTTAGTGAAGTAGCTGAAATTGAGGTGTATGCTTTGTTTTTCCAATTTTACAGTGCCACTTTAAAGTGTCACTTCGGGGAAGAAAGGAATGTGGTATATTTTGCCTAGCAATTACAGCAGTTGGGGGTTTTTTGTGAGTTAGGAAGTTGCTTACAGTGAATATTAGGATTTTAAATTCACAGCCATTTAATTTAATTTAAATTCTTCTGGAAAGAGCAATATAGATTTTCTTTAAAAACAATTCATTTTTTACTGTTTGTACAGGTTCCAAGTCTTCTTCAGTCTCATTAACTGTCTTATTAGACAGAATATCTTACTTTATTTCAGCTCTCTTGAGACTATACATATGTGCCTTTCCTTTTGACTGGAAGTTCAGTTTGTCCTGCAGTCCTTATCCTCTTCTCTTAGCACACGGTTTGCATCCACAAAGTGGATCCTCTTCTCTCCTGCCCAGTGTGCTTGTCCATTGGGCCAGAGGAGTTTGCACGTGCATTAGTGTGTTCCCTTCACAGCAGACTGCACTGTTTGTGTTCATACTACGTACTGCTCATGGCCAGGGCATCCTCTGGGTCCTGTGATCCTGAGATAAAATGATTAACCATTTTCCTTAGTAGAGTGCGTTTACAATAATGTGAGAGTTGTGTTGCAAGACCACTTGCATGGTGGTTTTATAGCAAGAAACCGAGTGGGTGTTTTGCATGCCCTGGCATGTGGTTTAAAGGCATGTGGGGTTGTCTGAGGATGCAAAATTTGCTGGGAAAATGTTACATAAGTCTGCAAAAGCAGAGGGAGCCACAATTGGTGTGATCTTGTCCATACTTCCTTTTGGGAGCAGACCCTGAAGCAAACTGTCTTGAAAATTGCACTGCCTTACTTTTGATGGAACAAACTGATCTGCTTCAAAAGAAAGCTGAGAAGGTGTCTACCCTGTGTGCACGGCACATGGTACAGAGGACTGAATCATCTACCAGCCAATTGGAAAACCTGGTTATTGACTAGTGTATAGATCCCTTAGGCAGTGTGTGCTTTCTGAAACTCTACTGGTCTGGAATGAAAGAGTGAAGACTGCTTCTCTAGACGCGATTGTTTCCTTCTTTCAAGCTCCTACTGTAAACCACATTTGGTAAACATTTTCCTTCATCTTCATTAATTTATGTGGTTTTTTTAAAATTGGCTATTGAATTATTTGTCAAATTCTGAAGTTTTTTAAGTGAAAAGTTTTTACTTTCCAAAAAACAAAGTAGATTTTACAAGTCCAGTACACTATTAAAAAGACACTGTGTTTCAAAGCTCGCCTGCTCTATTTGGCATCAGAAAAGAAAAATTAGGATCTTACTGTTGATTAATAATGCACTGCTATCCATAAGAAAAAAACACTTCTTTCTTGGCAGGTTTTCTAAAACTTGCTCTTCTTGATTGGCAGGCTTCTTGCTTAGTGGATGCTTTTGAAATTCAAAAGCAAAGATATATTTATTTCTGATGAAGCACAGATTTTTACAAAGGGTAACTGTTATCAATTATGATAGAGATCTTTTGTCACTTGTTTTGTTTGCAGGTGTCTTTTATAACACTTCTTATAATCCCTTCAGGAAGAAATATTTTCTCCTTTCTAAAAACAGTATTAGCTGGATATAAAAGCTCTGATCCTAGCCATTATTGTTGATTCTTTGAGAGACATTTCCCAACATTCATTGTTTAAATGGTTGTCAGGAGGAATCAAGTGAAACTTAATAAACAATGCAGTAACTGGTTCATCTTACTTTGTGTGTAGAAGCTTTTCTTGAGCGGATTTGCATTGAAGAAGTGGTCGTTTTTCAGAGTTATTGCTAGGATCATTGTGAAGCATTCCACCCTTTTACTGTATTGGCAAGTGAGTGTATAATTTCAGCACAAATAAATACAATGTGATTGGACATCCAGGAACTACAGTATGAGCCAATTTAAATACTGATAAATTAATAATTAAATGCAATCTACTAGTTTCAAGAATTTTGTAATTATACAAAATACAGATTTTTAAGCAATGCTAAAAATTGATAATATTCTTTTTGGAGTACATAATAAGATTTATACACTGCACTACAGCCATAATGAGCATTATTAGTCTAGACAGCTATAGTGGATGAAAATTAATTCCTCAAATAGAAAGAGTTTAATTTTTTACATCTTCCATTGAATTAAGGAGAATAAAGACTCTCTTCAAGCCAGTGGTTAGTCATTGTACACTTTCTTCTTAAGCAAAATTAAAAGGTGTGTGGCAAGCACAAAAATGCATCATGAACCATGTGTATTGTTTTGAAAGTCTGGTTAGATTTCACAAAACTGTTGCTTTGCAGTATCTCCCAAAGCAGACACTCTCACTGCATTTAAAGTTTTCTGCCATCTTTTCATTCTTTGGTTTGAAGTGCACCAAAATATAACACACCTGTCTTGAGAGACTGAAGGCAAGAAAAGCTGTCCTCACTAGAAGGCAGTAATTTTTTTCTTCTTATGAATTTTAACAGCATATGAGACATCTCATGTTAGTGCAGTTGACTGTGTTTTGTGGCAATTACTGCTGTATCCACAAGGTTTATGAATTAAAAATAAGTCTCTTTTATGAGAACATATTTATGGCTATGTTTGACTACATGGCTGGAACAGAGAACTCTGTGGGTAGATGTGAAGTAGAAAAATTGAGAAGAAACCAAAGGTTAAGTTAGGCGTTTCAGCTAATGTATCTTTAAT
This sequence comes from Callaeas wilsoni, assembly GCA_013398955.1. NCBI lineage: Eukaryota > Metazoa > Chordata > Aves > Passeriformes > Callaeidae > Callaeas > Callaeas wilsoni. Next base: position 101,473 of record VWPU01002802.1, on the reverse strand, counting down.
TGTACATTTAGAGTCTAGTTCAAAGCTCATTAAAGTAAATAAACTTCAAAATCTGCAGTCTAAGCCTGGGTCTTATCTTCTGTAATGAATTCCAGCTGACCATAAGGTTCCATACCAGTTCTCTTGAAAAAATAAAGTAGAAAGCAATGCTATGTTCACTATGACACTTGTTATTTCTACCAAATATGGCATTAAATTAGTTTGTAAAATCAGGTAGTAATCAATGTTTGTAGGTTGATTAAGAGAGTCAAAAAGCTGAGTGAACTTGTTTGGTGAAGTTGGTGGCGTTTTAGCTTTTTTTTGAGAGCTTACATATTTTTAATTATTGTTAGCCTCCTTAGCCTCAATTCTGCATCTTGTTTTCTTAACCAGAGTGGCGTGGTTTTGACAGCTGTTTGCCAGCTAAGTTACAATCTCCTCAGGTAAAGGACAGCTTCTGTGAAGGCCATTACAGTGCTTTAAAACTTTCTAAGAGGGTTTAAACATCTACTTTATTTAGATATAAATGCCCTGCCTTAACCTGTGTGGGAGTATAAGATTCTGTAGATGTGGACTTCACCGGTAGGTGCGAGGTCTGTAGTTTAAAATCACAGGCTCACAGAATGCTTTGGGTTGGAAAGGACCTCAAAGACCACCTAGTTCCAAACCCCCTGCCAGAGGCAGGTACACCTTTTACTAGACCAGGTTGCTCAAAGCCTCATCCAACCTGGCCTTGAACACTTCCAAGGATGGGGCATCCACAGCTTCTCTGGGCAGTGTTTAGCTCAATGCAGCACTGATAAAACACAGTGCTCTAATTGGGGAAAAGGTCAGCCAAGAAATAGAATTAAATATTGAGGAGGTATTAGGAATTAAAATTAATAAGAGAGTATTAGGAATTAAGAATCCAATATATTTAATAGTGGTTTATGCACATTAGCCCAGATATTCCTAAGTGGCCAGTATTTTGGATGCTGTATTTTTGAGAGCTCATCAAAGGCTTCTTTTTTAGTACCTGAATCATATTCTGACTTAAGATAGATCTGCAGAGACTTAACATCTGTAAACTCTGGTCTCAGACTTTGCCAGATGAGTACCCAAACTGATAAAAAACTGCTGCTTGGAAATCATGTCTGTAAACTGATTGAGTACATAGGATGGCAAAATATATTTCAGACTTCCTTTTGGTTTTGTAAATTATTCTGGTAAAGTTTAAAGAGATAGTTTTCTCTGTAGCTTCTTGCCCTTGTAATTTTTCAGTGATCTTATTACTTGTTAACAGAGTTGATTTTCTGCTTTAGTTTCTAGTGAATTTGAGTAATTAATGTGATGGCCCCTTCATTTTGATTTCTTACCCTACGTTAGATTGAGGGGAGGGGTAAAAAAATCATGATCTGTTTTGTTTCTGGAGAACACTGTGAACATGTGAACTATCTGCAGCTGCCCTTGAAAAAGGGCAGTGATTTATTGAGGAAAACTGAATTGCAAAACCTTTTTCCTCCCCAAAATCAACAGCTTGACTGAGTTTAAATAACTGACTTTTCATATCCTTTCATCACACACAAAGACCTAATCCTGAGACTACTTGAGCCACCAATGTAGGCTGTGGCTGAGACCACCACTGAATGTGCCATTCCCTTCTCACTACACACAAAACACATTGACTGCAGCTTTATGAAGTGAAAATACTGAAGAAAAGGAAAATGTGAAGGAGGTGTCCACAGTCATTTCTTAAAAAAAAAAAAGAGAAAGGGGAAAAAAAAAGCTGCTGCATCTGGATATTAGGAACAAAAAGTGCCTCAGACTGGAATAATAGCTTGGGTCACTTGCTTTCGTATGTGCACAAGAGTGGAACTGCCGTTCCTTGTTTCAGTACCACTGACCCCTGCATTTTATTGTGTGAGGATGTCAGGGAAAGTGTGTAGAAGGAATTCCAGGATCTTTTAGTTTAACAATGACGTTGTTATTTTGTGCTTTCTGTGAGAGGTGGGATTCCTGAGGAGTTTGTTGCCGTGTTTTTTCCAGTTTAGCTGAGTTTAGTCTGTATACATGTGTGAGTTTTAAGGGGTATTTTTATTCATTAAAGAATAATTCTTTCAGTGTGTTTGCATGTGTGTATTCAAAATATGATCATAAGTATGTTGTAAGAAAATAACCACTAGTGCGATCTGTGTTAAATGTCAGCATAATCTGTTGAGCTTGGTACATAGAGCAGACCTTATGACTTGGATACCTTGGATACTTTTTTAGCTTCCCTTCTGCTGAATCATGGTAGTTTTGCTGTGATGAGGTTTAAATGAAAAATAAATAAATTAAAGAAACATAAAGCAGTTGCCTGGTAACACTTGACAACTGAGACCTTACAGGACTTTTTCTTGCTGTACCTTCCCAAGATGCATATTACAGGGCATCTGGCTAGTGCATAATGAAAGACCACTTATAACCTATCAAAAATAATATAGGGGTATATATTTTTTCATTGGTAACTTTTGAGATCTAATTTCAGGAAAGGTTAAAATGGTCATTGCAGTAAGATCCTAACTTTTGCTGTGGTCATGCGGTATTTGCATGTGATTTCAGTTTTGGTATTTTTTTTAAATAAACCACACTAGCTTGTTAAAAACAAACAAGCAAACAAAAGGGGTGGGAGGTAGTGGAGGAAGAGGAGGCTTGGGTTGCATTTGTGTCTCCAAGACCAACATGCAGAAGCTGTGAGTTTAGCACAGACACTTGTGTAAATAATGCAGTTTTTTATTGACCTTTTCTTCCTCTGTCCTTGAATGTCTTGATTGTTAAATCTCAGTAGCCAATTAGTCTTGTTGATGGTGACCAGCAGTGGGAGATAATCTATGCCAAAGCTATTGCTGTTCTTTATTTTGCACCTGTCATCACATTCCTTTGAACAGAAGGGTGAGTATCTTGCATCATACGGACTGCATATTTACTCAGATTGGTGGTGTATGTACAGGATGAAAGGTGTAAAGTCTGTAGTCACTGCTAATGGGTGGATTCTTGTTTATATATGGATCTTGGTTTTCCAGGGAAGGCTAAGGGTCTGTTCTCACTGTAGTGGCTATGTATACCCAGCCATATAAGTCTTTCCCTCACCACCTTTTCTTTTTTTAAATTTTTTTTTTCTATTTATGTTCATTTGTCAATTTTTTATAAGAACAGGTATGCATGCCATTCTCTGCACGTGAATGTCGAGAAGGCTGAGATCACTAGTTAAACAAAACTAATTTGTGTAGGAACATAATGTTTATGCTTTAATATTTTAGGGTTTTTATTTACTTAGTAGATGCACTCCTTTATCTAACATGGGAAAGAAGGTAAAATAATACTGAAAATGTGGTGTTGTTACCTTCTTGTCCTCTTGCCTCCTTTACCACTTTTCTTGTTTTTCTTAACTCATTTCCTTTTAGTTTTTGCATTTCTCCATTTGTGTGGTAAAAGTAGATCATAGTTTTGTACTGGTCTCCTTTCATTTTCTCATTGAGATGTGGAATACAAGTGGTTTGAATATAGTGCTCTGAAAAGTAAAGCTAGTTTTCAGTTAGTGGAATTCTGTCTTCTCTATTTCTTTTTGTAGCGCATGTCAGCACTGTGAGGTGCAGTCTTTATCTTAATTTCTCTAAGATTTGAGCAGATTGAGGTTTAATGGTAGTTGTTCTTGCAGTATTTTGATAGGTGGAATCTGTAAATATGAAATTACAGTCAGCTTTAAATCATCTCTTCTCCAAATTGGCTTCTGTTTTTTCTTTATCAGATAACTTTCAATATATTTTTGGATAATAGAAAGTAGAATAATTGTATGGAAGTCCAGTGATGTGCCCCCTGTTCTGTGTGGTTTGGAAATTTCCCCACTTTGGTTAAGGCAGAATTTGTAAAAGTTCCAGAAAGAGATTCTATTCATTTGGAACTGTTCATATCTGTTGGAAGGTATTTTCTTGTTTGCTTTTCTTAGTGTGAAAGAGGGCAAAGAAATACTCTGTAAGTGTATTTATGTATGTAAGTGAACTTATATTCTGTAGTTTTCTCCTTTTCTTTTTGGTCTCTGTGTATATACTATTGCTTTTTTTTAGTGCCAGAGTGAGAATTTTTATGATTATTATTGTTTATAGGTATTTCCCTGAATGTTTAAGCATTATTGCAACCTATCATATCTGTGTCTCAAACTGGTGATTAGTTTTAAGACTTCTGAAAATCATTAACATTTCTAACACTTTACAGTAGCTAGAAATATTTTAATTCTGCTGTCAGTCATGGAGTGTAACAATCCTGTTCCAAATGGTGATAAGTACAAATCTTCTAGATTGCCTTAAACTACTGATATACTATAGATAGGACAATGTCTGCTTACAAACAAATTAGGATTTCACTGTTTGGCAAAAGGATTGGAGATTTCACTATTGATTCAAGAAGGGAGGAGAAACTTGGAGGTAATTTGAATTACTAAGCCATGTAGCTGATGTGTGTGTGTGTGTTAAATCATTATGCTTATTTATGCCCAAAATAAACATGTGGGACAAGGAATTATCTTTAGCAAAAAAAAAAGACTGCATCTCACAGAAGTGTGCCGCCAGGATTATGTGTGCATCTGCACAACGTAAGAACTTTTTTCTTGCTGCAGCTGATGCTGTGGCTACTTGGTGAACTCTGCAGCTGATTTGAAAATTCCAAATGAGTTTGTTCGTCAAAAGGTAGAGGAGAGTGCAGTATGGGCAGTTCTGTATGACAAAAGATGAGATTTCAGGTGGTAACTAAATGTCATATGTCTTTTTGTTACATCTTTGTATTACATCTACGTTACAGGACATTTTTGTATTGTTTAAAAAAAATTGATTCATTTGGATTGTACTCCTGAAATACAAAAGTCTTTGTATTTAGAAAGGCTCTTTCAAGGGCTTAATAATATCTATTCCTGCACAGTGGAAGAATAGGATGCTCAGCAATTTCATTTTCTTCCACAATTACATCCCTAAATCATTTTCTTGATGGTTTTTGAAATCAGTCTAATGTTTAAATAAGCAGAGCTCTCTTGCTATGAACGTTGCTCGTGTGCTAAAATAAAGGGTTTAGATCTTCTTATAAAACTGCTGGGTTTTGTACTGGATTCAGTTGTCCACCCTTCTGTCAGACACAACATAACACTTAGAAAAATAATTTTTCAGTTTTCTCACTAATAGAAAGTCTGGATTTTGGGATCAGACCTGGTATCAGTTACTTACTTTAGTAAGTGTGCCTTTGTTGATGGTTTGTGGTAAATAAAGCTTCTGAAAAGTCTTCCTGATGGTTTGCTGCATATTTGTAGCACATAGAGAATGAGCACACACTTAGGACAGTAAATAATGTTTATTCTCTGTCAGGGAATTTTCTCTTTACTCACTGGGTTCTGAACATGCAGAGAACAGCTGAACTGCATGAAACGTGCTGGTGGTACAGTGAGGGTGGTGCTGATTAGTTTAAATATACTGAAAGCATCAGACCACCGTTCAACTTTTTGGGGCTGAGTGATCGCTAGACATCATGTGGTACTGAAAAATTACGAGTCAGGAGTTTATTTTGAATAGGAAAGTAGTATTTTATAGCCCTATCAAAGTGGCAAAGCTCTGGGGAAGTTAAGGGAAAAAATATCAGGGACAGGTTAGAAAGCATTTTTTGCATACCTACTGTGAAAGAGTGTGACCAGAAGGAAGCAGAAGGTAGTTTTATTTCTTATGATAGCTGATGCTGTATTCCTTAATATTTTTCATAGTTTTCATTTGACTGGGACAGAGAGGCTGTTGTGGTATTTACAGAAATATGAGTAGTTCTTCATTCCACCTAAAAATAAATACATGAATAGTGTATTTTTAAATAGCAAGAACAACAATAAAATGCTTAAAAGCTTGTAGTTGCTGTAAGGCTGAAAAGCTGCGTTACTGAGGAATTGATATTCTCTTTAACAGAAGAGCCCAGAGTTTGAATGTAGCACAAAGCTTTTAAAGTTGTTGAAAGACCCAGAATTGACTTCTGGTGAAAGTTAGACTTGACTGAGCATAAAAGGCCATGCAGTTGAAAATTAGATATTCTTGAGGAGCATGCACAGCTGCTCTGGCATTATGGCCATGAGGGACAAGAAACTCGAGGCAAGAAAGTGCAGGGCTCAAAGACAGAGTTTGCAAAACTTCGACACATGGGGCAGCAGTGTCTGTGGTAAGCACAATTTTGCTAAACATTTTAAAGAACTGCAAAAAAAGTGTGCACAGCATGGATGAAAAGGTGATAACATCATCATTAGCTCAGAGGAATTCCTCACAGGAAGAGTGGACAGTATTTCAGCAAGTAAATTAATGGACTAGACCATAAGAACATGAACTAACGCCAGCAGTGATCTGTCTAGGTCAGTGTTTTTTCTCCAGCAGTGGCAATAGGAGATGCTATTAGTGGAGGGCATGAGCTACTTTCTGTGATCCTTTCCCTGCTTAGTATCCCAGCACTCACAGTTTTGTACTGGGGGTATTAAAATGCCTAACTTTTCGCAGTCCTTTTACTATCTATTTTCTGCATCATTTTGTATTGGCCTGTAAGATCTGCCTCCTGCATCCTAATAGCCTGAAAACAGTGAGATACTGATTTTTTTGTTCTCATTCTATGTATATGTTCTCCATAATTGTCACTGAAATAAAATCTGCTTTCAAAAGGGTTTTAAGTGGGATAAAACTGAGACAAGTATCAGTGAATCAGCCTCTGCTGGTAAAGTGCTAAACATATGAATAAAGAACAAAGCCGGAAATACACCACTTGTAGCAGTACTAAGGAGAAAAATACCCATTGTTGAATCAAATGTTTTGATTTCATAAGGCTCTGTGCTCACTGGGGCTATCTTGAGCTTATATAGCTGGGGAAACATGTGGAAATTACTTCTAGGAGGTAGGAGGGGAGCAGAAGTTGTCAAGCCATTCTTTATTTTCCTTTAAAAATATCAGTTATTTGACAGCTAGGACTGATAGAGGAGATACAAAAATGCATTGTTCTGGGAATCTTGAAGCAAGTGGAACAGTCAACAAAGTGACCACACTTGGCAGTGGTGGTGAATATTGGCGGCACAACCCCTCTAAATAAATATGATGGAAAAGAGATGCTTTCTGTTATCTGAGGAGTAACTCTGGGAGTGTTGGGTGATGCCAGACATTTTTCTGCAGTATTTCAGGCAGATTCTGGCAGGAGCTGTCAAGAAAGCAAAGCATGTGTGTATGCATGTTCTACACTGCCTGATTAATACTGTTTCCTCAAGCTACCATGTAAAGCTGTGCTCGGCATCTGAGGTGTTCCATAAGAAGATAAAACATATCTTTCATGGTACAAAGACCACTGTTGTTTATGTGAATAGTTCTTATGTGTGCACCTTTTTTTCCTCGGGAACAGTATAAGAGTACAGCCAAGGACTATCCACAGGAGAAGTGACAAACAGCACTGTTGAACAGCAAAACATATTAACTCTTTATATTATTCATACCCGGAGATCACAGTAGAGTTATAACTAACTCCCTGTAACTTCAGGAAAAAAGACCTCTCACTTTTCTATAGATCCTCATTGCAAAGTTGTGTCTTGCTGCCCAAATCATTGAGAACACATCTGTGCAGATGTGCTTAGGAGGCACAAGGTGCAATAAACGAGGAACACTTCAGAAAATCTAAGATCCTGCTCAAGACTTTACTGCTTATAAATACAAAAATATATTGTCTACAGCCATTTACAAGAATGGCTGTTGGCACTGTCATTTTGTGTATGACAAGTATTGGTTTCCATGTTCAGTGGTTATGAACAGGAGCTGCATGCCTAAGTAGATGCTGTAGCTTTGGCCCTCATAAAAACTTGTTTTTCCATGGAAAACCTGTATTAGCTGGAAATAACCTACTACTGTGGCCAAAGAGCCCTGGCAACAAACTTCTTACGTGAGTGAAGATAGTTTATTATTAGAAGGAAGATAACCTCTGTATGTTGTAGGAATGTAGCATGGAGTTCTAAGGGATGAGTATTTTAAGTGTCAGAATCACCAAGTCCAGAGCTTGATTACGTGTCTGTTTCTAAAGCATTACATCTGGAAGTCTCAGGCAACATACGGGCTGTGATTTTTGAAAACTGCTGTTACGATCAAGTTCTGCATGAGACAGCTCAGCCTCCTGGCCCGGGGTGCCCAGAGAGGCTGTTTCTATCCCTTCTTGTAGGGTAAGAGATTACTAGTGATAGGATGCTGTTTGAATATAAGAGTGGTGGCAGTGCCAATGTATTAAAGAAAACACCCTCTTTATTATAAGGTCACTTGCTAAAGAACATTTGCACACAGCTCGCCGTTGACCTCAAACAAATATTAAGGCTTCTCACTTAATGACAAAATGCATGCAAAGTCAAATGAATGAGCATGTTGGTGGCACAGAAAACTTTTGCCCTGAGGAGCTCAGCATATGCTCGTTCACTTGAAAAAACAGCAATGCAGAAGGACTGTCTTGTAGAGACGAGAACAGATCGGAGGTGCTAGCATTAAGGATGCGATTGGGAATTTTGAATACATTTCTGTGATGTATCTGGCAGATGTATTCAGCCCATTTGCAGTGACATACTGATTTAGTTAGGTAACCCCTTGTTGACTAATTGCAAATAGCAGGATTCAGAGGAGAAGAGAGCATCTCACAGTAGATAAGATGAACTTGCTCATTTTGAAGCTTTTAGAGCTGGCAGTGATGCCGTTTGGTTTTTGCCTTTTTTCTTTTATATGTTCTCTGTATTCTTCGCACATGTATCTGTAGCTCTGTAGCCTATTGTATAAGGGGCTAGTTTTCCTAGTACTTTTCCATGGCCTTTCCCTAGGCAGAAAGACAAAACAAATTCCAGAGCTCCAAGCCTGAAGGGTTATGAGGCCCCAATGGTATCTTGGTTCTTCCTGGGAACCAGGGCCGAGAACAACTCTTGGAAATATATTTTCATGGACAAAGTACAGCTAGTGCTGGGGGGGGACTCCAGAGAAGGGCTTGACCTGGGGGGGAATTGCGTCACCCCTTGTCCTCCTAACTGGTGCTTTTTATCAATTACACTAATTTCCTAAAACCTATAAAAATGTACTCACCCCTGGGGGGGGTGGGCTTTTGTGGACATCTTTCCCTAACTGCCCCTGAAGGCCTTCAAATAAAGATCCACTCTTTTATATTACCTCCTTATTAAAATTATCTCAAGTTTAATTTCCAGGTTAGGAAAAAGGCAACAGCACTATTTACTTCTTACTTTCTTCATTCAGTTTATCTGAAATTATAATTTTCATTTCTTCTCCAGCTGTGCCTTTTTTTCCCCCTTTCAGTGCAGTGGTTGTCTTGGTGTTTAAATTCCAAGTTTCTCATGGATGCATGTTTTCCTAAAGCTGAATTAACACTGATTGAGAGCTGTCATTCCTGTCAAAGATTGCTGTCCCTCGTTGCTTCAGAAAAGGAGATTCTCTGAGATGCCTCTTAAAGATAGTATGTCCCATGTGTTCTCCTGTACTCATAAGTTTTCATTGCATTTTTGGTGAAGACAAATGTGTTCCTGACCGTTTAATGCAAGGAATAGTATAAACAACCATATATACTTATTTTTAACCTGTTCCAAAAGAAAGCCCATAAATTTTATTTAAAAAGTAGCTTGAAGACAAGACTACTCACCTCAACTCAGCTGCTTTTAAGTGAGTAAAATGAAGCAGAATTGTTTAGGTGCTGGTTTCTCTTTGGATGTTTCCTGTGGCTTTTTGTAATAAAGGGGAAAAATGCAGAAAATCTACACTGTGGTTCTGGGTGGAGCTGGCCTGAGTAAAATATTTATCACTCTGATCTTCTCATTGCAATGTCATCTTCCCGGGGAAACTTGTCTTCTGGTGTCCCAGTGTAACCAGCCACCTGTGTAGTTGTTCTTTAACAGAGCTGCAGGTCAGTCAGTCCAGACAGTCTGGTTTGAAAAAGTCTCTTTGACAAAAAAAACATTCAAGGATAAAGAAAATGTCAGAACTGGATTAGGGATTGATTGTGCATGCAGTTATTTGGCAGAGTCAATAAGGAAATAATTTCAGTCAGGGGTAGGGGAGAAGGAGGAGGAAGTGTGATGCCAAGCAAGTATGAACAGAGTGGGGTTTTGTAGTTTCTTGACCTGGCTTTACTTCAGACAGCACAGCCTGACTGAGAGTGCCCAAAGTTAATGCAGTGAAGGTTCAAACTGAAATCGAGGACATGTGCCTTTGCTATTATTAGATTAGTATGGCTTTGTGGCAGTTCTATGGTCTAATATAATCCTTGGGAGTGTATCCTTGGGTCCAGGGAGTAGCATTTAGGAATTGGGGCTGAGTAGGTGTATCTGGCTTCTGCTTAAGTATTGGTAAAACCAGTCCTGGAACGCTGCAGTTCTTGCATGGGATTTGACTGTAGATTCCGTCATCAAAATTTAGGCTTGATGGGCTTTAGATGTTTACTTTGCTGTAGGCAGAGGGCATCAAGTAAATACAGTTAGTGGATTGTAGAGAAATATTGAACCAGAGGGTCAGTAGGTATACACTTGAAGCTTAGATGAAGTTGCCATCCTTAGACACGTTTAAAAGATGCATAGATGTGATGCTTAAGGACATAGTCTAGTGGTGGACCTGGCTGCATTAAGGGTTGGACTCTATGATCTTAGAGGTCTTTTCCAGTCTAAGTAATTTTACTCTTCTATTTATCACTTTTTAAACTTCTAAACTAGGACAGGAGTTTCTCTATGTAGGTCACATCTAGACTCCCACAATCAGATTTCCAAGTCTCAAATCCCATCCCTTGGGCTCCTCTCATTGATCAGAGATCCTACCAGGTCAGCAACTGTAAGTCCAGAATAGTGTAGTTCCTATGAGAGTAGGTCCTATACCATGTTGTTCTGTTCTGTGGTTGTGGTACAGAAATATCTGTTGTTCCTAGATGAAGACCTGTTTGAGATAGAAACTCCAGAATATCACTCTCAGCACCTGCAAGAATAATGGAGATGTAGGTCATCAGATGATGAACGGAAAGCACGTTTCACCAGTGAATGTGCTGAGCAGAGCATTCATTTCCCCAGAGGGTTATAGTTGGGTATGCCTGCTGCAGTAAAAGAGCAGATTTTTAAGGGAAAAAAAGCCACAGTAAGTGGAATGACTGACCAAATCATGAGGAAAATCTCTCAGGACTTTTGTAAGCAAGAGGATAACTCCAACAGAACCAAAATGTGCTTTTCTGTACTCTGGGGATAGACTGTGTGCAGGCTGCATGTGGGAGATTGATCTTTCTCCGGGGAAATGGAAGCAAATTTGAAGGTGGACATTGGACACTGTGTCTCCATTTGGAAGCAGTGGTCTTTTCCTGAAACTGTCCAGGTCTTTTTGGTCTTGGTAGCCAGTGCATCTGTTGTCTTTTGTGCAAGGTGGCCTTTTTTCAAATACTGTGCAGATAGCTGTAAAATGTAATTCATCAGCTCCTGTGTTTGTGTTTTGGTTGCTTTTCTTCTTTTTTTTCAGTTTGATTGTTATTTTCTACACAGTCATTACATTTTGAACGTTAAAATTAAGAAATACATATGATGGGTTTGTAGACTATATTTGTAGACCATAATGCTAAAATTAAGAAATAAAATATGATGGGTTTGTAGACCATATTTCTTTTATATAGGAAAATCTTAGACTTTTGATGCAACTTGCCATTGTAAGCTGATTCTGCCATGAGAAGTCCAGATACCCAGTCCTGGGCTTTTCTTGCTGTTTGTCTCCAGAGAGGAGAGACACCAGACACTCATGTTATCATTATTGTCAGCCTGCTGATTATCTTGGGTCCTGCAGCTTGCATGCAGTGAATCTGGTAGAAGTTGAAGCAGTCTCCAGCTGCAAAGGTTGGTTGTCTCTTGTGAAATTCAGGAGCTAGAACCTTTGCCTTACCTCACGCAGTGACTACATGATTACAGTCTGCAAATGGTTATGTCTGGCTTTCAGACTACTTCATTAAAAGTTAATTTATATGCAAGTTTGGTTTTCAAAAAAAACAACACACATGACTGATCCACCCTATCATAAATTTTTATAATGATAAGGTGGTGCAGGCTCATCTAAAATTCCTTCCAAAGGCGGTGTCAGATTTTTCCTTTAGTCATCCTAACCATCTTTTCCTTCCCTGTGTTTCTGCCGTAGCAAGGCTTTGTTTACATGAGCTGGATCTCAATAGTTTTACTCCCACTCTCACCCCCACTGGCACTTTGCAACATATTGTAGATTATCATCACTAAAACTTCAGTTTGGCTTTATTTTTTATTAAGAAGCACTTGTTTTGCTCAGAATTCTTTTCTTTGAAGCAGATCTCCTCAACATTTGACTTCAGATTTGTGGCTGATGTTATGAGGAGACTGTGTACTTCAGAAACAGGTCTTTTGTGACTGTCTAGGAAGTGATGGAAAGAGAAGGCAGTAGGTGTATAAAGCAGATACAGGAGTGAGTTTGGAGCAGGAAGGAAGGAATGGACTTCAGTCTCTGCTGATAAGGATGAAGGTGAGGGAGCCTTTAGAAACTAGCCAGCATGTGGATGGCTGGCAGGCTTGGCAGAGATAATGAGCATTACTGAGGAAAGTGGAGATCTAGACAGGGCAAAATTTGTATGAGGTCAGGAATCTTTATTTCCTTTCTCTTCACCCCATGATAAAGAGGAAATGTGTTTGCAGGGTTCTGAAGAATGCCAGAGAAGTAGAAGGTAGAGAAGAGCTGGTGGCAATGCTGGTGAGGAGCCAGGGTGCTTTGTTTTGCTTTGTGCTGACATAGCCATGTGCATAATTGATCCAGGTGAAACACCGTGCACTCTCATTGCCACCTTACCTCCTCCTGATGAAATCTAGGTAAAATGTTTGCGATCTACTGTGTGTATCTAGAAGGTCAAACAACATGATGCTGTCAACACCTTAACCCACAGATGAGCAGTGTAGTGGTAATGCAGCTTCCTTCAGAGCTCCTTTCCCATGCCTAACCTTTAGCAATTTTCCTTAATAGAGTTATGAGACCCTAAAATGTGCTTTTAGGATCTATGAGATGCAGGGCTATTCCTCTGATAAATCTTCTTTCATGAGCTAAGACCTCTAAGCTTAGAGCTGACTCATGCAGTCATAATGTGTAAGGTGTGTGGATTTGATCTTTGGTCAGGGCAAATGAGGGTAAAGTCAGAGAAGCCTGAAGAAAAAAAAAAAAAAGCAAATTTAAGGGTAAAGGTTGTGCTTGGTTTTGGCCTTAGCGCACTACCAGAAGTGCAACAGGAAATGCAGTATTTCATAGGCACTTCCACTGAAAGTGTTTGAAAACCCAGGTACCTCTCTGGTATCTACCTTAGCTGATGTGTTGCTTATGTGTGCACTGAGTTGGAAAAGTTAAAGGGACAGAAGCATTTTTCCTGCAAGACATGCATTTCTGGCACCCAGTGGTCACTAATGCATTTTTGGAATCTCAAAATCAGACAGCCACAAAGTTTAGCTGGAATCCACTTCTGTGTTTTATGTGATGATAGGGAAAGAAGGTGGATGCTCTACAGTCCATAAAATGAAAAATTTTTAGAAAATACTGTCATTTCTAAAGAATTTGTTAATGAGAATAATACAGAAATTTAGTCTTGAGCTAGGATTTCAGTCTGTTTCTGGTACAGTATCGGTTTATTTTCTTATGGATTGGGGTTTTTTCCCCCTTTTTAAGGAACAGATGGGCACACCCTGATTACAGTATAGTAGGACTCCTACCATACATTCATTCATGCACAGCTGGGTCGTGAAAGAAGTTTGTGTGCAGACGATGATTTTGACGGTGTATTCAAACTGAAAGTTTGATGAAAGATGTGAAGAGGTCTGAAGGAAATGGGGGATTTAATTCAGAAAGTTGGGCCAGGATCCTCTGTCCTAAGCAACAGTTTTCCGAATTAGATCTAGTTTGCTAAGAGTAAAGTCAGATTTACCTCAGCTGTTACATCAAACGCTAGTAAACCTGGTAAAACCAGCCTGTTATGACACTTCTTGCAGTGTGTAATATTTTCTTCTTATTTGTAGTGTTTCACAATGCAATCCTTTGAGAAAGAAGAAGCCCACTTTCTCCTGTCCTAGGTTTTCTTTCTAAATGGGACAATGTTGTGTTTAGGAAAACATTGCAAGCCTGTGTTGAAAGTCTGTCTTCCAAGTGTCAAGTCTTCAGCTGAAGCTGAAAGCCAGTTTTTCACCAGTTTCTTTTTAGCAGGAGTGAAAAAACATGTCCTTGATTCACCAAATAACTGGGGTGCATTAAAGATTAGTTGTCTGTTACATTGATCATCTATTACTTTGTTACAGCAGTCACAAAATAGTCTACAAAGAAAGACACTTCTGTTCAATCAGCCAGCTTTGTAAAGACATTTCTTAAAGAACAAACAATGTGGAAGAAAACTGTAAACTGCAAAAATAGTCAATTTAGGTATTACTGTAAATTTTCCAAGTTGCTTAAAAATAGATGTTGCTCATATGTTATACAATGCATCCGCTCTTAAATGTGGTAGTTATGTTTAAATATTTAAGTGTTTGAATAGTGTTAAATAGTTTTATACTTGTTCAAAATTAAATTCTTCTGGCAAAGAGTTTTTTATTTTATTTCTATTGTGCTCCAGACTCTCCTACAGATTTTTGGTGTGGTGGCTGTGGCTGTGGCAGTGATTCCTTGGATACTCATCCCCTTAATTCCACTATTTATTCTTTTCATTTTTCTTCGACGGTATTTCTTAGACACTTCAAGAGATATTAAACGTCTAGAATCCACAAGTATGTAGTTTGGCGGGACTAATGTTAGTTTGAACCCTGCTTATTATTATGTGAAATGCTATTATTTTATAGACAGTCCATCAAAGATTTTTTTTTTCTTTTGCTATGCAAATAACTTCCTTATTGCCTTGGTTCTCAACTAGTGAATTACATGCTTAACTCCTGTTTTGCATAATGATAAACCTAAGGTATAGCAGTTTAACTATCTGTAAATAAAGCTAGTTAAGATCATGCTAAGCTGCTGGTCTTTGGGACCTTGCATGCATATACTAATGGTATTTCTGACCTTACGTGGCTCTTGTGCCTAACTTTAGCTTGACTATGATACGGAATATTAAGCATTATGAATAACAGACATAGGTGCCTAATGTCGTTAATAAAGCTCAAAGAATTTCTTCAGTGACAGCTATTGTTAAAAATGTAAGACATTTTTGTATAAATTAATCTGCCTGGCTGTCTGACTGATTCTAATTGAGTAAGAGAACATTAGTTAAAGATACTGCATATTTATTCTAAAAAGATGCAGTAGAGTAGTTTTTATGGTTAAATATAAAGTGGTAGGATTAAAGATTAGTGTGGTACAAAAAGAATCAAATGTTGTCCTTCAGCTGTTGTTAAGTTACTCTCATTTCCCTTTGTAGCTCGAAGTCCAGTGTTCTCCCACTTGTCGTCATCTCTCCAGGGGCTTTGGACTATTCGGGCTTTGAAAGCAGAGGAAAGATTTCAAAAATTATTTGATGCACATCAAGACCTCCACTCAGGTTTGTGATGAATTGATGTGAAAAATCAAATACTTTGCACTGTAGGAGAGAAATATCTTATGCCCTCAGCAACATGTATGTCATGTGCATTAAAATCAGTAGGAGCTGTGCATTTGTCTCTTTAGGGTAAAATTTCTGTATTAGAACAAAAACATTATCTGTCTAGATTTAGAGAGTTTACTTTGGGCTGTAATATCATTTAGAATACCCATGCTTATGTTTTAACAATGTATAAGATAAACATTTGAAAGTATGCCTGATAAGAATAGTTGAAGAGTAATTTTAACATTTTCCTGAATTCCATCTTTAAGAAAAGGAAGGGGGGGAGGAGAACAGAGAGAGATGAGGAGGGAAGAAGCTGTATTATGAAGCATTTGATACTAAGTAGTGTGCTAGGAATGGGCAGATATTATTAGTATAAATAATCTTGGAAAAGTTTCATAAATCTAACTTGTTTTTTACTTTGAGCTGCTTTCATGGCTTATATCTAATATATGGAATTAACATCGTTGGAAGGTGTAAAATACTGGTATTCTGCAAGCATAAGTAATATAATTCAGGTTTGCACTGTGATTCTTTAACTTCTTTTATTTAAATGTTCTCTATTACAATGTTTTTCAAGATTCAGCAGAACGCAAGTTTTCAATTTTGTGTTTGTTAGGTAAGATTGTGAATTTCCTCTGTTATAAGACATACAAGTATATTCAATGGCTGTTTTGTAATTTATAGATTCACAAGGTTTCAGGCAAGACCAGTTCATCCTTTCTGAAGTCCATTTTATCACAAGTTGTAGCATTGTGCACACTGACCGTGTTGAGCCCAGTGACTTGTGACTAGTGTAATATATCTTCCAGGGAGGCATCTCTGGCTTTGAATTTCCCATTTCTTAATATTTCAGATTTGCTAGTTATCTGACCAAATCAATGTTATGGTAGCCGATAGCGAGGGAAGACAAAGTAGTGTTTTAGCTTTCTGTTAGAAGACATCTTTAGTCAATAAACTGTGTATAGAAGTTTCACTACACAAAGAAGACCATGATATTTAAAAGAAATATTTTTCTATCTTTTAAGGTCCGATCTGGGGTTCATTTTTCAGTCAATTCTCTGCATCTCCCTAACAAAACTATCAATACCCCTCCTGGGCTGATCAGGAACCTGTATTTGAGGTCAAGCTTCAGTGCTTATAGTCACACTCTTCTGTATACCTACACACTTCATCTTGGTGTCTTTCCCACCAGAGTCTTTGGGGTACACCAGCTGGCTTAAAGTGTGTGTGGTTTTTGGTTCTCATAGGGAGTATGTGCCTGGACAGCAAAGGAAGCCAACACCATCTGGGCTGTATTAACAGGAGCATAGCCAGGGGAAGGGGGGAATTGATTATCCCCCTCCACACTTGTTAGCCCACTCTGGGAGTACTGAATCCAGTTTTGGACCCCCAGATCCAGGAAACATTCTAACTGGAGTGAGCTCCCTGGAGGGGCCCATAAGATAGGGTATTAACAGGAGAGATTTCCTTGTGCAGGGAGGTAACTGGGCTTGTTCAGCTCACAGAAGAGGCAGCGTCCAGAGGATTTAATAGCTGCCTTCCAGTACCTGCAAGGATGTTACCATAAATACAGGCTCCTCACCATGGTACATAGTGGTAGGAACGATGACATGGATATAAGTTGTAACAAGAGAGGTTTAACATGAATTCAAGGAAAAACTATTTCACTGTGAGCACAGTCAAGCAGAGGCAAAGATTGTTCAGAGGTGCAGGCTTCATCTGTGTCAGTTTTCAAGACTCAAACTGTATAAAGCATAGAGCAATGTGGTCTGACCTCTGAGCTGACTGTGCTTGAGCAGGAGGCTGAACTAGAGATTCCTGAAGTTGTTTTCACCCTGGATAGTTGTTTCATAGTAAATGCGAGCAAGCAGTTGCAGATGGAAGAGAATACCTTTCATACCGGCTCACAGAGTTGGAGTCCTGGGTCCTTTTTAAGTCTCCTAAAGAGTTTTAAATTCTTTCCTGCATTGCAGAAGTGTCTCCCAGCCAGCAATGGTTTTGTTTAGCACTTGGCTGGAGTAGTATCTTCCTCTCTATTTAGGCCTGAGCCTAGGACTCAGGACACCTGCTTTGAACCTCTTTGAATGTAGTATTAAATAAATTTTAGATAAAAAGCATCTAAAAGGCATGCTAAGATTTGACCAAACTCAAGTTTCCTTCCTGCCAGTGCCCATCTCTATTAAGCAAGCCCATGAGTCATCAGACCATGATGAGTGTTTATTAGTTCCTGTGACTGTCAGATTCCTTCCTTTATGCACAGTGACCCCTGTTACATAGGGAGGTTGCAAAATGACCCATCTCAAGCTGGCAGTTTAACGCGCCTCCCTGGACAATTAGGATCAGTGGAGCAAAAGCTTGGAGATGGAAAATCGACTACCCAAGTGTCCCACTTCCTGATCTTACAAGTACACTATTGCACCAAAAATTAGCTTTAATGTCAACAGGAAGCTGCCGTAGATTGTTTCTAGGGCCTCTTGGTTTCTGGATTTCAGAGAGATAACTCAATTATCGTGGTGAATTCAATGCCTGGAACTAGGAGTCTGAATTATTGCAGCACTCCCTTCTGCATATGTCATTCCATGGGTCCAGATGTATCACTGTATCAAATGTCTTGTTTAATGCAGCCATTAATGCTGAATGTGTGGTCAGCCATATGCAGTTAGGGTTGATGTAAATGGGACTAAGAAGTTACCAGCTCTGTACCTTACCTGAATGCCTCCTGTCATCCTCAGTCTTACCCTCTGCTGCCCTCCAGAAGTAATGTGGAGGTTTCTGCTAGCTGAATTGATTTATTTGATCACTCCATATTCTGGCTATCCAAGATGATCAGGCTTAAAACCATAATTACCTCCTCTCTATCTTACAAAAGGGAGAATTTTTTAGTCAGAATTTTTCCCAGCACTGGGCTGAGGAACATTGAACAGTTGAAACTGCATTGATCTTTAGCAGGGAGTGGTGGCAAGCAAGGCAGAAGCAGTTGGAATGGTAACCTTCTGCTATGACTTGGTAGCAGCTGGAACAATTCCTCTGAGTGCAGCCTAAGCAATAAATAATGCCATGCTTTATTATGGCTACTTTGCTTTTGGTTTTGGCCCTGAATTCAAGCACTTTGCCTTCTGTATTGCAGTGTCTTTTCCTGCTGTCTCTTGTATCTTGTACTGTAGCATATCTGTCTGGAATGGAACTTAGCACCAAATTGTCAACACCTGAATGTGAGTGCAGAGTAGAGATGTCCACCTGTGAGCTTCCTTAAAAGTAAATATGTGCATCTGATCATCTGAATAGCTCTGTATAGCTACACTGGCTGTATTGAGGAGCTTAACCAGCTGCAGCTGCCTTCTAAAGACTTGGCTCTGACAGTTATGTTGTGATATGTTCTAGCTAAAAGCCTGTAGACTCTAGTACACCTACAGTAAATGCAGTTCTACTTTTGCTTTTTGTATGAAACTCTTGAGTCCACTAGAGTTAAGAAGAGGCTTCCATTTTAAAGAAATGGACCATGCTTCAAGCCTTGAGTGTTTCTCTTTCTCTTCCTGTATGATATATTAGCTGTGGTTGTTATTGGTGTGAAGACTAAATTAGAGAATTTCAGGAAAACTGGTCAATTTCCTGATCATCTTCAGTCCATGCAGACATGCACTTGAAGATGGCAGTGTTGGGGTTTTTTTGACAACTTGTATTATTAACATGAATTAAGTTAGTAGTAGTTATACAGCTTAGTTTTCTAATAATCCACTGTTTTTATGTCTTTGTAAAATACACTTTAGAGGCGTGGTTTCTGTTTTTGACAACCTCAAGGTGGTTTGCTGTGCGTCTGGATGCCATCTGTGCCATTTTTGTTGTAGTGGTTGCTTTTGGTTCCCTGCTTCTCGCCAAGAGTAAGTACAGATGTTAGGAAAAGTTCACCCAGTAATTACCATGTATAGTAATGTCTAATTCTTTTTCATGTGTTGCTGTTTCTAATTGTTTAAAGGCTGTAATTAAGTTAAATGTTTCTTTCTAGATCATGATCTCTTCCTTAGTCTAGGGCATTGGGGCTGTATCTGCTTTCCTGCAAATACTGGAGGCAGTTCAGACATCTTCCGGGCTGAGGCATGCATCTGTCATCATCCCCCAGTGTGCAAACAAACGTGTGCTTCTGTAGTCTTCACTTTTGAGATTCTGGCTTTCAGAGCAGTAACAAGAAATAAATCTTCTTTTTCCCTACCTTTGTCTTTCTCTTTTGGGCCTACAGGGCTTTGCTTTTCCTACTGAAACACCCACGGAGCTGCCTCTTAACAACATTTTTCCTTTCTGCACATGGCACAGTAGGTCACAAGGCAAGCTAAGGTTCCTAGGGATACTCTTCTCGTATCTTGGATCGGTGGGATAGGCCAGTTCCAGAAAGAAAATTACCTCATAATAATACATTTTATGTTCACTGTCACTCATGAACTGTCATTAGTGTATGCATCATCCAGGATGTAATTGGGTTAGATGTACTAGAATGAGATAGTCATCTAAAACATGAAGGAAGAAGTAATTATCTTGGACATGAAAATTAGTGCTAATTTGCTGGTTTTGTTTCTTTTCTTTTTTCTTTGATTAAGTTTTATATGTGCACGTGTGTTTTAAAATTCGAACACTCTGTGCTGCACAACTCTGCAAATTTTGAGCTAGGTTTGATGTTAATAGAATGCAAAAAGACAAGTCAAAACAGTGGTCCTGAATCTTTCCTTGCATCTGGATAAGGAGTAGCTCTCTTGAAGTCAATAGGACTGTGCTAGGATAAAGTTCAAGTAAATCAGAGGACAATCATGCTTAATATTGGGGTAGACAGAATACATTTATTTTGTGAGAGTAGACCCACTGAACACAGTAAATGCTTTTATAAGCAGGAGAAGAAATATTCTGTCCTGTTACTTTATCTGATTGCTAATAAGAGTACAAAGTTGATGTAAATGTTCATAACTAATTTTGAAATAATTTTATGCAAATTTTTTGCTTAGGTTTAGGGTCTTACCTAATTTCCATAGAAAAATGTGAAGAATTAACTAATGCTCAGACAGATAGGGATGACCCTAACAATCTGTGTAAGTATGATCTTGAGACTGAACCTCAGTTTTTAGAGAAACGCCAGGCCAAGGAGAATTTGGATTATCTTTTCAAAATGTTTCCAAAATGTACCCAAAAATGCTGCAAGTAGCTGTTCCACCTGGAGCTACTCATAGCACAGATAGCAAGTAGTGCATAACCAAATAAAATTCTGGCTGTGATGCTTCCATCATGTATGTAACCTCACAAAAGTGAACTTAACTGAGATTTTGTGTAATTACAATGTACCTATTTGAGTCTCATTTTCCTTTCTTCTGCAGCTCTGAATGCAGGGCAGGTTGGTTTGGCACTCTCCTATGCAATCACCCTCATGGGAACATTCCAGTGGGGTGTTAGACAAAGTGCTGAAGTTGAAAACCTGGTAATGTTTATTTCTTCGTTTTCCCCTCTTGATTCCTTTCATGCTTGTGACACGAAGCCTTAAGGATGAGATTCTTCTTAATTAACTTAGGATATTAATACCTTAGCAAGCAATTGAGGCACCACTCTGCACTCATAAAGAAAAATAACTTCTTTTAGGTTATAATTTGGCTGACTGATTTTGAGCATTTGTTGAGATGAATTGTGTCCAGGACTGTCCTCCATTCATAGTGAGGGAGGTTTTACAATCTCCCTTTACAGCAGAAAGGAGACTGTCTTAGTTACAGTGTAGACAATTGCATTGCAACTTGCTAAAGTTGCAATAAATTAATCCCTTTCTATAGGGAAGATCTTAAATTATTCTTTTATATTTGGTATTTATAATTTATTGTTATTTATTATTGCATTTTAAAATTTTATTTATATCCCTCATGGCATTTTTAGAATCGTGTTATTCCGTTCCATGCAAAGGCTTATAACTTTTTAATTCATTCTAAGTTAACACAAATGTGAAATGTTTATATTCAGCTGAGAAGGTTGTGTGTTTTCCAAAATATATAAAACACCTTTGACCAATTCACAGTATTTACTAGCATGTTCTAATTTGCCTGTTTACTTTCTTAAGATAATGCATAAGAAAAATAGATTGTAAAAAACACATGCTGAACATAAACCTGGGAATTTTTTTGTTGTATTGACAACTGAACTTACTTGTAATTACAGTTTGCTATACATAATCTAGGAAATACGTGTAGTCCTTTTGTAGAAGTTACAAAGCCATGTTTAATTAATTAATAATAGTAATAACAACAACAACGTTAGAATTTTTTTTTTTTGCTACCACGTTGCTTCTTCAGTGCATTTTTCACACACCAGTAAACTGGTGGTGACAGATTTTGTGAGAAATGGGAAGAAAGCTTTCAGGTTTTTTCCTACCATTGGGGACATTTTGGAAGTGTCTGTGGGAGTGTCATGTGTACTGAGTTGTTTTCTTGGAGGCTGTGATTCAGAAATACTTTGGAAGAGAAAGCCCATTCACTAACCTGGCCTTGATGTGAAATGCTGATCATTTCATGGAACTATAATTAGCATCAACTTCTTTAATAGGTGGACATCCACCAAAAATCCCTTACTATTAAAGGGTGATTACACCTGGAGGAGGCAAGAACATTTCCTCTCTATTCTGTTGCTACTGGTCAAGGGAAGTGATTGTCACGCTGTGCTTGGTGCTGGTGCACTCTCGCTTTGAGTCCTGTGTGCAGTTTTGGACAGCACAATACAAAATGAAGCTATTGGAGAGCATCCAAAGGAGGGCCCTGAGGATGGCGAAGGATCTGGAGGGGAAGCCTTGTGAAGAGTGGCTGAGGTCACTTGGGCTGTTCAGCCTGGAGAAGAGGAGACTGAGGGGAGACCTCATTGTGGTCTGCAACTTCCTTTTGAGGGGAAGGAGAGGGGCAGGCACTGATCTCTTCTCTGTGGTGACCAGTGACAGGACCCGAGGGAACGGCCTGAAGTTGTGACAGGGGAAGTTTAGGTTGGATATTAGAAAAAGGTTCTTCACCCCAGAGGGTGCATGGGCACTGGAACAGTGGCAAGTGGGAATGGCATCAAGTCTGCCAGAGGTCAAGAAGCACTTGGACAATGCTCTCAGGCACATGGTGGGATTTTTTGGGGATTGTCCTGTGCAGGGCGAGGAGTCGAACTCATTCATGTGTCTGCCTGTAGTTCATTTGGCAGTTTCATTTCTATCTTTGTCTTTCCACCATGCAACAGATTGGTGTCATCTTAGCCAAGACTGACAGACAGATCTCTTAGCTTAATTTTCTTAATATTTATGCATGTATGTAGATTTGTAATTAATCCTCCTGATGAAAAATGCTTATATGGCTTTTTGTATCACGATCAATTCGTTTCTGTAGTAGGACATGAGACGCATTCTTTCCACTTTTTTAGTTGTATAAAGAAAGCCTAGAATGGCACCAAATATTCTTACCTGTGTTTAAAAGAAAAAACCATGGAGTAATTTGCATTGAATCTCTATAGTAAAAATACACACACATATTTGTATGCATGCAGTATTTGCAGTGTATGCAATAGAATGAAGTTCACGTATGTATGTCTTCTTTCCTCTCCTTAGATGATATCAGTAGAAAGGGTGATGGAGTACACAGAACTTGAAAAAGAAGCTCCGTGGGAGACCAACAAACATCCACCACCAGAATGGCCTAACCAAGGAATGATAGCATTTGAGAATGTTAATTTCACTTATAGTCTAGACGGACCATTGGTTTTAAGACATTTGTCTGTTTTAATTAAACCAAAAGAAAAGGTATGTATACGGCTGTCTTTGGATATTCACAGAAATTAAGCAAAGATGATAAGTTGACAAGAAGCTGCGTGCTAGCAATACTTTATAAAATATGTGGATGTTACGAAAATAGTGTTTGTTAAAAAATAAGCTTTAGTTATATTTAATAACAGAAGTTATGGCCTATTTATTTCCTGTAAGTGTACCATAAATTCATCTGGAAACATGATATTTCAGTCTCTCAAAGGATTAAACATGTCCAGTAATTTCCGTAAAAAAATCTGAGATTCTTCAGAAAGTGGCAGGCATTGAAAATACCGGCGAAGCCCAGAATGTTTGTTCAAATCCTAAGCAAATGGAGCTGCATTAGGAAACTGGGGATTCAACAGAGGGAACATAATTTGAATCAAGTATGTCAACAGACAAGGTGAGCAAAACCAACTGAAAACAAGGAATGTACATGCCCTTGCACTGAGCCCCAAATCGAAAAGAAGGAAATACAAATCAGTTGCATAACTTTGGAATTTGGGATTTTATTTCAGTTCCTTTTGGCTACCAATGCAATTAACTCTTGTCATTAATTACATTAGTAGCCAAAAGAAACATGGAAATAAAACTCTTCCTCTTCTGCAAATTTGACTGCTCCTCCCCAGTTTTGACGCTATCCCTGTTGAAAGAGTGCTGCAGGGAAGGTCTCCCCCACAGACACTGTTAAATTAGAGCCCTGCAGTGTTAATTTGTTCTTTGCTACATTTCGAATGCAGGTGTACTGTTTTGATTAGGTCTGCCCTAGGAGGCTGGTTCAACGCTACAATCCTTGCCCTTGCCTCCTTTTTAACATGCTTTTCCATTCCGTTCCAAAAGCGTTCATTTCCACAAGTGGACCTTTAATAACATGCATGTTACAAAAATTCAGCTGGACTTTGCTACATAGAGGTGATCTCCTGGAATTAGCTGTGAATGAGTTAGAAATGGTCTCTTGAGAAAAAGAGCCATGTGGGCTGTCTCCTTAGCTGTTACATGTCATTCCAATATAGACAAGAAGTTCTACATTTCTCAGTGAGAGACAGGAGTAAAATTAAATGCGGAAGCAAGAGATACTAGCGATGCATGACTCAGTCCGTGGTGGGGGCAGGAGAGGGAGGGATGACTGGGGGTATTTATTTTTGCTGAGCAGTTATGCTGTGATTTCATCATCCTGAATTTGCCCAGCTTGAAACTATTGCCAAGAACTTTGTGTTTGCTTTCTGTGAAGTTTTGCACAATACTGCAGTAGGCTGCCACTGTGTAAGATAAATCTCCCAAGCATCTCTCCTCCTTATATTGGTTTTAACTATGGAGAAGCATCTTCTTCAGAACCAGGTTTCCAGATCTATTGGGGATTCTGTCCATACTGCTGTCAGTGAGAGCTCGTATGCCTGTTCGGGTCCCTGGCTTATAAAGACTTGTGGTGGCTGCAGTGCCACTGGCATCAGGAATGAGTTTAAGCTTCTGCTGTGCTTGTAGTTTTTCTTGTAACCACCCCAGGGCCCAGTTTGGGAAGCTGTGGGTACAGTAAGAATGAAGGAGGTGATTGCTTGCAAATCACTCATGGGTTAAGGTCTCTTTTGATCTGTTTGTCTCAGCGTTCAGTATTTCCCTACAGTCAAAGCTGGCTAGGAAGGACCCTGTGTTTTAAACATGTTTGCTAACATAGTGTGGTCTGACAGACAGACCAGGGAGAGGCAAACTGCTGTGCCAGCAGCTGGCAGTGATTAACCTCCTCTGCCGCTGTAGCTGCAGCCCGGGAAGGTTAGCACGTGTAGCATTCCGGGGAAGGTTAGCATGTGTAGCATTGGGTTTTACACACCACTGTCTTTGTTTTGGGGAGCTCATGAATGCTTATTGGCTAGCCTATTGTTAAATGCACATTTTCCTGACAGCTCCTGGATCTGCAGGCTACATGAAAAAATTAGGAAGGTGCGGATGTAGATTTACGGCATGGCAGCTGTGCTCTCACAACGTACCACGAAAGGGAGCTTGCCTGAGGGATAACAAAGACACGGGCAGTTTCAGTGGAGTAGCTGACATGCTGTAAATCTCACATTTTTTGTGCAGCTCTACTGTGAAGTACAAGTGACACTTGAGTAATGATGAGCCCAGCGTAGCAGGTGTACTCCTGTGTATGCACATGTCTTCTATCAGGCAGCACAATCCTGGCCCTGTGATTCCTGATACATGGCTGGTGCTTCCATTTGCAGACTGGCGCTGCATTTGCACTGGCTGTGGGAGTGGGCCTCTGAAGAATAAAATGTATTTAAAAAATAGATAATGTGTATACTGAGAGCTGTTTCAAGTCCCATCAATTTTCAGCAGCCGGTAGTCACTTGGACCAAAGACACAAATAGATTCTTCTAAATGTTGAAGAGCATAGTCCTTTCATTTGATGCCAAACTGAAAGTGGGATTTTGACAATATGCAGAGCAGCTGCATTTTTATTTTAAGTATCAGTGTATTTTTTAATGTTTTTTTTCTTTATATCCTTGATACAGTACTTTATATTGACATTTGCAGAGGAACAATTGAACTTTTGTTTTCACAGCTCGGGTTGTCTGTGTTCTCTGTTCAGCATTTTCTTTTTGAGCTGTAGTTTATCTGTTCAGAACTATTTTTCCATTGTTTAACTGATATAATTTAGAGTACTAGACATTTTATCATTTATTGTAACAGATTTGCTTAAATTAGTCTGTTTAATAATAAGCACTGTAGAAATGTTAATTAGTTTATATACAATAGTACAATAACAAATGGTTGGATGAAATTGTTGAATCAGAATGTAGGAGTAGAAAATACCTTTTAGATTATGCAGCATAAGTTCCTCCTTGAAGGGTACTTTTTTAGTATTTTTTGTTGTGTATTTTTTCTCAAATGTGGGCACTGCTGTTTTGTCTGACCTTAGTGTCTCTGACTGAAAGTTTCTCCTTGCACTTTGATGTAGTTTCCTGTGCTTAATTTCATTTCAGCAGTCATTGCTGCATACATGTGAGTCTCAGTCAGTGGGTAATTGCCCTCTGGTGTCTGTACGTATACTCACGAAGGTTTTCGTCTTTCTTTCTCCTTTCTGCACCCCTTTCTTTCTCCTTTCTGCACCCCAATCTCTTTGCCAAGCTATATTATACGTGTTTAATCCTCAAAAATCCTTCCCCATCAAATCAGTATCTCCAACCCATATTAATTTTGTGTTGCACTGCTCTTAACTTTTTCCAGTGTGCTGATTTTTTTTTTTTTGAAATGTAGGAATTAGAACAGAATGCAGGAAATAACAAATTCTGCCAGATCAGATCTGTGTAGAGGGTTACACCCATTATCTTTTCTGATACAGTTGATTACTGTAAATTGTTTTTCTTTATGAATCCTTTACCTGAATACAACATTAAAAAATATTTTAAAAGAGAAGAAATATTTGTAGGTCTTAGCCCCTTGTCATTAAAGTTATCAATCCCATAGTTTTCATTGTCTCTTTTTTTCCGAAAGCTTTATGTTTTTTTCACGCTGCATATGTCTTCCAGTTTTTTTTGGGAACAAAGAGAACCCTGAATCTCTGTGATTTTATTTTTCACTGTTTCTTCTGTTTGAAAAGGAATTTCAGCTTGATGTCATGGCCTTGTAGTTTCAATTCTTGTTGAAGATGTCTGAAGTATGGATACACTTTATAATCGTGCTACTTTAAAGTGCTTCACCTTAACCATACTAACCAAAATCAGTCTCTTAATTATATAAATTGGGAATACATTGTTCCCAGAGTGCTTTATGGGAGTCATTTTTTGGGTTGAGAAGTAGATGCATGTCTGAAATGATTTGGCTAACATCACCCAGCAAACCAGGTTTAATATAAAAATTAGCAGCCTTGAATCACATTACTGTATGCATTGAGCCACTTTATCTTGTTTACACAATAAGACACCACACATTAAGGGGAAATCGTTCACCTTTGAATATGATCCAAGAAATTGTCGTGTATACAAATGTCACCTGAATCCAAACTGATATAAGGGAGAGGATTTTTCCTCTTGGAAGAATGTTAATTACAAAGAAATTTTATTTGGTGCATGTTCTCCTATAAATCCTGTGATGCTGTAAAAATGTTGTTCGACATATTAATTTATCCTGAAAAGCTCACAGTTTAATTGTACAGGTTTGGCTTGCTCTGTAGGTTGGAATAGTGGGAAGAACAGGAGCTGGGAAAAGCTCTCTGATAGCAGCCCTCTTTCGCTTGGCGGAACCTGAAGGAAGGATTTGGATTGATAAGTACTTGACATCAGAGCTAGGACTCCACGACTTGCGGAAGAAAATTTCAATTATACCTCAGGTAAGAGAGTAACTTGGTTTGCCATGGATGTTTTTAATATAATAGTGTAGTGTTTAAAGTGCTTTGCTTGGATATGTTTCCCCTGCACTTCTGTATGTGGTAGACACAGTAACTGTAGAAAGGCTATTCTTACTTGAATAAGGTCTTGATTATTTTAAGATAAACAGAATAAATTTTGGGGACTGGAGCATTTTCTTCCTAGTTTTATACCCTGTCTGTTCCTCTGGAATATCTGTGTGTTAGTTGTATGCTGTCCTGCCATAGTCTGGGGAAGAGCAGAGGAAATCTGGTAAGTATATACCAATCTTCAGCAGTCCTCTGAAGTCACTTGATCCTTTGGCAGCAGTTCCTGCCTGATGCATTGCCTGAAGCTTCCTTAGGAAGGGACTTTGAAGGACCACTTTCACCTCTCTAGTCACCTCTGTGCAAACTGACTGGTGCTAGATTTAGAAAGAGCAAATGTACCACCTAGAAGTGAGCTAACAGCTTTTGCATTATTTGGAGAAGGTCAGACAGGAGAAGACCAGGGGAACAGACAAAAGAGTAGGTCATTATGATCCATAATAAATAAAACTTGGTGAATTTTAGAAGCTGAATGCAAGAAAGGCCGCAGTACAGGAAAGAAAAAACCAACTAAGACAGTGTTGGAAATAGCCTCATCTCTCATGCTGGAGAAGGGCTCTTCAAAGAAGTCCAGTAGGTCACAGGTCTTCTCTCTCAGAGTCTTACTTTCATGAAACATTGAATCAGAGAAGAGTTATGTATAACCTTAAAACTTAGAAGGCAAAGTCTGTCCATGTTACAATTTCATGAGAGCTCTGGTCTCTTCTGTGGGCATTTGCTCTCCACTGAAGAGGGAGGAAGACTGAAAGGTTTGTATGCTGCAAATGTGAAATTGTATTTTGGAAAGTAGTTCATCTGCACTATTCTGGCAGGTAGAGTGAAGAGTAGACTGTAAACCAGAGGAATTTTTTTTGCCATGTTTAGCATTATTTCTCAGATCTCTCTATTTTATTACAGAATATGTATTTAGAGTTAAGTCTGAATGTATGCTAGTCTGTTGGCAGGGTGGCAGCCAGAGTGTATTACTTTCATTAAATTGAGAATCTGATACAAATGGTAATGAGGCTTTTTTCCCCCAAGAATAGGAGTCAAAAAAAAAGAAACAGGTATGCTACTGAATAAAAAAATTAAAAAATAGGTACTTCCCCAGCAGTTGGATTGTTGCCTGATGCAGGATGTCTTTTGTTTCTGCATGCTGCAGGCTTTGTTATTGCAGTACTCACTGGAACTAGTCATCTTTTGTATGTAAAGAGGACTTTATATGGATTTAAATTCAATTTTTTGTTTGTGTGCAGTGTTCCTTTCTCATGAAAGCAGATGATCATCAGTTCATTCAAGGTCTACAGCTTTTTGAAAGCCTTGCCTGTAGCTATTGTGGGTGATTTTTACTTTCTGAAGAATTCAACCCAGTTGAAGAAAATAAGATACTGAGACAGGAAAACTGCAGGTCAAATAGAGTTTCTACATGTTGAATGATACAGATGCTCAAAGTTCACTGCATTCAATTATACATGCGAGGTTTTTTCATACACGAGTCTATTGACATAGTTTTAAAACTGTTTTAATCCAGTGGAACTCTGGGATTTTTGTCAAGTTTATATAAGGTTTTCATCATAGTCACAAAAGTTTTGAGTGTTCAAAGGCTTGCAGGTAGCTTTTTTTTTTTTAATGTAAGGGAAGACTGTTTCTACTAAAAATGTGCAAAACTATCAAGTGGTGGTACGAAGAAGAGGAGGAAGGAGGGTTTGGAATCAGGTTTCTGCTATGGTAAACTGTATGATAGGCATTGTCTTGTACTGTGCTAATAGTAGTGTCAATAATAGGAATAGCAATGTAACATCAGGTAGTTATTTTGCAGCAAATACCTTCATAATTATGTGGGCAGCTGAAAAACCAGAGAGGGAGATGCTCATTAGAATTGCAACATAAAACATGCTAAACAGAACCATTCCTAGAGAGTGATGAGGCAAGACTGAAGTTTTCTTGTGTGTGAGTTTAAATACCTACCTGGAGAAATAAAAATGTGCTTAGGCTTCTAATTGCTTGCTTGGATGGAGCTGTGTAAAGGTTGTGTTTGTAAATCTTTTCTATGCAAATGTTGTCTGCCTCTCTGACTGCAAGCATTTTTACAACAATTATTTACAGGTTAGTCTTATTACTTTCCTCTCATAAACCAGACTGTTTTAAATAATAATCTGTGTCAGAAATGGTAATTAAAAAATATCCTTATCTTCTGTTGCAGTGCATGTCTGTTGTTAGGACTTTTATAATAGTTATGAACACTCTATAGGTTCAGCCTCTTCTTTTGCCGACCTATAAAAATGGATTGAAAAGGAAAATAAATGTAACAATACCTTCAAAATACGCCAAATGGTGTATTAAAATGTGTATTGTTAAACAAATTACTTTCTAGATTTTTTTTAAAGAAAACTGGTTTTTGACCTGGAAATGTTTTGTGTTAAACCCTTTTGTTCATTCAACAGGTTTTTAATGACATTGCTATTGCAGCAGATACTTTCAGATAATTGGCATGTTACATCAAGAAGTATATATCTTTTATATTGCTTATGGCATGTTCTGTCTTTTAAAATTCTCTTATAGCACTCAGATGGTTTAGAAATTAAAAGACAATGAAAGGGTTAATGAATTCTGTTCTGATTTGCTACAGCCCTTTGGAGCTGGGCATCACTATGGTTAGATGGGGAGTAAGTCATGACAGGTTAATCTCAGAGTAAGCTGATGTTACCCAGTGAAAGTTAGATTTTATTTCCTAGGGGAGAAAGGGAAAAAAAAAAAGAATGCATTTTCCCTAAAATTTCCCCAGTTTAAAGAAGACTGACAACATGATGAATGGTCTCCATTTATGATGAGCACTGTTACAGCTTTTGACTTGTTTTTGTCTTTATGTGTGGTATTAAGATGAGTTTAGCCCTAAAGTCGTGTCAGTGCATGACTTTCAGGTCTGGCAACTCACATTACTGAGTACTGATCTGTTGCTTAAGGAGTTCTGAACCAAAAGTCCTCTTCCCACTTCTTAAATACTAGATTTTTCAGTGCGGTTTGTTTTGTGCCAGTTTGATTAATTATCTGTTACTGCTCTGACTGGGAACTGAAGTAGAACAAAACTTGCTTTGAACACAGGTAAACCCACATTGGTACCTGAATGGGAGAAGGTACTGATTTGATTCCCTGGTGTATTTTGAGTGAGAGCTTTGCCCAGCAGTGCTCCAGTTCTAAGTAAGTTTGCTTAAGTGCTGTGGCAGTATAGATTAACTTCGATGTGTTTAGGTTTTAAATGGTAAAAGCTGTTCCTGCTTAGCCCTGATTGTAAAACGGAAGGGCTTTTTTGGTATGAAATGAAAAAGAAACAAACCCACAGCCAAACACAGAAGGAAAACTGGAAAGGCATTGTGAGCTCTTTGATTCCTCTCTGGTTTATGTGCTTCAAAAACAGGTTTTCAAAACTGCCCAAAAGTAATTTAGGAGTGTGAGCTCATTGACAGTGCTAGTTGTTGGTTTTCATTAACAATACCATGAGGATAGCAATGATTTCATATAAGTATATATATAGCTTGTGGCATCAGAACAGTGGCATGTAAATGCCCGTTTAAGTACCAGCATAACTGTGTACAGCAATTTGCAAACAGACCTGTCCTGTTTGGTAAATTATCTTCATGCAGAGTAGTTGAACACTCGCTTCCCCCCTCATATCCCCCTTAAGCATGCAATTGTAATATACACCTTTGCATTTCAAAAATGATGGCTTGTTGTTGGATATTTCTGTGCTGTTGTTGATATAGGTTAGCTGTGATTATCATTAAATTACCTGTTGCAATATAAAACCTGTATTTATAATGGAATGCTGATTTTGCTGGGTTTCAGGAGCCTGTTTTATTCACTGGAACTATGAGGAAAAATTTAGATCCTTTCAATGAGTACACCGATGAAGAGCTGTGGAATGCCTTGGAAGAGGTAACTTACTAAATCTAATCACGTACATCTGGTATTTAAAATCCATGTAATAATGACATTACAGTGCTTGTGTGTGTTAGGTTTTAGGTGTTTTCATCAGGTTTGATAAAGGTATAGCTGTTGATGGAAAAAGGTAGATTATCGTATGTGCATTCATGTGTATGTGTGTGCAGACATGTATATTGCTATATAAGTCTTTTATGAAAAAATTATCCTTTGGGATGATGCCTTGGTTATATTTTGATTCATATCTTGGTTTTAATGAACAGTAATAGATTCTTAACAACATGCTTTAATGTTTTTAGAATTCTAATAACTGACACACTCTGTAATCCAACTTGGCACTTACTCATTTTGTATCAGAATATAAAAGGCAAACCTTGCATACTTATTGTTGTGTCATCAGGCACACAATAGCTGATTTAAAAGAGAGTTACTCATCCTACAATATGTTGACATGTCAACAGGTGCAACTGAAGGAGGTTGTGGAAGATCTTCCCAACAAAATGGAGACACAGCTGGCAGAATCTGGGTCTAATTTTAGTGTTGGTCAGAGACAGCTGGTGTGTCTTGCCAGAGCAGTTCTAAAAAAAAATCGTATTCTTATCATTGATGAAGCAACAGCAAATGTGGACCCAAGGTAAAAACAAAATCTGTCATATTAAAATGAGCTGGTTTCTCTTCTAATATGTTCATCTCTGCTGTAGAGATGAACTTAAATGCTTTATATTTCATGTAGTTTGTGTTGCTGTTTTATGTTTTTTGCTGATACCATCATGTTTGTCTATTGAAAATGGAGCGATTGAGCTTTGGCTGTGGAGCAGATGATATAAACTAAGTGCTCAAAATATCCCTAATTTCAGTGCGTTCCATAGAGTAGGGAAATTAATATTCAAAGTTTAATTGTCCTGCAGCCATAGATTAGAAGACAAGAATGTTCTTGGAAATGCGTCTGTGTAACATCAGAATAGCCATGAAACAAGTTGAGTTCTGTTGACTTCTGGAAGAAATGTTTGTTGGAAAGAAATAAATATGGAAGATTTAATTCATCTCACTCCCAAAACCCCCTAAAACTAGAAAGGTGAAAAGTGGCTAGAAGAAGAACCAGAGACTTCTGGTTATGAGATGCTGTCTTTTCAGATGGCTCAGATGCTGGTGTGGTAAGTTAGAGGTAAAGTAGGGGCAGGGGCAGAAGGTAAGCTGTCCTAAACACCACAGAAATTGCATAACAGATTTGGAGATGTTTAAATCTACAGGATGGACTCACTTACTTATTATTTTGTCTTGTATAACTCAGGCCAGCAGAACTTTTCCTGAATTCATTCCTGTTTGAACTAGAGTGTACTTCTATCCAACCTCAATAGCAAAAAAAATTAAATTACAACCCTTGTTAAATTGTTCCAATAGCTAAGTACCCCCACTGTTAATTTTTGAAACATTTGAAGCACTGGTGGAAATATTTTGGAAACAATACTGCAAACGTACTGCATCAATTAGTCTGAGCTGAATATATAGTTCCAACAAACTATGGCTTGAGGGAGAACTCAGAGTCCGAAGAGGACAATAACACAGCAAGTCCCTCAAACAGATGCATTAAGGATTTTGTGTGTCATCTGGGCGTGACTCATTTTTCTAACATCTTCTTGGGGGAGAAGTGGTGCCACTGGGGTAGCTTTACAGTTCAGCTGACAGTGTATTTCTAAAACCTTCAGAAAAGTGCATTCTCTCCCCAGAGGTTCTCTTTTTTTTTTTTTTCTTTTTTTACTCTTAGTTTATTTTTGGCTGTGCTCTGATAGATTAACTGTGATTAATCATAGGTGTGGAAATTTAATACCATCTTACTCATCCTCCTTATTTTGGCATCTCACATGTGTGTTCTCAGCTTGCACTATCCATTTAATTGATCTTGATTAAAGTGTGCTGCAATATATATTATAATAAGGTAAATGTTTGTTTGTATCAACTCTAGGCATAACAATACAAATAATAACTTGGAACTTCTTCTTTGAATTCAGTTTGCATTACAGTCATTATTACCTTTTCCTTAATGTGTTGGTATAACTAGAGCCAAGTATTTTTTAAATGTGCAATCTGATAGGATGATCATCAGGAAATGCTGATGTGGGTTGCTTAACTGAGCAGTTAGGGAGGCATTTTTGGCCTGTAAGGAAAACCTCCTCCTCTTCTGATGCACAACCCCCATACCTGGCACCCTTGTCTCTCACCTGGCAGCAAGCACACATTATATCAAGCACCTGAGATGGGGAGACCATGGCGAGCTGCCACTGGCTCTGGAGATACTTTTCTTTTTTTTGTTTGTTTTTCTGGCTCTTGATCTCTCTCCCTCAGCAGCCTCAACTGCTGCTGCCACCATGTCCCTTCTGCAGTTCAACATGGAAGCAGGTGTGAGAAGGCAGGGTTTAGCGGTGGCAGGAGGAGAAGGAAGGGTGAGGTGACATGAGGCAGTAGATGCAGGGTGGCAGTAGAGGCAGAGATGGGCACTGTACCTTCCCCAGGGGACGGAGGAGACTCCCCACCACATTTCTTCAGCTCAGCTAGGCCATTCTTATCTGCTCCTGGGACTGAGGGGAAGGAATTTGAAGTTCATCCTCCTACCTCCTTCTCATATATTCTGGCTCCCATGTGTACCCTTATTTCCCCCATTGCTCCTCGTAGCTGCCACCTGCTCTGCATGTGGCAGGGGTGTGAGTGCTTTTGTGGGGGGGGAGGAGGAGCTTGCCATAAAGAAGGTTGCCCTAAGTCAGACTATCTGCATGATTTATATGATGACTGACAGACATTAAATTTGATTTTATCTTCTTGGTCCATTCTCACCCTGAAGAATAGAGTCTAGTCTTAAAGCAGTTGAACTGTTCTGGAAAGTTGTGTGAAATCTGGAGGAGAAGAGCTGTAAATCTTCATGTAGTTCCTTTGGTGATAAACAGAAACAAAGTCATTAGTAACTGAGACTTTTTAAAAATACCGACTTTGTTTTAATTTACTAAGCTTTCTGCTCTCTGACTACACTATTGTGTGTTAACTCGTATTTTTGCTTATAGAGGACAAGACTTTCGGCAAGCAAACCACTGCCACCTTTTTACATTGGTTGTTCATTGAATCTGGTAAAAACAGCCATTGCACATAGTTCAGTTCATTAGCCATCTTAACCTTGTAAGGTTTAACCTTTTATTACATCTAACTGCTATCTGTAACTCTTTCTCTTTTGGAGAAATTATCTAAGCCTCTCAGGAATTGTGTAGTGTGAGGTACACTTTCAGGACAATCCCAGGAGGACATCAGACAGAAGATAATGACTTACCGGGTTTTCCTTTCAGCAGCTTGGTTGCTTCTCATTCAGATCGTATTTATTCTTCCTCTTTAGATAGTTTTCTTTTTGCACAGTCAACTAATTCAGGTTACACCAGATCTTGGGTTGCTGGGAAACTTGGTGTTAGATCCTCAACCTGTGGTGCCTGTGGGACAGCTATACCACCATTTTGTGCTTTCTTATTGTATTGTTCCTTGCAGTAGGAAGTATCATGGTTCCCATTTTTATATCATCAGATTAGGATTGAGCTTTTGTTGTCCAGCAGCCCTGGTTTTGGTATTCAGGTTGCATCTTTGGTTTTTAATGTGTCTGAAAGATGATGGGGTTTGATCTACTGAAGTGGGTGATGAAATCACTAGGCACTTGCCTAGACACTTGCTCACCACTAAGAGTCCATTTGTGCCCTGAAAAACGGACAGAAATGGTGCTTTCTTTGGTACTTTTCTAGCTCTAACTGGTATGTGATACAGTCTGTACACTCTGTCAGCACATAATTCTGTGTACAGATGCTTTTCTTGGTCTTTTTAGATTTTCTTGCTTTCCCTACCTTCTTCCCAAGATTCTCCTGGAGGTTACTTGGTACTTCTGCCTTCTGTCCCAAAAACTATGTTCCAAGATCTACCACAAACCTTGGAGAGAATCCGGCCAAGTGTCAGTCAGCGGACATGTCTTCATGAGATCTTGTACTGTGAGATTTGAAGATGGAGCTATTAAGTCTGCTCCTGATTACTCTGTAGTCTCATTTTAAAACATTTGTCACACCCACAATATGGACAGCAACTTCTTCTTAGTGATAAACTTGCATTCAAGAAATACCTGTTTTAGATAATAGTTTGATAGTATCTCTCTAAGAATGAGAGGTTTTTCTTGTAAATGTAGGAAGAGGTAATGCTATAAAGAATACTTGTAATGAAAGAAGATACAATAAAGGAGTGCAGAGGACTGGGATGTTCAAGGCTGAGGCATTCTCAGAAAACAGTAGGAATAACCTGAGTTACGAATAATTTTGAGCCCATTGTAAAGTTGTTCTCAAAGTTCCTGAGCCATCTATGATTCTCCATGTTCTGTAGTAGCTCTGCAGGAAACTTCACCTTGATCTTGACTGTAAGGAAAGAAAAAGGCTTCCTTTACACAATTCTAGGGAGTATTGAATATTGAATATTTTGTTTCTATTTTGCTATTTCAATCATTGCAGAGAGCACATCCTGCTGTCTCTATCAGGCTCTTCCATACTGAGTGTTTTCATGGATGTCCCTGCTTTTTTTTTTCCTCTTGGAGGTACGAGTAGTCAGGTTATTAAGGCATTGCGGAGAAGAGAGCAAAAAAATATACATGCATTAACACTGGGGTGAAAGGACTGGTATTACTGTGATGTGGAATATGATGAACAACTTCCTTTTGTTAAGGAGATAACACAGAACTAAAGAGCCTGGCTCTGTCCTGACTTCTCCTCCTGTCTCTTTCCCCGATTGCATACTGGCCTTTGTTCAAAAGGAATCGAGGAACACCTGCTTCCTACTTTGTTTTTGAACTTCTTTTAGGAAGTAGGAGCAGAAGGACCAAGCCTCTCAGACTGTGGTCCAGAACTGAATTCTCTTAATCTCGTGACAGAACTCTAATGTTTCTGTCTCTAGATGAGGGTAACAGTTAGAATGCATGGAATTCTTATTTAACTGTTGATGTCTTCCTTCTCTCTGATGATTCTTCGCTCTGATGATTCTTCCTGTCATCAGCAAGGATCTGTCTTCTCCTTTGTCATGCTGATTGCTTCAACTTAGCTTGTAACAGAAGCTATGTTCATCCTTCAGAGCATGAGCTTGTACTTTCTACTGTGGAAACTTAAT
Organism: Callaeas wilsoni; assembly: GCA_013398955.1. NCBI lineage: Eukaryota > Metazoa > Chordata > Aves > Passeriformes > Callaeidae > Callaeas > Callaeas wilsoni. The sequence goes on along the minus strand of VWPU01002802.1, from coordinate 64,565 downwards.
GGTTACTTCATTCCTCTAAGTCATCCTCTTCTTCCAAAGTTGTCTGTCCACTTTTTATTGCTGGTGCCTCCTGACATGGTGGCATCAGAACAATTCTCTTTGCGTAATTCATTAAGTGATACCAGATATTTATCATATGCAGACAGATTCAGTGTGGAGTACTACTTCTTTCTAAAAAAATACTACTTAATCAGAGGAAGATGTGTTTTATGAATCTTTTACGTATTTTATTTTCTTTTCCCATTACTTTTAAAAATTTGAAGAATTAAGGCTTTGCAAGCAACTGATTGCAGCCAGTGTGTCTGCCTTAATATTCTAGTTTGTTCAGATATCTCCTTTGTCTTTTTTTAACCTAATCTGCAGCATTTTATTGTTCTCCAGTCATCATATATATAAAAGAACAAATTCATGTCTTAATAGAAATCCTGGAAATGAGGCCCATGACTTCAAGTGCCTGACTTCTCGGCTGGAGCTTCCTTGGTTCAGCTAATCCCAGTATATTTTGAGTTCTTCGTGTCATCCCTCTATGTTGGATGAGAATTTTAGTTTCTGTTCCTTTTTTTCCATTATTGCCATTTTTCTTTTTTTTTATTCCTTGAAGTCTGGTGGGCAATATGTGGGTGTTCGCAAGGCCTGGCTAATGGGACCCAAGGCTACCTGTGCAGTGTGGGCTGTCAGGTGCCTCTAGAGGGCATTCATCACCGTGTGGCTGCCTAATCCAGGTTCTCCGAATCACCTTCCAGCCATGCCTCTCCCCTTTCACTGACTAAAGAGATCTCCACATACAAGCCTGACAGGTGTTCTCTGAGTTAGGTGTTGTCAATGCTTCTCTTGTACAGTTCTTATAACTTCAGTAAGTTCCAGTTCCATTAGTATTGCCCAGGTTCTGCCTTAATGCTTGTTTATAGGGCTGAAGAACATTCTAGTGTCTTGACTACCTTTAAGTATAATCTTATTTCCTTTTCAGAGTTCTCAGTTTTATTTGTGACAGCTTTCACTTCAGCCCTGTACTTCAGTGTCTGTGCTCTAGCTTAGTTTTCATTCTTTACAAGTCTTATATTTCCTTCTGCTGTCCTTTTCTTAGGTGGTTAACTCATATGGTAGGCTCACTCTTAACCTGAAATTTTCTATCTCTTTCCTTGGGTTGTGCGTTCCAGTTAATGCTTTTGATTTACAGAGTATGCCATGTTTTGGTTTTTTTCAGTATTCAAGTTCTTGAGCTATTCCAGTACTATTTTAGTTTACCAACCATCTCCTTTAATTAATCTTCTTTTGCATTTGAAATCAAGAACCTTAGTTCTAGGCTGTCTTGCGTTTGTTCTTCAGATGATTTGCAATGAAGAATATTTACTTTCACCAACTTTTCTTCACTTCTTGCACAAACTGTATCTTGAAAGGGAACAATGGTTTTTTTGGTGTAGAAATCAGTAGGACTGTCTGAACCTACATAAATTTTCCCTTTTCTGTAATCAAAGTCTGGGAAATTAATCTCCTGAAATGAAACCTATTGCTGTACTTACAAGAAGAAACTCTTTCCTCATCAGGTATTGAAGGGTAGATTTTGGAGTATGTTTCATGATACGCCTCCAAGTCATCTGGTATAACAAGAGGAAGAAGCACTGTAATTACTTTATAAGCATATTTCCTTCTATCCAGTCATGTTTGATGAAGTCATAAAACCTGCCTGCCATTCAGTTATCCATGCAAACATCTTATTTTTGTCTGCATTGCTCTTGCTGTGTTTCAGAACAGATGAGTTCATTCAAAAGACGATCCGTGAAACCTTTGCTCACTGCACAGTGCTGACCATTGCACACCGCTTGAACACCATTATTGACAGTGATAGGATTATGGTAAGACAGTTAACTGCTTCATTTTTTTTCTCTTTCCTGAAGAAGAATAATGTCATTGACTCTTCCTAATTTTGATCCAAAAGTGGATAGGAGTGTAAGTTGTATGTTAGGCTTATCCAATTTAACCTCATTATCCAGTCTACTGTGACTTGCAACTCATAAAGCTGTAGATGTAATGACCTGGGAAGAATTCTTGCTTTCTCTGGCCCTGCGCTTTCCATCCCAAAAGGCACAAACCCAACGCAGGTGAGGTGCAGCAGGAGACCTGAGCAAGTAAGCTCTGCCAGTACTGGGAGCCTGTGAAGTCACACCCATGAGGTTCTGGACAGGGTCAGCTGGGTTCAGCCAGGTGTGTTAATGCAGTCTCGGTGGGCCAAGGGAGGCAGTGACAATAGTGGGTGTGGGATGTGTGAGGAGGAAGTGGTGGAGGTTCTGGGGCAGGAGACGTGGAGGTAAGGAGACAGCAGCTGCCCTGGGGCAAAGGTAGTAATGGGGGAAGTGGAACTAGACCCGTGAGGTACTGAACATGGCCAGCTTTCTAAAGCAAGGTTCAGACCGAGAAGATGGAGCACTACCAATGCAGCAGCCTCTGCCATCTTTGCTCCCAACAGAGGAATGTTACACCCTCTCTGCCACCTTGTCTGCCCCACAGTGCATTCATTGCACATGCATAGAAATTAGAAAACACTTGCTGATTATTTTCATAAAGGCGGTGGTGTTCCCTGGGCTCCCAGGAGATCCACCTGGCTTGTGTCCTTGACATGATGTGCAGCCTGCAGTTTTCTGCAATAAGAACACAAACCCATTGCAAATACCTTCTTCACAGCTAGTTAGTGAAATAACTGGCACAGAGAGCAAACTGTGTTCATAAGTGGAACTCAAACTTAACTGGGCTTCAAGCAGAAATTAACCTTCACCTCTTGGTGGTAACCTTAAAAAATACCTCTTAACTTTTATTTTATGAATGAAACATGATAATTTTTTCCATTTTTTTTTTTTTTTTACTGGATGCTCAAAACATTTAAAAATCTTTGATTGAGTTACAGTGGTTACCTGAAGTACACAAAATTAAACAACTCCATCTGCTGAGGTGAATGGTGTTCTGAGGAGTAGAATAGATTGTGAGCTTAGTGATTATAGTTTACTTACAAAGAGAGAAACCAGCAGAACTGCCATAAGTAGTCATGTAATTGCAAGCATTTAACGTATAATAAATAAATATTTTCTTCTCCGGTGAATACCTCCCCACAGGTCTAATGGTTATGTTGATGTTTTCTACAACTGAAATGAACAAAAGATTTGTGAGGAAACAACTGTGACCTAATTAATAGCTGTATGTGTTTGTTAGCTGTCCAAAGGGATTTCTGTGGGTTTTGGTTCATTAACTACCATTAACGTGTTAGGCACAGAATGCTCTTTCCACAAAGGTGTTTTCTTAGTTTTACCTTTAATGTTATGAAGTTGCAATGAAAACTAAATGTTTTATTTACCTTTTTTGCCAAGAATTGTTAGAGCAAAGCATAAAAATCACCCTTTTCCTCAGACTACTCAGGATAGTTGCCAACTACATAGCTACTCTATTGCATTTTAAGTGTCTGTACATTATTCTTACCCTTATGTTGTTTAAGTTTAGTCACTATTAAGATTTCTAGTTTCCTAATTGTCTAATAGTCTTTAATGCTTTTGGCCTCTTTAGCTTATTAAGAAGGAGATTTGCAAGAAGATGTGTCTTTGAGTCTGCAGTCAGTAGTAACTTTTAAATATTTTTCATCTTTTTGCATTGCTCCATTTTGATCTTACAGATTTCTGTAAACTGAGGAAGAGAGGAGGGTGAGAAGTGTGATAGACAAAAGGAGGAAACTGACACGTAACTTTGTAACAATCCTGTTTTCTTGACATCCTTACTCAGTTATTGATTCATTTATGGGCAAATCAGAATTATCTCCTGTTTGGAATGATCAGAGTTATGGAAGGTGTGCTTCTGTTACACTTTCATTACTTGGTTTACTCAGGCCTGTAACTCCTAGTGGGAATAAGGCAGGATTTTGGAAGAAAAACATGTTAAAAATGCCAAGAAAAAGAATATTCCTCTAAAAGACTTAACTGTTGATTAATAAAGGCTATTAACAATAAAATTAGCATTCATGGAAAATTAGTTGTTTACTTCAATATTACAAAAATTGAGAAGACTTAGCTAAAGGAAGCTTTTAGTGTGTTCTATAATTGGGTTAGTCAATGGTATGTTTTAATAATTAACAAATTTAACTCAATGCAGGTTCTTTTTTAACAGTCAGAAATGCACAAAGTGCATTGTTATTCCTTTGCCTGGAATTATTAAAAATCCTGGTTTTGTTTCTCCTTTAACTGAGACCTCTGGGTGCAATAATGCCTTATTTATAAGCCATCCCAAATCTCTGTTGTTTGCTATCGTGATAAGTTTTTTAGAAAATGAAGGAAAAAGAGCAAAGATAGAACCTGGCAGTCAAAATATTAACAATTGTCTTTTGACAAATAATGAGTAAGTTGTTTTTAAAACAAATTTTGGGCAAACTTGTTCAGCTCTCTTAAATCAATCATGAATATTCTAGCTCATTCCTGAACATCACCTGGGGCTTTCCTCCCTGCCCACTGAATCAGATTGAAAAGAACCTCCTGCTCAAAGCAGGATCAGCACTAATTTCATATCGGGTTGCTCAGGACTTTTTCCATCTGAGTCTTGAAAACTTTGAGAAATGGAAATTCCACAGTCTCTGGGCTACCTGCTCCAATGCTTAATTATCTGCCATGAAATCTTTTTTTTCCTTATATCCTGTGAAAGCCTTTCTTCCTTTTATGGCAATTGTTTCTTGTTTTCCCATTGTGTATCTCACTAAAGAGCCTTCTGTCTTCTCAGTAACTTCTTTGTAGATATGGGAAGGTTGCTGTTAAGTCCCCTGAAGCCATCAGTTCTTCAGGGTGAACATGCCCTGCTCCACCAGCCTCTCCTAGTAGGTGTTCCAGTTCACTGACCACCCTGGTAACCTTGTTTCAAGCTTGCTCAAATTTGCCTTCATTTTTCTTCTACTCAGGGGTCAAAATTGGTCATCAGGTCTTGAATGTGTTGGCTGCAGTCTCCAGCTTGGCATTGTCCATGAGTTTTTGATTTAATTCAGTTTAATTACTGGTTAAAGCAGAACTTTCCAAAAAGAAACTGTTCACCTCTAGGGTTAAACCAAACATTAAAAAAAAAAAATTTGAACAGAAAATAAATTAGAGAAAGTCATGAGAAAATGTCAAGTTGGATGAGTATGGAAATAGGAACTGAACGTGAACTGTTGCATGTCTGCTCACACCCGTCGTAATAACCGGTTCTATTTTAGAAGAGAAGAAAAGCCTACTCAAGAAGGGAAAAAAGGAAGAACAGAATATATTTTATACAACTGTAGACAAATCTGGCCTCAGGAGTTGTTTTAATTCTCGTTTGTTCCATTCCCAAAACCATACCTCTGCTTTCATAATCCAGGTCACGCCTTAAGAATATTTCCATTATATCTGTCTTAGTGATAAACACATTTTATCAGAACTTCAAACGCTTAAAATCATTGAGGGAAGAGCTGTATTGTGTAATGTGATACTCTCTAACCCAGTCGCCTCAATGAGTAATACTACATTGCACTTGCATAGGACCTTTCATCTGGAAATTGTAACGCTCTTTATAAACATTAATTAATTAAACTTCAAACACCTGGGTGAGATAGGGAAGTATCCATACAATCTTTGGAACCAAAGTTGGAAAGACTTGTTAAGTCAGCCCATCGAATAATACTACCATTAAATTATAATCCAGTGGTTTTCAAGCTCCTTTTTTTTTTTTTCTTCCCTCTGTGCTGCTCCAGCATCTAGTAGGATGCTTTCTCATTCCTTTTCCTTCATTACTTTGAGAAGCCAAGTTGTAACTCTTCCCATCAGGTGTTAGCAGTACCCATTTTAGCTCCTCTGTGCAGGCAGGCACTCTGCTGCCTGGCAGAAGGGGAGGGTAGGATGAAAGCTGCTTAACTCTTAGTTAACTCTTCTGTCATGGCAAATCCTGGCAGAAGCTCAGCTCCAGCTTGTTTCACTGGCCCCTCATTCTGTGTAGCTTCCCCTCCACCTCAACAGCTGCTTCCCTGTCCTGTCCTCACCATAGAGGGCAAAGGCCTCTTATGTAAACTGCATCTGCAGCTTGTGGCAGCTAATGGGCACCTCTCCCAAGACTTACAGGGGGATCTTGTAAAATCCCCAACACCCATTCCTCCCTCTCCTCTCTTGTTTCCTTCTCCAGGCTGAGAAATGCTTTTTAGAAACTCTGTTTTTACAGGGGGGAAAACAGAAGCATGCAGAAATTGAGGCTCACCCAGGGACATAGTGGTTCAGTAGCAAATAAAGTTTATGCATCTCTCAAGAACCTGGTGGAGTTGTTTGCTGTATATACTATGCCATGGCCTCTCCAGAGGAAAGCCACAGAGTCAAAACGTGTGCATTTTCCAGTGACAAGGATGTTTCTCCAGAGAGTTTTCATATCAGTGCAATACTTCTTTGAAATGGAAACTCTTTATGCAAGCAGAACTTGCTCTAGTAATTAAAAACTGTCATTCAAATAGGAAGTTTTTGATGAGAGAATCATGGGAAGAGATTTGATTTATTTATGGGAAAACCTGTTGTGGTTACATTCTGAAATGACTAATATTCAGGGTAACAATACAATGCACTTCACAGCCAGACCTGAGTTGGTTTTTTTGGTCAATAGAAAATGACTTCCCACGTCTTTCCGATAAGCCTTCCTACTTCCCACGTCTTTCCGGTACACCTCCCCCATTCAGTTATTCTCATTTTTTCTGATATTTTGTTTGCCATGGTTAAACATCTGGGCCTCCTAAATCAGGAACCATGTTTCCTGCACTGTAGATGTCTAACTTCAGCAGAGCAATCAGTCCACCAAGAGTAAGTACAAACATCTTGGAATTAAAGAGAGAGAGAGATCTGGGCAGTGTGTGTGGTGAAAAAGGAGTCACCTACAGCTGGATAGAAAATGCTACACAGCAGACAAGGTCTGAGCACTTGTCTCTCTCTGGAGTTCTGGTAGCTGACCCAGTATTGCACAGTAATACCCTTCATCCATCCAGACGGAGATGAGACAATGGTAATAGACAAAGCTCCTAACATGATAGTGATGATAGTGATGGCAATACTGCCCTTCCTTACCATGGGGATGACCGCATTCTTCCAGGAAGTGCAGAAATCTGTGCTCTGTCTGAAGAAGTCTGGATGCAGTGCTCCCCATTCCCAGAAAAATGTCGTATCACCTGTGTACCCAGGGCAGTCAGGTTAAGCCCTTCCTTTTGAAGCATTGCATTGCCAGAAGTGCAAGAGTCACCAGAGAATAACACGAGGGAGTCTGAATCTGCAGCCCAATGAGAGGCAGAGCTCTTGTAGCAGTGGGGAAGCCCCATCTGTCCTACTGATAGGTTCATATGAGCTTTCACTGCAGTGGTGGCCCAGCCTCAGATGGAGACGTGGAGAACGTAGGAAGGTAGTGGTGGTACACTTCAATTAGTAATACCAAGTTAAAGTCAGATATGCAATGATCTGTTGACTCGTCTTTTGGGGGCTTTCTTTTCCACTTATTTGAATGTCACTGCTGGAAAAAGAATGTGTTTTACAGCAAATCTTGACATTCTGTTTAGGGGGGATTGTGTTAAGTCACAAGACACAGAACATGCAATCCTAGTTGTATAGCAGTTCTTTGGGAAAGCTGTGTCTCACCATTGGTGTTGACTCTCTGGTCTTCGGTATGTCCATGTCAGAGTGTTTCCTTGGTGGAGGGCTGCCTGCTGTCAGACACTGGCCCTCAAGTGCTCAGGATGTCTAAGGGAGGTCAGTTGATGAGATATAAGTATTCCTGGAGCCTGGGATGATAGAATATGAAAATAAGAATTAGTTAGGACTACACTCAAAACTATTGTTCAGTCCTTCAAAATTCTAAAGCAGGACAACTACATGGGTATAAAATGGGTATTTTTTTTGTTCTTTAACAGAAAGCTGGAAGGGGGTTTGGCCTGGTATCTGGAGTGTGGTGAAACATTATTGGATATTATGCTTGTGCTATTGAAGTCTGTTCTGTTAAAGAATGTAAAAGGAGCTTAATGGATTATAGTAGCTGGAATGAATGCCGAAGTTTTGCAACTAAGAGTCTAATTCTTCATAAAAACCTTAAAGTACCTTGTGGGTCTGAATCCAGTAATCGGCAGTAAAATTGCTACATCCATACAGGTGCACCTGCTGTCATTATTCAAAAGGAACAAACACTAACAAAACTCCTTTTTTTGACTCAGCCTCTGTCTTGAAAATATGGACTAAGGAATATTAGAACTAAATTTAATCTTCTTGTTATTCAACCTAAGAAAGATCCCTGCTGAGTTCTGAGACCAAAGTCTCTTGAGTAAGGAAATGCAAAGATAAGAATATGAAGGATACTCATAGAAGGGGACCTGCATGGAGAGCAGAGGGCCTGGGAGCCATTAGGTTTCTCCTTTCTTTTGTTAACTCAAGACTTCCAGAGTTTCTGCAAGAGCTGAGCATTTAGCAGATAATTTTTCAGAAATGGTCAGTTTTGTTTTGAGTCTGAACAAAGGCAGTTTCCGCTGTTCGCAGATCTTCTGAAACTGGGTTGATGTTTATCAAACCAGAAGAGAAAACAAGATCTTTCCATTTTCTTTCTCGGAATTTAATTGAATTCCACAGATATCAACAGTGAAGACATTGCTTTCAAAGCTGAATAATATATGCATCTTTACCATTAAGAGAAGATTCTATATTGGTGTTTAGGCCAAGTTTTGCATAAGATACTGAGCTATGTGTCTTGTATCAGAGTGAGTCTTGTCAGTTGAAACAGTGTCTGTGATACTTGTAAATGTCACACCTGGCCTGTCTGCCTTTAAAATCAAGTCAAAATCCCAAAGAGCTTGAAAATACACTAGAGTTCTTGATTCTCTTTGCCAGTTTTAAGCCACACTCCACCAAAACATCAGTATTTTTGAGTTCTTAAAAGCTGCTCCCATTTCAAGAGGGCTGCCCAACAAGATTCTTTTTTTGTCTAAATAAAACAACTAATTCTTGAGGCCGTACTTCAGCTGAAAGTGTTCAAATGAAGAATTTGAATTTGAATTCCTGCAGGAAGCGAAACTAATGTTTGATGAACCTTGATCTCTCATTCTGTCAGGCATTTGTGTGTGAATACGTTTCCATCATTTTAAGAACAGGATGGTCATATCATGTTTCTTTAAAGACCATGGTATGCAATCTAGACTGTACCTAGAAATACTAACACATCTTTAGAGAATGATTTTTGCTTGCACAGAAATACTGTAATACTGTTAAAAAGCAAATTAGCGCAGGTCGTGCTGATGGCTGATGCCCTGAGCAGAGTTTCTGATAAGGTGAAACTCTGCATGGCAGCTGAGCCACAAGTTCATTGTCATCAGAAACTGATAAAACCGGGAGACATGCTCAGTCATCTGCAACAATATTCCTTAACCTCTTGAAAAGTATAATATCCTTGTAGCTTATCTACCTTTCTAAGACCCTCAAAAGCCTTATTAAAGAGTGGGATTTCTTAAACTGAAGTATATCTCCTATCACTTTAGGGCCACATTTGAGCCGTTCTGCAGTCCTGGTTGAGAAATGTGGCTTTAAAGTGATGGAAGCAGTCATTACTGATTGCCCAAGGGAGAGTTTTGTCAACACATACATGTTTCTGACAGCAGTTGGTGAGCACTGGCACCAGGCCCTTTCGTACCCTCTAAGGCAAGGGTTGAGCTTACACTGGTGTATCAGATGTTTGGAGGTGAGGAAACTCTGCGATACAAGAGACATTTGCAGTGTGTGGTTAACAGACTTCTTCAGCAAGACACAGAAGGAGCTCATACCGAGTGATTATCAGTAGAATAAGTCTCATTACTACATATGTCATTGGTATTTTTTTCCCACAACGTTCCATCCAGTTTACAGTGGTATGCCATCAGTTAGAGGAAAAGAAGGTAGATTTTTTTAATCCCTGCAAGAAGCATAAAGAAAACCTGCATGAACCAATTTACCAGGCAGTGCTGCATGCTCAATTTCCCCTAAGTTACAGCTGAAGAATAATTTAGTTTAAAGAAATCCACTATTTCTGATTACAGAACAAGATGTCTAACGTTGCCTGTTCTGTGAAGCAGGGGATAAGGGGGTACATGTCAAATCCCAGTGACTAGTGGCAAGTTTGGCATTGTTACAGCAAAATTAAGCTCTGCTGAGATGAGTTACTTGGAAAATCTGAAAATAATAATTCAGATTATAAGAAGGTAAATTCCCAGGTGTGCTCTGCTCTGTTCGTATACATGATACATGAAATATGCATTATTTGACACCAAATTTTGGTATTCTACCAATACTGGTAGAATAATTTGTATAGGAACCCTGAAGGAGCATGGGAAATGCTTTGAATAAACCTGAAGGCTTAAGAAAAATCAAAACAAAAAACCAAAAATGAACCAAACAAAGCTCCACTACCAAAAATTTAAAAAAAAGGGAACTTTCAAAAGAAAAGACAAGGAAAAAAACCTTTAAAATGGTTTCTGGGTTATATTTGCAGCCTTTGCAATGTGTTTCGATGTTCACAAACATGTTTAGATAGGTTGATATTTATAAGTTATTCTTCAGAAAAATACGTGCATGTTTCTGATCTGTTTTGACAAACTGTGATGAGACAGAAGAGAGAGAACATGCTTGCATCTGAACTTAATGCCAACTGAAGTACAGGCTGTTGACTCTGTCCCACAAAGCTATGTATTGTCTTGGGTGAATATATTTCTTATAATATGATGTAACCAGAAGCATCTCCTGAATATTCTCATCTTCCCAGGGCTTTATTGAAGATCATCTTGATGTATGCTCTCTGAGGAAAACATTGTTCAAAGTTGTACTCCTAGCAGAGTTTTGAACTTTAATAATGATTTTGTTGTTTGGTGATGTCTTCTCCAAGTCTAAATTAAATCAGATGTATTCCCAAGGAGATAATTTCCTTGAATTATTTTCCTTTTGAATAGGAAATAAAAACATTTATGATCAACTCTTAAATGTCCCATTTCCCCTCTGGCTTTATGGTGAATATGAACGTGAATAAGAATACTAGTCATTCCTCAATAATAATTGAAATAAATTCCCTGCCCCCCTCCCCTGTTGCTGAACACTTCCAACCTTGGATTGTTTTTTTTTCTCAGAATGTTTTATAACTATTGTTCTCTTGGTTTGTCTGCTTTTGTTGCTGAAAGTTAGAAAACACAGGATTTAGAACTTTCTTTTTTGTGTCTATGGATAGCCGTAAGTACATGGTGTTTGTTACAGCATTTTAAAAAGCCCTTGTTCTTACTCTCTCTGTGGCTAATGACACTTCTTTTATATATATTAATCCACAAAGAAGATTGTAAAGTTCACTTACAAAATGACTGTTGGCTTCTCCAAAGTCCTGTGCAACAGAACAATATGGATTAGTTGAGGAATCATCAAGGAGAAAAGGTGTTCTTCTGGCACTGCTGCCTAGGTCTGTGCTGGAAACTCAACTATGTTGACGTAGTATCCTTGTTGTTTGTTGTTCTGTTTCTCTCTTTTCATGGTGAAATGGATTTCCTGATTCCTTTTTCACCATTTTATATTTTACTTTTTGTCTTCCTTCCCCTGCTTTTTTGTCTTGGTTAATACATTAAATTATGAAGCTATGGGATGGAAATACTGCAAAGCTTGGGGTTTTAGGGAGGAACTTAGGCAAAGTGGGGATAGATACCCTGGTAGATTACAGCTGAGGCAAAATGTAGTTCTCAAATCTTACCCAAATTTCGTTCAGCAGCATTTTTGTGGCATAGGCAAATGCTCCTGTGCGAGTTAGAGTTAACATAAACAACACATTTAAATGGCTAATAATCTTTTCATGTTTGATATTGCAGGTCAAGATCAAATACTTCTTTTCTGTTTCTCTGTCCTTCCTGCCATATTTTAATCATACTCTTTCTGTGTTACTCTCTGTCCCAAATAGCAAATAAAATGCTGTTCAAAACTATGTTGTCTTCTACCCAACATGGTTCTTAACCTTTTGGAAAGATCACAACTCAGGTGAGCAGTCACTGCCCCAGACTATTCAACCAGGATGAAACATTAGATGGAATAGAATTAGGTGGCATGTGAGGATTTTACTCAAGAATACTACAACATTTGAGCCCTGTTTGAACTTAAGATGCCTCTGTATTGCTGCTTGAGTAATGCTGATTTGGATAGCTGTAAGTAAAGATGTTTTCACCATACTCAGGGAGGTGAGCAAATTCCACTGAATAGCAATTTTCCTGCATGCTTTCTGTTGTGTGATTGCCAGCAGCCAATTTTGTAACTTTTTTGCTGTTGGAATTACTCTTTCATATGAGAAAATACTGTTGAAGTCATAAAGGTGGTACTACAAAGGCAAGAACAGTGCAGGCAAGGTAAAAGAAGCTGCCAGTGCAAGAGGGTGGAGAATCTGGCCCCAGTTTATGTATGACCACTTTGGGTTTATATAACTTTTTTATGTTTGTTTTTATTTTACTCTGGGCTGTCTAAGTATTTCACAGGCAGTTAGCTCCCACAGAATGATCGAGTCTTTGTGTATTTTACAAAGAGTCAGAGCGAGGAGCTGAAAAGTTGAGTGATTTGTACAAAACCCCTCTCAATATCTGCACCGAAGTCTGTGATGAAATTCCAGTCTGATTCAGAGTCAAGTGCTCCTGTGTGTGTCCTCCATAATCTCCCTGCCGATCTGATTTCGCCAGCTACAAGCTTCTCTGGCTCTTCTGTATCAAGTTCCACTGGTACAACTGCCTTGGAACGCATCTGGGTTCGATTCTCTTGTATTGTGCAGTGATAAGCGTTGCAAGTTGATCGGAAAATATGTGGCTGGTAAACACCAGATTCCACCTTTCCTGAATGATTAGCTGGCTTTTTGAAGTCCTAATGATTTTAATTTGGCTTGGAGTCAGTGAGTAAGAGTATGCAAAGCCTTAGCCAAAGTACCTATTTATTTATGTAAATCTTATCAGCACACATTTCTTCAAAGAAGAGTACCTATCTCTTTGTCTAAGCGCTTTTTAATAAATATATAAATATATGTGTATAACTACCAAGTGAACCAGCTTAAATTTTCTCCATTGTCTCACAGATGACAGCAGTTAGTAGAAAGTGTTTTTCCTTGGTGAACAGGCTTTATAATGTTCCTAACTTCTAGAAATGATATTGTCTGTTCAGTTTCATTCTTTATTTTTCTTTTCAGATTTTTTTTAAAAGTAACACAGCTTGTTTTTCCTGTGGTTGCTCTGTCTGTCTTCATAACACAAGTTTGGGTTTTATTCCCAAAGAAAGGCTACAAATAGGTTAATGATTTGTTTAAAATGTGGATGGAGTTTCTCCAGACAGAAATTGCTCACTCTATCCATTCATCTTATGGACTTGACTATTTAAAACTTGCCAAGGAAGAATAACTTTTTCCCTTTCCCCAGGTTCTCTGGACGGGAAAGACTGTGTTTCTGGTTGTTTCAGATATTTGCAAAATGAATGTTAAAATTGCAATTCTGCAGTAAGAAAACTTTTTAAAAACCCTCTATTTGTTTATTGCAGTTCTTTTCTAGTAAGAGACCCATTTAATGAAAATGCTTTTTGTTTCCTTTCTTAAGGAGTGCTTGCATAATCTAGTGCTATGCTGAAAAAAGCTTTACTTAAAGGCAACAGAGATGTTCTATGCTGTGGCACCCTGATTTAAATGTTGAATTGTATATGATAATTTATTGCATTTTTAAGGAAGTTGTCCTTAACTGTGACATACTGTGGCTTTAAAAAGATTGTGATAAAAATTATAGTTATAATTAATCATTAAATGTTCAGATTAAATGGGATGGAATGGGACTAAGTACACTGAAAAGTCAGCATGTGTGCAGGTATACTTCTGCAGGTGAAATACTGCATCTGTTAAATGCCTATATGTTGTGCTGTGCAATATTACTAATATTTAAGATTTTTCCATGAGCACTTTCTTCAGCTACAATTCCAGTTGATACTGGAAATCACTTGCAAAGGAAATTCATAATACAGGCTGGGTTCTCTAAGTTAAGAGCTTTTGAAAATAGCAAATATCTTCTCGTAGGTTTCTGTGCATACAGTTCATAAAATTAGATGTAATTATGCTGCTGTTTGTTGTCTGAGTTATTTTCCATTCAAATGCCATGTACTTAATTGAACCGGAAGGGAAGGAGTGGGTCCCTTTTCCCTGGTGCTGGGTCTCTGGTGTCAAACAAGTCGACAGCGCTCTTGGCAGTGCGATATTTTCACACCAGTGCAGGCAAACGAGTCAGCTCAGATGTGCCCCTTCCCTGTGGGTTTTGTCATTTACTGGGGTCCAGGCCACCTAGAGATCTGCCAGGCCCTTGGCCATTGGGATGTTTGGTTTTATGGAGCTGCACAGGCAAAGGACACATTTGAAAGTTTCCTCACAGGACTCTGAATTTATCTCCAAACTTGTTGGAGGTTCTTCTTTCAAACAGAAGTTTGCACACTATTTTTTGCTACTTTGGAGGTTGTCCTCACAATACCTTTTATTCATTTCTTTCCTGAAATCAACAGCTCCATTTTTTTAGATCTTTCTTTTTTTCTCACAAGTATGTGCACCACAATTATGGGTTGAGTTATGAGTCCTTGAAGTCCTTTTGTTGTGGCAATATCTTTGTCAATAGCACGCCATGTGTATTCAGTTTTTTATTTATATAAGAAAAACAATATTTTCTGAATTGTTTTCTCACATAAATTCTTTCCCTTTTTTTAAACTCCATTACTCCTACTCATGGCGTAAAGTACTGAACTTGTAGACTAATACCCAAATCTCTCTTTCTTGAGTCAATACCATTAATTTATAAGCCAGTTAAGTATTTGAGTGCATTGCATTTGTCAATATTGACTTTTCCCTGCTATTGTGTTTCTCATTCTCTTAGGTTGGCTAGGTGTATCTGAACCCCTGGTCTAGACTTACCTGCACATTTCTGTGTCATTCGCAGGTTTGTCACTTCTCTGATACCTCCTTGTTCTGGTGACTAACATAAGTAGCTACCACCTATGCCAGGACATTGTGGTTCCCACCAGTTCCTACCTGTTCAGCTTTCTACAAAGAAAACTGCACTGTTTAATTCAAATCTCTTGTTTTGTGTCCAGATTTTTGAAAAGCTTCTTTGTAGCACGGTTATTTAGTTACTCCAGATATCTTTCTGGAAATCCATATAAACCATTTTTCCTTTAGTTTTCTTCTGGTGCATTAAAAATTGTATCAGATTTTTGATTGCTGAAACTGTGGAGAATGAATTCTACTTGTGATCTGTGTGTCTTCTTTTGTTGTAATGACTGTTTCAATTAATTTGGATTTCTTATATCAAAATATATATGCTAGTCTAAAATTTTCTTGAATTAATCCTGTAAAGGCTTTTAAAAATATAAGTTCAATGTTTGCTGCCATGCAGTCCTTACATGAAGTCACTAGTCTGAGAATATTTTCTTAGAGGTTCAATCAGCTTATTCTTAATTTTTTTCCTATATTTTTGACTGTGTATATCCTCTGTGGATTATTGACTTAATTCTTTTTTAATTTCTCTGTTGTTCTTTCTTTCTTTCTTTCTCCCTTCCTCTTTTTTTTGGGTACCTGTGTCCGTGGTGGCATCTGATCTTTTCTTTATGTGGAAAGAATATGGTCAGGTTTAAATATCTTTCTAATACATAGTTGGCAAAAACTGATGCAAGAAATTGTTTATCTTTAGAGCAACACCCTCATTTTCTTTAATTACATCTTCACCTCTAATTCAAAAGACCTACTTATTCTCCCTTAACCGTCTTGGTGGTTATTGCGTGGTTTTTACCCACAGCTGTTTACTTCAGAGCCAGTTTTGGACTTCTTTGTTTCCTTCTTACACAATGAATCTTATAATCTGCTTTGTTGGCTGCACAAATATTGTATTTCCATATTCTGCATAACTTTACGTTGGATTCCTATAGGTGGAATGGCTGTAGGGCACTCTAAAATTGTACAACAGGTCTGTAAACTGAGAAAGTGCTATACTAGTTTGAAGAGGACAGAATTCATTTTCAGGGTACAAAATTCATCTTAGCGCTAAAAATGCGTACATTTCCCCCTTGCCTGTAGTCGCCTACATTTGATTTCCAGTCTGTAACATTTAGTTTTTAATTTTCTTATGTTAATACATTGGTTTCTGCTGATTTAACAGGTTTTAGATGCGGGAAGACTGAAAGAATATGGTGAACCTTACATTTTGCTGCAAGAACAAGACAGCTTGTTTTACAAAATGGTGCAACAAGTGGGCAAGACTGAAGCGGCTTCTCTGATGGAAACAGCAAAACGGGTAATTTTAGAAGAAGAGACAATTAAGTTTGTCTCTGCAGTTTCTCTCAAGTTAGCATATTCAGTGTTACAGTAAGCCTTCCGCTAAAGGATCTGTCAGTTTTGCAAGGCAAAGCCGTAATTTTCAGTGGATATACACAGACTTCCAAATGATACATGTATTTATATACCCCAAGTTGAAAGACTGGATTTCTTGCATCCTTTTTTGTGTGTACACAAAACAGTAAGTGTAAATAATATAGGACATAGTCACTTGTGCTGGGCATTGATCGTAACTTGCTGTAAAAAAGCACGTTAGGGCTGCAGAATCAAGCATTTATCTGTTATGTCTGTATTTTTAAAAGGGTCCATCAGATTTTAGTTGGGGTTCAGTGCCTGTGACCATACTGTGGTCCCCGAGGGTTTGATCACATTCCATCTCTTGTGCATTCCCTTCGTTCTTGTACCCTGGCTCTCTGTTCTGCATACAAGGTGAGCAGGGCTCAGTTAAGAAACAGCTGTTGAATGTCTTGTCACCTCCTTGTTCCCTGCAAGGGTCTGTGCCTGATTTACTGCTAACTATTCAAATCCTACTCTGAGTACAGAATTATTCATGTAATTGTGGGCATTCCTCTGGCAATCAAAGTGTTTAAGAGACATCAATGAATTCATTTTCATAATATGCCTGTGAGGTGAGGCTATATCATCTCCACTTCTCAGATGGAAAGCTGAAGCAGAGATAAGAAGATAAAAAAAGAATGACCTGTGATTGAGGAACTCTTTGACTAGCTTTGGCTTGCTTTCTTTTTCTTGATAATTTACCTCGCAGGATGTCCAGAGCAAGATTTTAATTCTCCCAGTGCCAATGAAGTTTCAGCATTGCTTCAGCTGAGACTGGCAGTGCTCAGTTTGGCAGCAGCTTGCTTGGAACTCATGTAACTGTGCTTTCACCATGCGAGTGAGGCACTAGTATTAAGCAGGTAACAGCCTAAGAGAGCCCCTTACAGGCAAGAGGCAAAGCTCTTTAGCCTTTATGCTTTTCTTTCCTCAGGTTGCTGGATGTGTGGAGCAGAGTTAAGGGAACACAAAGTCTAAACTGTTACCTGGGGAAACAGAAGACCAATAGACAGGGAACAACACATAAAAGACAGGAAAAAAAATGGCAGGTGCCTGACTATTTTCGATTAAAAAAATAGATGCATTTCCAGTAAGTTGGAAAAAAATGAGAAGTCGTGCTGTCATGGAGGCTGTGCGCTCAAGTCTGGATGCTATTTTACTGGACTTTTTGAAGATGAGGGAAGAGATTTCTGTGTCTGTTCATATTCTCAGATTTTATTTTTTAAAGAGTTTTTCAAATAAAGCATGGTAGCTAAGAGCATATGCTATAAATTCTTGTGTGGCACAAATTGCAGAACTGAGGAAACAGCTTTGTCTTGAACTAAGCTGTATTACAATTTCTGCTGTCCTCTTCCATTGCTGCAGTGTAGCTTCATTTATTTTCTTATTAGAAAGGAATGGGTTAGCCATGTTTTCTGTGGTATGTGCATGACAGTCTGGAGGTTATATAAATGATGTTTAAAAGGGTAGCTTCAAATTCATGTGACCATTGTTTGTCTGTAAAGTGAAGGCCAGCTTCCTAAGGCTTGCTCCTTGGAAAGGCAAGAGGTGAGGCTGTCCAGCTGTCATCTGTGGAAATTTAGCTATGTCATGCTGTCATTCCTTCCTTCCCCGGAGCCCTCTCCAGTTGCACAATTGCATTCAAAGATGATTCAAAATGTATAAAAATAATTGCCTGATGTTACTTGCCCGTATAGTCATCTGCAGTTACCACATCAATGTTATGTGATTTTGTACAGGAAGGGAAGAGATCCAGGAACCATTCTCTGCTGAAATGTGGTTTGATGAAAAAGTTGCTAACTCCCAGGCTAGAAGGCAGATACAAGCTTTAGCATCTGCCAAGAATGCAAAGCATGATGCTTATCCACACTCAGCCCAAAAATATGGGAATCAAGAGACTGTATCTCCAGTCAGCAGCTACCCAGAAGCAGAGTTATAGTTCTTTCTGTTCGAAGGATTTGGACAATTCAGGGGTTTTGTTATTGCTGTCCCTTGTGCTTCATGCATACTTTCAGAGAAGTTGCTTAGTCAGAAGAGCTGATTCCAGTGGCTTTTCTTTTTACACTGCTAAGTCTGTTGCATGTATTGCTGTTGGTTTCCCACATTCCTACTGTGGTTACTAAGAACTGTTTCTATGAAGAACAGCTTTCTTTCTGTATTTGGAAAACAGCACGCTGCACATAAAAAGAAATGGTAATATGACATATATACATACTTTTTGAAAAGCATTACAGTGGGTTGCTAAGTAAAATGGTTTGGAATGTGGCTATGCTTTGGCAAAAATTATTTGATTTATTGCATTTTGGACCCGAATCTTGATTTATTTCAGTTTGGACCTGTACAACACAAACTTGTACCAAGAACTTCTTCCATTAAGCTGAAGCTTTAAATGCAGTTTCTGGAAAAGTATTGATTCTGCATATATCCTTTAAGTGCAAATTAAGAGGTACTACACATCTTAAATTGGGAAGACTAACTTGGACATATTTAAGAAACATAATTTTAAAAAAAAAAATCTCGTGGGCCTCTTAGTGAAGCATTGCAGGACAGAGCTATTGCTGGCATCTTAGCTCAGGCTTCCACATTCATCCAGTTGCTATTGTATGGCTCACTTGGTCACTCAGTATCCCCATTTTTTGTGCAAATGTCGAAGAAAACAACACAGGCACAACTCAAATTGGAGACCGCTGAGTATGTATTAAACAGCCCATGAGCCTGATGGCAACTGAGTTATGCTTGACATCGTGAGACTCTTTTTATCTTTGCTCAGTTTACAAGATGCTGCTAGGAGAAAATCCTATGGGAAAATGAGAAATAGTCATCAAGCAGTGAAAAAAAGAAAAAATAAAAGTGCTCAATTATTAAGATAAATAGAAATTGGTGTGATCTCCCTGCTCTTGGCACTACTGAGAGAGGCTTTTCTGCAGGCTTTGGTGGCATCAGGATAGGGATGGGTTTCTGTCAGTCAGGTTTGAGTACTTTGAGGTAAAAATAAAGGTTGTTTTATTTTACTTTAAAGCTATGACAGATGTGTAAATATTAAAATACTAGGTGTTATCTCACCTCAGTGATTACTTTTAAAAAGGTTGCAGCTCTGTTGGCAGTAGAAGAAACTTGTATAAAGACTTGGGCATTTAATATCTTGAGGGATTGGGCTCAGGGGAAGAATTGAAATGAGACAGTTTAAAAGCAGCTGCCATTTCATTACATCTCTAGTAATGTGCCAAGCTTTTCTATTAGCTTTCCATTTAAAAAAAAAATCACATTCAAAAGCTGCATTAAAAGTATGCCAAAGTTTTATGTTTTAAGCCAGGAACAGGATAGGAATACTGAGGCTGCCGTCTGCAGCGTGTGTGCAGTCAGCAGCCTCATTAACTTTCCTCTGTTGCATCCGATTGTGACTGGTTACTGAGGAATGCCTCTTAACAGGACTCTTAATTCTTCTGTTGATTCAAATCAGACTTTTATATTCTTTGAAATTTGTAAAGATGCATATACCCTGCATTAGTGAGTGTGCACAAAAGATGACAGTGGTACTTACAGGAACATTTTTGTAGAATGACTATTTCTTTTTTATCCCATGTGTCTTATACATGTATTCATGTATATGAAAAGGACATTATTATCAAACAAACTGAACTTTGTTGACAACACTCTTAAATATAAATTGCAGAAATGTTTCTTAAGCTGTACTCAAAGCGGTCTGACTATGAGACCTAACTCGTGACACGTGTCAGCTTCAGAAAGATAGTGTATTTTCTGTTTTTAAAGACTCAAACAAAACTTTTCACATTCTTCTTTGAAAAAAAATTGCATTTGAAGTCCTTTTTCACCCAAACACATTTTTAGATAAGAGCACACAAGTCTTGACATTATTTCATTTTGTTATGCGCATCTGTCAAGGAACAGAGATATGATACAGCTGCTAAAAACTGATGATTGTGGAACAGTGAAACTTGACAGCATTTCATTTCCTTTATGTTCTGATTATACATTTATCAGGAAACCTGTATCTCTTCTAGTTGAGCTAGAAATTGGTAGAATTCAGGAACTCAAAGGCTTGGCAAAGAACTGTCCTATTATTTGGTATCATCTTACGTTTTAGAGAAGTTGCTTGGTTGAGTCATTGTTAAAGCTTTTGCTTCTTCTTTCATTATTGTGGTTCACTATCCAGAGATCACATTTCTATAGGCTCTATAACTGCTCTGCAGCACAAATTAAAGGCTGGGGTATTTCATACATATACTTCGAAGTTTCAATGGTTGTCAATCACAGTTTGTAAAATATAGGGATTACAACCTGATTTTAACATCCAAATCCATTGTGTTCATTTTATGTGTGAAAATGAGAAACCCTTGTGCAGACGCAAGATTTCACAGCTTCTTTGTCATCCTGTTTTTAATTTATCTCCATGTTTTGAGCTAGTAAAATGATTTTACTTATCAGTTTAATGTAAAGCGATAAAACATATCTGCTCATCTGAATTAACAAAATTTGAGGGGATCTACAGGTTGTGTGGGATTTTTCTCACATTTTGTTACAATGTAAGTTCATATAGTAATTTTACTAATTTTTCAGTGACATACATTTACTAAATGTCACTAATCTGAAGTTCCCTTTGGGATTCCTTAAGGATCTGTATTTATCTCTACTATATTTATCTCCAGAAATATTGTTTGAAGCTAAGTGGACTTCGGTGCATAATTACTCACAAAATCTAATATTTTTCCTAGGTGTACTTCAGTAAGAATTATCCAGAAGTTGTTCAGAATGGTCAGCTTGCCACAGACTCCTCCTTGGATCCTTCCTCAGGATTATGCATAACTGAAACTGCACTGTGATTCCTCATTGCCTTAACTGTTTTCTGTAGAATGTAAACCTGAGATCATCTAAACTCAGTGACAACATTTGCAAGTGTCAACAGGAGAGGAAAGGGAGGGGGGCGATTCTTTGCACTGGACATCCTTCCTATTTAATACTGAGAAGAAAATTTTTACTGTCCCTGTTTCTTTCATTTCAGTGCAATATGTTTTTCTTTCCAACTAATTATGTTTGTATTGCTAAGGAAATTAGGCAGATTCAGTTTTTATTTGAAAGTTATGTGGTAGAGATCTCTTTTATTTAAACAGGTGCAGGACACCTAACAGGTCTAGTGTGCATATTTGGAGCTTAGTAAAATAATTGGAATGTGTCCTTTTTTTTTCCTTTAGAAATATTTTGAGAGCAAGCAAAACCAAATTTTTTTCAGTGTCACTTTAGCATGACAGCTCTGTCTGAACAGCAGATTTGGTAGTGTGCAACTTACTTGTCTAGAGCAACTGTCTTTCTACCTGTCACAAGTACCTATGCAGGTTGGTAGGAAAAAAACTTGAAGAAGCCAAAAACACTTTTTCTTTTTGATAGAAGAGTACTATATACATTTTTTTTTTGATAAACAGTTCAAATAATGCTGTTCAAGATGAATGTAAATATTAGTTTTATTTTGCTAAAATCCAAATGCCGAAAAATCAGTCTCAATCTTCTGTACTTTAGAAGAAAATTACCACATTTGCACTGAAGAAATATTTAAATAATTTAACATACA
The DNA here is from genome assembly GCA_013398955.1 of Callaeas wilsoni. NCBI lineage: Eukaryota > Metazoa > Chordata > Aves > Passeriformes > Callaeidae > Callaeas > Callaeas wilsoni. Next base: position 42,568 of record VWPU01002802.1, on the reverse strand, counting down.
TTCCTCTTTTTACCCAGGTTATCAAAGAAAAAAAGGTATTAAAATAACTTGAGGAAATGTTTGAATGACATGTCATTATACCTAAATACTGTGTAGTACAAAGTTATCTTCAACACAACACATTGAAAAGTATACATTATTTGCATTTATTGTGCCTTAATATTTGTGCCTTCAAGCCAAAGCCATAACTGCAGGGTACACAACAAATTCATTAGATATATGTTAAAAATATGTAACTTTAGTATGTTTAAAGTTTTGCATCAGGGGTTCTGTTGAACTTCAGCTGTTTGAAGTTACCATCCTGCCAGAATAGGTTGGAAAATACAACCTGTAGTTTCAAATGACTGTTGCTGATAGAGAGGAATGCAGCGAGAGAGGGGTTCAATATTCATAAGTTATGTCCTGATTCAGCAAAGCACTTTAACACAAAGGCACTATTCCCATGTTTAAAAAATAAATCAAGCAAGTGCTGTGCTGCTTCAGATTTTTTCAAATTTAGTGAGCTATTCTTTGAGGTTCAGTAGAAAATACATCTATTCATCTCGCTGTTTAAAGGGCACAGGAGAGACTAAATGGCAAAAGATTTCTTCAGGACATGGAAAATATTGTGCTTTTTTAAAAATACTGAAGATGTTTGCTATTACCTTTGTAATGCCAAACAAGTGTTACTTACCCAATGTTCATCCAGTGGTCTAAAAGGAAGGCAAACGCAAATATTTCTCATTTCAACATAATTGAGTCAGATACAAAGTTACTTCTTACTGAGAAGTAAATTGAGTCCAAAGCCTGTGCCTCAGCACAGTCACTCATCTTGGACATTTTTCTGCTTGGAGCCAGCCCAATGGTGAGAGGCAGAATCCTTGTTGCCCTGTTGCAGCATCCTCCCTGCACTGGGGCTTGCTGTTCTGCTGTGAGATCCCAGGAGAGAGGAGATTGTGTATGCAGTGCCCCCAGCCAGCTCTCTGAGGGACAGGGGTGCTTTGGAGCTCTGTGGAACAAACATCAGGCATCTGTGTTTGCTGGTAGTATCTTCTTACATGATTGGAAAGCATTAGGGGGGAGTTATGAAATGAGATGCTCTTGTCCCTAGCCTTTTTTTGGCAAGTCCTAGCACTTCTCCTGCAGAGTGTAGCACCTTACACTGTAACAAGTTCCACTGAGGTCAGTTGTACTGAACTTCAGGCAGTGATGTGCAGCAGGAGGCTTGTGCTACATCTGGTGATGAAATACCAGCCAGCCAGGGACAGCTACCAGCCACCAAGCCACGTGGCACAGATGTGCTCATGTAAGCAGTGTTTATGGCAGATCCTTCTGAGAACACACCAGCCACATCCACTTTTTGTATTGCTTGGCCCTTCTCTGAGCTCCTATAGTCCACTTACACAGTGTCCTAGCACACAGTTATCATCCTGTGTGTTCTGTGGCTGTTTTCTTTCCCATTAAAGTTGTCTGAAATAAGAGTAGGGCTGTTCTGCAGCTGAGTGAGAGTAGTGGTTGCATTGTGCAGGTGTGTGAAGATGTAAGCTTTTAATGTGTAAAGTCATGTTGGATAATGCTGGGGGACTGTGTAGCATCAAGTTCAACCTCAGGGCCTTGTCCATAACTGCCTTTTTGGCAAGGATCCATGGATCCATGTCCAAACTCTGCTCAAGTTTTGCCCTGGAAAGACCTGGTTGGAGTGGTGCAAAACAGAGCTAGAGTGAGCTGACTGGTAAGGCAGTGCACTTCATTGAGTTGGGAGTTTGAGCGCCTTTGTTTATCTTCTTTTTTTGAGCAGTGTGAATATATTCAAAGTCTGTGTTTTACAATACAGAGTTCTTATTTCTAAACAGTTCTTGTAAAAGAGGAAGTATGATGTATAAGACAGAGATTTTTAAATACTCTAAGAGAATAGTAAGTTCTCCTGGTCATATATACCTTGAGTTTATACTTTTTTATCAGACCCAAGGAGATCTGCACGCGTAAACCAAGGGTATAATTACAGTTTTAGTTCATTTCAGCTCTGAAATGAATCTATGGTAAGTTATATTTCAGAGCAGAACTCCAAAACGCTGGCTGCTGCAGACTCACTGGTATGAGACCCTGACAGATCTAGCTATCAGTCTGTAAGCTAGAATTAATTTGATCCTGTAGCTTTTTGAATGTGCACAAAAATGTTAGGTATCTCTGAAAATGCTGATTCTGCTTCTTCACGTGTTTTGGCAGGATACTACACCCTGTAGGTATCAAGTATCAATATAAGACAAAACAAATTTTTTACAAAATCACACTTGAAACCCATAAATTGCTAAGTAGAAAAACTGATAGCAAGTCATTCATGTCTGTCATTGGCGTTATTTCATCTTTTTGGTTTAAAGCAACCAAAATTATTTTATTCAGGAAAGTGGTTTTTGGATTCTTTTGCTGGTATTGTTGATAGCTATTTTGTTCAGATGTTGATTGAGACTGAGTGACCCATTGCAGTGTACCTGAATGGCAGAACTGAGATCAGGGGAAGAAAAAGGCCTTCATGTGGTAAAAGTCTTGGTCTGTTAAATGAATACATTATCTTTCCAACAAGGTGGTTTATGTTTCCTTATAAAGAAAAATTTAAATAGTTTTAAAGTTCCACTTTGAAAAATGTTGTGCTTTATTTGGAAAATAGCAAAGCAGGTTACTTTAAGTTGCATTCCTTACTGGGGATCTTGGAAAAAGAACTCATACTCCTGAGTCACTCAAGCCTTTAAAATATTTCTTAGCCATGAGGTGCCTTAAAGTATTCCAGAGTCTTATTTCTAATAAATACAATTTTATACAGTAATACTGAAAATCACGCGTTACAGAACTGTTGTTTCTTTGGTGTAAAAATCTAGGAACAGCCTCTACTACTGATCTCAAGAATTGTTTTTCACACATTTGTTTTGGTATGTCTTTGCTCCACCCCATCTCAAAAGACCACTGTGAGCCAACAAAGCATGTTGGCATTTTCAAAGCCCCAGTTTGCCAGGATAGGCTATTTCGTGTTTTGCTTATTTGCTTGTTTTAAGGACAAAAATTCTCTTTAGTGAACTGCACCATTTGCCAGATGGGCAAAATCTTCTGTGATATCATTTGTACTGCCCTTTGGAAGAGGGAGGACTTTCTGACCAGTCTCAGTAATGCTAGTTGCTTAAGTAATGTTGATGGTTTCTTTTAGCCTTCCCAATACATGTGTGGAATAAGACTGCAAAAAGAAACAGAAGAAGTGCTGCTTTTTTTGTTAAACTGACCCTTTGAAATATCTCGCTTCAAAGTTTGCCTCCTTTTTTTTGGAGGGGGGAAGAAAGAGTTGAAATCACTTCTTTCCCATGGTGGTGATGAGCATGACAGTTTTGCAGAAGATGTGGCTTTCTGTGTATGTTTTACATTGTGTAACAGCACGCTGCTTTTTCATCATTTTAACTCTGGTTTTGTTTTGGTTTGGTTCTTGCATTTGTTGTAATAATTTGATTTTGGTATTGCTATGGAATGATTTCTTTTATGGACGTTCATGTGACAACTGCTGTCATACAATAAAAGGCATTTCTCAGAAGCCTGTCTGAGTCTGTTGTCATTGCAGATGTGTGGCTGAAGGTAGAAATTATGGGCTGAGCTACGTCAGGGCATGTCTGACATCTCCAAACATCTCTCAGTGGCATCAGTAGCCCCAAGAGCTGAAAATCCTCCACTTGGAGGTACAAAACATGGTAATACATGCCAGCTTGGTTTTGCCAGTCTTCTCTAATCTGAGATCTCTCAGATCACATTACCAAGATTTTTGCTTTAATTACTAAAAAGTATTGCAAATACATTTTTAAAAGTTGTCATGGAAGAACCACTAAAGTTTCACCAGTGCAAACGGGGTATGGTCTCTGCGTGAAGCAGCTGGCAAGCTCACTGGGCTGGACAGTGGAAATGTGGAAGGTCAGTGGACAGAAGTGAGGTGGGTTAGCAGCTTAACTCCAAAATCTGGTGATATCTCTCAGTCCTGTACTTCTGTCTGATGAGTTTGTTGCTTAATTTAGCAAGACACACGAAAACTGCTTTTTTCTGAAAACTATGTAAAATTCCTCCCTATTCCTCCAACTGTCTCAAGTATTTCACCCTGCTATTTTGATGCAGGATTTTTAGTACAGGATGAATTGGTCCTTTTCCACCATGGAATACACATTAAGAATTTCTCTTATTTCTACCAAAAGTCTACCTCACAGCCACCATGCAGCTGTCTTAGTTGCCTCTTAGTGAGTTTGGCTTGGGTTGTCACAGCTCAAGTTGCCTGTGGGATGTGCAATATCCACCTGGAGCTATATCCTCCCAGAGCAAGCACTTGCCAAATGCATGTGCTCCCATGTTAATACAGCAGTTCTCTTAGAAGTGGAAGAGGGAGATTTGTTCCCTTGCCTGAAAGAGAGCTGCTGATAAGTAACAAAGCCAAAGATTCTTTTTAGGACTCTGCTCACAAAACAAGTATGAATTTCATAAACTCAGCGTTTAAAGCTGGTTCATGGATTTGGAGCAATATTAATGTACAGAAAATCAGGGCCATACTCTGATGTATGAAATCGCGTTTCCACTGTCTGCACCTTGGCACCACTTAACTCCCAAACTGGCCTGGAATCAATAGCTTCATCTGTTTTGAGATACAAAATTCCCTATGGATCTTAGCCACAGATACAGCACATGCAGGAAAGTACAATAACCTTGAGGAGAAACTGGAGGTAATCCCACTTCCATTCAGGAGCCAGAGCACATCCTACTTTTAAGTTGCTGGGCTCAACATAGAGTACTGGGATCAAACTTGCTTTCTTCAAACATGTGAGTTAAAAGCTGCACCAGAGCTCCTGTCCCCCTCCTGCATGGGATACGCTGGTTTTTTAGAGCATACTTTTGGGTGTTGTAGGTTTTCCTTAGGCTGACTGGCTTGGATCTTCCCGTCTAGTTCATGACTGAAGCATAATATTGAGGGTCTTTTTGATGGGAGTATTCGCCATGAGTGAATGACATGGGGGATTGTTTACATCAGGACAAAGGAAAAGCCTAGACTCAAGTCCAAGTTCCAGGGAGTATTTATGCATTTTATTCAGTTGTCCATAGAAACACCAGGAGGAGCTGGGGCTTCTACTCCATTCTGTCAGCATAGCTGGGATGTCGTTGGACAGCAAGATCCATTTGCTTGTGTTCACTCCTGCTCTCCAGCCCCAGTGGGGCGGTGGTGGCCCAGGCTGCAGCTGCCACCACACAGGTCTGACAGGTCTGCCCTTCGCAGTCAGTGCTTCAGCTGCTGGGCAGCTCTACCGAAGCGAACTCGCTTCTCCTGCCTCCCCAAGGACGCTGTTGCCCGGAGCATCATCGCTACCATGTGGAGCTCTGCTCCGGATGGGATGCTCTCAGGGCCCAGCTGTTCCTGCTGCAGCTGCTCCTCCTCCAATATAAGGGCAGTGAGTCTCCCTGGAGACCAAGCTGTTCTTAGAATCAATAAAGCTCCTAACAGAAGGGCTCTGGAATACTAGCTGAAGTTTCTGCGTTCACTATACCCAGAGAAAAAGTTCACAGTTTATGCAGTTTAAATCATTGTGTTGCAGCCAGGGGGATGTGCATCACCTGCTCACACTAACATCTGAATGTGGTGCCTGAAGTATGGCTGGTGGATTGTGTCAGGCACGTGAGACTTACTAAGAACTATGGTGCTTTTTTCTTTTTTTTCTCTCTTTCTATTTTTCAGGTTTGGATATTTGCTATGAGGAATTAAAGTGAGGTGGAACAGTGAAAAATAATTCCCTTTGTTTAATTCCAGTAAGCTTTTTACCTCACTGTTCAAGCACAGACAGCAAATAAAGGAAGGAGTTATTTATCCTGTGTATTCTGAAGAAACTGAATCTTGCTAGTGTTCATGTCAGCTGACCTTCTTCATGGAGCTCTCTGTTTTGCAGGAAAGGACCATAATTATGGCATTAAACTGAGTTGGGTGGGAAATGCAGCCTCAGATTTATTAGTCAAAGTTCCACTGTCAACAAGAGCTTGTTCTTGAATATTACAGGCCTGGATTTTCTTTTCAATGTAAGTGCCAAGCATGAATAGGACAAGTGAGCACTGTTGAACTGTCTCTCAAAAACATTGCCAGGATACCAAAAAAGAGGATTTCTCCCCCCTCCCTGCCCAGCTGAGAGGATTTTTCCTCATTCTGTACCAGCAGGAAGGCAGCATTGTACCAAGAATATGGACCGCTCTGTGTTTTGGTTGATTTAACATGTATGCACTTTTGCAGAGTAGTGATTTCCTTGAGTGGAGTTATGCAAGTAATTCACCGTGAGTCATTCATGCAGTGAATTAAGTGCCTCTTCCCACAACCAGGTCGTCTCCTGACAATCTTTTTTTTTTTTTTTCTGGAATTACTCAACAAATCCTTTTGCAATTACTTTTAAGCATTCTGTGTAGATCACACGTTTATGTATGTGATTAATGTTTGTTGATTTTTTTGAGTCATATTCATAATACATCAGAGAAAATACATAGTGTTTTCTCTGTATTTGTTCGTATAAATGTCCATACCTGCAAATAAAAATTTATTTTTCATCTGGTTTCAGGTGAGCATGTGCCTGTTCATTTCTGTGTGTATCCCTGTCAATAAAACTAGATTTACTTGAATGGTGTGTCACATTATGCATATACATCAACACAGAAGGGAAGGAAATCTGCATTTTTCAAGTAGTTTTTTGGAAAAGTCTCTGCTGCATTTCCTAGCAGCAAGTGATAGAGACCATCATGGGCTTGGGGGAACAGGAAGATGCCTCTGCACATGCCAAAAGAACATAGCAGCAAGATGCCTGCAGTCTGCTGGGATGGAGCAGGGCTGGCAGGAGTCTCCCTGCACAGGTTTTACCTGCCTAGGTTCTTTGTGCGTTTCTGTGCGTGTGAGAAGTTGCAACAGACTCTGTGCAGAACCAGTTCACGTTGCTGAAAGCAGAAAGTGAAAGGCCAAGTGCTGCTGGTAGGCAAGAGCAGGTGTTTATCCTGTGCCAGGCATGGCCGAAGCGTGTTCCCTCAGGTGTGTTGTCCTTGCAAGTGCACTGACTGACTGTGCCTCTGCCCCATGGGAGTAATTTGGCTTGTGTTGGAGGAGGAGAAGCCCTCCAAAAAGGAGAAATTTTTAGGGAGAGCTTCCTAGAGCATGAGGGAAGCAACAGCGAGGTTTCCCTCAGAGGTCACCATCTTGCAGAAAAAAAATTGTTCTTTTCTGCTTTTCAGGACGTGTGCTGGACCCTGCAAAGCTCATGGATGCTGTGCAAGGAAGATGTAACAGCCCACAATGCTCTTAATGGGCTGGTTAACTGGCTAATGGGGGTGCCTTTGCTGCAGCCAAATGGATTACCTAACAGAGACGTGTAGATCTTTGGGAGATGACTGGGCTGCCAAAAGGAACGGGCAACAAACCAGTTGGAGCTGCTGATGCTGTTGTCACAGATTTACCAGAAAATCTGCTTTTCCTTCCAGCTGCCTTTTTTTTTTTTTTTTTCTTAAAGAAGTGATTATCAGTTCAACCTTTCCCTGGAACTGATACTGAGGCAAACTTCTATCAGATATTGCTAAGGGTAATGTTCTTTTTCGTGACGTCTTGGCTCATGATGGCTGCCAAGCTCAAGGATATTTTGGCCCTATTACTGAAACTGTGGCTACTGTTAGCTCTTCAGGACTTCCATTTGCCCATCCTGAGGGAAGTGTAAGAAAGACTAGCCCCTGCTGTTAAATTGTTTGCGTAATTCCTTTATTATTTTTTTCCTATTTTCTAACTTGGAAAGTTGAACTTAGACTGGAAGAAGTATCAGCAATGCTAGAGTTTTAACATGAAATCATCCTATCTGTGTGATTCAAGATGAGTGTGTCCCTCTTCTCTCATCCATTGCCTTGAAGTTGAGGAAAGTGCTTGATTTCCCACTTTGATTTCTCTGGACGACTCTTAATCCCAAATTTTAGTGAGGAGCTGATTTATTGTCTAGCATCAGGGAGGGGACATTAATTCCATCTGCCACCCAGTGTGCCTGCTTGGAAAGAAAGAAACCTCCTCTGCTGTAGGTAAGATCAAAACCAAAGGGTATAAACTGGGTTGAAATCCATGTGTTCAGGCAGCTTGTCTGGAAAATGCAACTCTACTGCTACTTAACCCTGTAGTTGCCTGGAAACCCTTGAAACACCTGACTCTTTACCTTGAAGCTCACCCAGGTGCCCAGAGCCACGCTCCTTGGGGTCTACAGAGCTGCCAAAACTTGCAGCTTAGTGCCTAATGCCTGCTGGAGCCTCCCTGGCATGGAGAAAACAAGGAAAACAAGGGTTTTACTTGTGTAGGACCTTGGTGGGCCCTGGTAGCTGGGCCCGGCACCTCCCCACGCAGCGCTGTGGTAGCTCCTGCTCCAAAAGACGTGTGAGAACCCTCAGAGCAAGTGGGAGAGGGGCAAAGGAGGCCCCTGCTGCCTTCCAGGAAAGTGCCCTCAGGAGCAAGATTGCAGTGCCCCCTTGCTGAAAGCCTTTCCCAGAGTCATGATGCCAAGGAGAGAGGAGGAATTTGGATGCCAGAACCCGCAGTCAGCGTGTAAAGCTCCCGGGATAGCAACTGCCAGGGCAGTGAGGAGGCAGCCCGAGGCTCCCCACTCCCTGGTGAGGCCTCAGAGTGAGGTTTCGGCATTAGGCACACTCTCCCTCCTTGCTCTCCCTCACAGCCCCCTCTGCCCTCCTGAGTCTGAAATTCCTGGCTGCAGAGTGTGGCAGTTTCAAAGCGGGTGGAGGAGGCTCCTCCGCCCCAGGTAGCCTCCAGCCTGGTTGTTGGGGCACTCTCATGGGATGTGGGAGATGTGGGTTTGGGCCCCTCGGGCTGAGGCGGGAGAGGAACCCGGGCCTCCCACTTCCTCAGCATATACTTTGAATACCGAGGCATTATATAATAAAAGCTATCACCACCTTTTCTTCTTCCTGCTTTGTTTTTAAAAGACTGATCTGTGTGGAGTCTTTTGAAAGAAAGGGCGTAGGTACCAATCTCCAGGAGAAGATTCCAGACAATGGATCCCAGGCAGACAGGATTGCCTCACTCCAGCCTCAAGGGGCTTTTAGTGCAAGAGAGAATTGCAGATACACCCTTGTCCTCCACTTTTCCTGTTGCTTCAATGTAAGCAGCTGCATGCTCCCTTCAAGAAGATCCCACTGTATCCTGCCAGCTCTGTTGTGTTCAAGTCTTGAAGCACCCAAATTCCACCATCAACTACACAGGGATTCTGAGTGTGGCTCATGAGATGCTGAAGGCCGGATCACCTAAAAGTCAGTGCCCAAAACTCTCCTGAATTTAACCTTAAATTCTCTACTTAAATCAGCTTGTCAAATCCAGATGAAATGACTTGCCTCTTTGAAAAAATGCTGGAGATAGAGGCTAGATCAAGAGGGACATGCTTATATAATTGCATAAGCAGGTAAAATTATTTTTGTTGCTTTGAAAATCATAGAAGACTTTAGACTAGAAATAAATGTCCATAAGTAGTCTTAATCATTGAACTCTGTACTAATAACAATACTCATTTGGAATAGTCTTGGCAATCAGTTCTGATGTAGCTCTTTGGCTGGAAAAGCCCAGACAGTCCCAGATGTCTCTTTGGTGCAGGATCACACAAAGATTCAAGTTTCCATTGCTCTGATGAAGCAAGATGTCCATCGCCCTAACTGAGGGGGAAGAAGTCTCCGTGTCTCAAAATATAATTATGTTGCACATGGTGCCTATTAATCAATGGAGTCAAGTCTGGAGCAGCATCAACTCTTATAACTTGTACTCAGTGGTGCAATTATACAAATCCATATATCTCTTCATATATCCATATATATCTCCATGATATTTGAAAAATTCTGGTAACTGAATGACTGGGGACTGGAAGTAGGGAAATACTGCACTCATTTTTTAAAAGGGTAGAAAGGAACACCCTGGGAAGTACCAACCTGTCAGCCTCTGTGCCTGGGAAAGTCGTGTAGCAGATCCTCCTAGCTGTGCTAAGGCATGTGGAGGACACGGAGATGATTTGAGACAGCAATCCCCAGGATAAATACAGTCTGGAAGATAAAGAGCTAGAGAGCATCCCTGCCAAGAAGGATTTGGGGTGCTGGTGGATGAGAGGCTGGACATGTCCTGGCAATGTGTGCTCACAGGCATGAAGGCCAACCATATCTTGGACTGTATCCGTAGGATCATGGACAGGAGGGTGAGTGAGGAGATCCTTTCCTTCTATTCCTCTTTGGTGAGACCCCACCTGGAGTACTGTGTCCAGCTCCAAGGCCTCCAATATAGGAAGGTCATGGACCTGCTGAAGTCGGTCCAGAGGAAGGCCATGAAGATGATCAGTAGTCTGGAGTGCTTCTGCTACGAAGAAGTTGAGGTTGTTCCACTTGGAGAAGAGAAAGCCCCAGGGAGAACTTACTGTGATCTTTTGGTACTTCAGTGAGGTTTGTAAGAAAGATGGGGACAAACATTTTGAAAGGGTCTGTTGTGATAGGACAACATATAATGGTTTTAAACTGAAACAGGGTAGATTTACACTAGACAGAAGGAAGAAATTTTTTACAGTGAGAATGGTGTAACACTGGAACAGCTTGACCAGAGAGGGCATTGGGGGATGCCCCATCCTTGGAAACATTCAAGGCAGGGTTGGACAGGACTCTGAGCAACCTGATCTGGTTGAAAATGTCCCTACTACTTGCAGGGATGTTGAAGTAGATGGGCTTTAATGGTCACTTACAACACAAACTGTTCTATGATTGTGTGTAACCTGGTTTTGAAGCATTCCATCTATGGAACTCTAGTATTTCTCCTCTTTTTCTAGGCAGAAATCTCACTCCAGAGAGATGAAGGCCAGCTTATCATGAAGGGGTAGGTCTTCATGAAAGATGAAAATCTTTGGCTTATTGTGGTAGATACTACAAATCAAAGGAGAACAGCAACCAAAATGAAGAAAGGATGTCACTATCCTTGCCACACTATTATCAAGAGAATTCCCCAAAGGATGGCAAAGGTTCTCTGCAGCACCTTCATTCACGTCTTCATTATCATAAATTGCCAGTGGAGCAACCATTGGAAGGGACACCACCTCTGGTAGAGGGGATTGAGGCTTTGCCCACTCTTGAGACAATCGAGAAACCTGAAAGGATGAAATAAAAACCTTCCCCAGGATGTCCTGAAAGGTTAGTGTACATTTGAGGAAGTTCAGCCGCAGGAGAAATGGCTGGTTACCCTGGGCCTGGACTGACTGGCCAGATATGATGCTTCATGGACCCTCAGGTAGTTTTTGCCAGGTGCTGTGATGAGATGCTGCTCTGATACCATCAGGAGATGCTCATGGCAGAGAAATAAAAGAAAGAAGGTACTATAGAGGGTCATTTCAATACCTGACACTCTTACACTTGGCTAATTGTATTTGTTCATTAAGATAAGGATCAGCATTCAGCTTCTTCTACATTTAGGTCAGCCTTCCAGTACATTTGCACTTGCAAGAGAGAGCTGCTTTAATGAGGGATAATGAAACTTGCTACACATTGCATCATAACTTCTGGGTTAATATCATTTACACATGATAAAATGCAAATAGTATTGACCGTCAATGCACAATCATGCCTAATCCTCTAAGCCCACACACACATATGTGCTAAAACTAATATCCCTTACAGTAAACAAAATATACCTCTGTGCCTTTCTCTGTCCTCCTGAGAACATTCGTTTTCCCTAAACTATGAGGTGCATCAGCTCTACCCACGCAGCCAAACAGACTGCCACTAGCTCCTGCAGGTACCCTTATTCCCTGTTTGTGCTTCACAAAACCATGACAATGCAGCAAGACCTCGCTGTAAACAACCCTGCCTTAAACAGACCCACACTCTGCATTACAGGCATTCAAAGGGCATTTCTAATGCATAACTCCAGTTGACTCTCTCAATGCATTTTGGGTGTCCAAGGCCTGCTTATCCATCTTCTGTAGGCACCCTGAATTTTGAAATAGGCATCTCAGCCAAGTGATAGGTGGTAGAGATGCTCAAACCCTTCTTCCTTTGAGATTTGTGCTGGTAGAAGGGTACCAGCATATTCTTTTACGTCTGTGTTTTGGAGATGGAAGATAGTACAAAAGGCAAGGTATTAAGCTGAAGTGGGATCAGTTAGTGACTAGCCATCTTCAGTGAATAAATGTTCCCTGAAGGTTAAATGGGTCCACATGAACTTCAAGAAATGCAGATTAAGCACACGGTGAAAGTTAAATGTATTTAATTATAATTCTATTGTGAGAAGTTTAGCTCACGATGTCAGAATCACTAAACCACTTTCAGGTATCTTAATGCCACAGAGATGTTCCTATTTCAGAGAGAAAAAGCTCTTCAGGTTGTGCTACTGGTTGAGAGTGCTACCTCTGAACTGTATGATTTTAGGGGCATTCTGTATCTCTGGTTCCCTGAGAGTTGCAAAACTTTTTCTGATCAACTTTTCTTACTCTTTGAATATAAAAATTCACAGGATTGGTGAAGAATTTTCTTTGGAAATTTTCTCACCCACCTTATGAAACAAAGTGTTGCAGCAACTGTTTGCTGTTTCTATTTCTCAGTGTTACCAGCAAAGTGCTGCCTTGGATTTTAATGATCCAGAAAAATGCAAGAGACAACAGCTGTCTGGAGAAACCATAGATTTGTGTAGGACATGATCCTTAGGGAGGCATCTCACTGGTGAGGAAACTCTGAGGAGCAGCTGAACAAGCTCAGTGCCTTTGAAAGGCACTCTTCTCCTTTGATTGCACAGGCTCTTACTTCAAGAGGGCTGCTTCATGAAGCTAGTAAAATTTAGCTTCATGATGCCTACTGGCCAAGTCTCGCCATGAACAAAGACTGAGCAAATGAGGTTTGCTCTCCAGAGAAGGGAAGTGTCACAGTCTTTGTCACCAGCTGAGCTTGACATTCACAGAGCTGGTCAGAGAGTGCTCAGTGTTGAATACAGATGTGCCCTTTAGACACTTCTTGGCCCATTCAAAGCTTGGCACAATATTTCTGTGCCTACCTGTAATCCCATTGTATTCCCTCAGCAGCCATAAAGTCAAAATTTTTTTATTTGATACTGGTGAAGCAGATGTTATTCAGCATTTACTGTGCTTTCAGTGCCTTAGCAGCTGGAAAGACAAGTGTGTGCCAGCGGTGTGTGTTAGAAAGCACAGACTGTACATCGAAGGTACAAAGGAGTGCAAGTGCGGAGGGAGCATCTCCTCCAAGCAGGCCAGGCAGCTCATGGCCCCTGCATCAGTTGAGGACCTCGAGACACGAGCTCCTCAGAGCAGCTGAAAGCAGACTCCTCTCAGCCAATTGTGCGCTCAGTTGGAGGATTATGTATGTTAGATCCTTGCTTTAATACCTTCACTTACGCAAAGCCTTGGCTCTATCGGTTCCAGCATAGTCAAACTTGGGTGAATCAGCCTCCCTCAGACCATGCAGCCTGATTCATGTGCTAGGAATCCAGCCTCTCCTTGCTGCAGAGTAACCAGTGGAAGCTCCAGCAGTGCAGCTGCATTTAGTATCAGCTCTGTGAGCATTTTTGTAGGCAAACCTCAGGTTTTTTTTTGAACCCTGCCTGTCGTGAGTGTGCCCTGGATTGCTCCAACTGACTGGATTTGTAAAAGTAAGGCTGTGTGCACAGAGGGTGAGCTTGTGCTCCTAAGGAAAAGAAGTGGCGGTTTTGTCAATACCAGTAAGTTAGAGGGTGCGAGCTCTTTGGTGCTTATTCTCCCCCGGCATTGCTTTGGCCCATGAGAGCTAACATCCTCCTAAGTACTGCAGGGTGTGGCACACATCAGACTGCTCTTCGGGAACCATATGGATGAGGCCAAGTGTTTTGGAGAGGAAAGTGTGTTTGCTTATGCATCTGCAAGTTGTGCATGACATGAAAAGGATTTGCCATCTGGGTGCTAGAGACTTCTTTCACAGCTGGTAGTGTGTGTGCAAACATACACTAGACTGTGAGGTACAGACGTGAGACATATGTGCATGTATATACATAGATGTATATTTATACACATGCACACATGTACACTGCGCTTTTATGCAATAACCAAGTTTAATGCTATAATTACCTGTACTGCAGACTAAGAATCATGTCCTCTTGTTCTTTCTTTTCTTGGAGAAGGTCAACCCATGCTAATTTTAACATGTCTCTCTTTCTGAGCATCAATGGGCTTCAATGCCCCCAGCACAACACGGTGGTGAGATGGTTTTTGTCCCTGAAGGATGATGGAACTGGGTTGAATAATCACAGTGCTACAGCCCCTCTGCATTTTCTGCCCAGAGTGATGTTGCTGAAGTCTAGCTCTGGCTTCCCGTCCATCATTGTGCCATTATGTCCAAGGCGCCTGATTTTGTTACCTGCCTTTTGTGTAATTCTCTGTACTCCTCTACAGCCAAGACTCACTTACAGGCAAAGAATGCTAACATGCTATTTGCCGAAATTCTCATGGATGAGAAAATTAACATCCCTCCCCCCCACTTTTTGTTGTTGCCATGGTCACAGGAAAGGAATTAAAACATCAAAGCCTTCCATTTTCTGATGATGGATTAAGGAAATTATTAATTTGTCTTATAAAAAGGCAGGTTGTGTCTCTGCAATTAATGTTAGAAGGCTCTTCATGAGGGGAATTTCAGCCTTCTGGGCGGAGAAAGCTAAAGCATCTGCTTGTTCACTAGCTTAGATAGATGGGACAACTATGGGGGTCTGTGCCATAATTCTTGCCTTTATTAGTCACTCCAGATAGCATTTGGCTGCCTAGGCAGTGGTTTCTTTGGGGCACAGTATTAAAAATCCATGCCTCCCTACAAATTAAGTCCTCTCCTTTATCCATTTTTTCACACTCTGTCCATGATCTCTCAGGTTTTTTTCCATTACAGGCTGAGGAAGAGAAAACCCAAGGAAAAACCTACTTGAACGTAATTGTCTTTGATATGTTCCTACTCATCTCTTGCTCTGCTTTTCTGGCTCCCTGGTGCCCAGCATCTACCTACTGGTGAGGCAGCTGTTTATATGGGAACACTTTACAAAGATTAGCTTCACAGTGGGATGTGTTCCTCCGGGGAGCTGCGGGCTTGGCCACGGCCACAGTAATTGACCCAGCATGGGGCATAAAGACTCAGTCCCGTAAAGACTTTCTGATGGATCTAGGCCTCTTTTACCAGCTACATCTTGCAACGTTTCTTGGTGACCAGTCCTGGCTGGAGCTGCCTATGCTTGCAGGAAAAAATGGGGGGGAAAATATCTTACCCTATCTGCTTTTGGTGTCAAAAATTCTTTCTTTTGCTTCACCTTTTCTTCTCCATTTCCAATTTTTATTCTAAACAATTGCTGAAAATACAGTTTCTAATTGCAGCATTTGTCTTCAAAATTAGGAGACAAAAAATGCTAATACCAAAACATGGTGATTTTGATCTTGATACTCATCAAAATTCTCTTGGCTCCACAGACAGTCACATTGTCCCAGGCTTCTTTTCAGCAGTTTCTCTGAGCTTAGAGGTGCTGCTTTGGCCTCCCACAGCCAGCAGCGGTGTTGTCTGATGACAGAACCCAGCACGCCACGCAGACTCTTTTAAATTCATCCTTTCATATTTCTTCTTGGTGCGTTCAGGTAATTTGGCCTCTTTATTTACTTGATCCCCTTTTCTTCTTCCTGAAAGAGAGTGTCTTAGTGCTTGCCATTGAAAGCCATGGAAGTAAATTGTTGGAAGATAATACCTGGTGAGCAAGTGCCGCTGGGGCAGAGGTGGCTGAGCAGTACTTGTGACACGGAGCGGTGCCTCATGCTAACCTCGTGGCTCATCCCTTTGATATGGTGTCTGTCAGGTGCTGTGCTTTGCCTACCTTGCCGTGGGAAATGAGGAAACTTGTTTGTCACTTTTTCCTATGCTGACAGGGCACAAAGACCGAAAGGAGCTTTTCTCTAAGTGGTAAGCTCCCATTTCCCTTTGATCTGCTTTATGGGAGTACCTTTCCTCTATGAATCAAAAAAATGCCAGGACTACTTCTTGGAAAAGCTAAATGCAATTTGGAAACTCAACAGGAGTTTGCATACCTGCCATATTCCTATGAATATTACAGTGCTGCTCTCCTAGCAACCACATCCAGACCACACTCAGCTCAGATATCTTTCTTGAAGACACTGCTGCAGTCAGGAAGACTCCTTCAGCTGATTGAAAGATATGAAACCCTTGTTCCTGGGTCTGACGGGTCTATAATTAAGAGCTTTAAAACCAATGTTGTAACACCATGAGGGACATTTCTTTGGTGTTAAACATGTCAAATGACCTACTGCTCTCAGATGCTGAGCTATACCCTTTAAGGTCTCTGTTGCTGGGAAGAAAATCCATATTTACCTCTCCATTTGTGCGGCCGTCATGGGGCCTGCCTGGTGATATTGGTGTCACAATAGCACTTTGACATGCAAATGGACTGATTTGCAAATGCAACATAAACCTACAAAGTCTAAAAGAGTAAAATGTTTCACCATGTGTACCCTGGATGTACTTACATATTAGTTAAGTTCACTTTGATGTATTCCACAGTGTACCAACAACCATTTATTTTTCCTCTGGTCAACAATGGGTATACAATGTGCAGGGTTTAAAGCAGGTCCCAAATGAGTTTACCTTCTCCAAGATAGCCTTTCAGGACTCAAAAACAGATACCATCTTCTCTGCCATGCCTTTTCTCTCCAGCTGAGTAATTGAGTTGGTAGCCCAGATGGCACCTCAGCACCTCCACAGCCCTTGATACTGAGCTTCTTTTGGCCAGCCTGCAGCAAGTATGCATTGTGCTCTCCTGTTGATCCTTATTTTCTCTGTATTCAATACCAGAAGGCGATAATGCTCACCATAATCTCTCCTTATGCTGATGTGAGTGTCCAAATGCTGGTGGCCACATGCAGATATATCTTGGTATTCAGGGGTGTGGGCAGAGAAAGATTTATCTGCCTAAGGAGAGGGAAGAAGGAGATGCAGACATCATGCAAAAACCCTTTACTCATGCCACAGTTTACACTCTGGTAAGAGAAAGAATTAAACTTATGTGTAAATCCCTTTAAACTGAAACATCCACTGTCTAATTCAGAAAGAAAAAAATTCATAAATCTCATCTGTCTTCCTATTTCCGTCCTTCCAGACTCTACGGAGACCCACCACAGGTCCACAATGGAAGTTTGCAAATGTCTGCTGCTCGATGGCAGTCCTGCTGTTGGCAATACATGCTTTCTAGGAAACGTGGAGGATGCTATGTGCCAGATAAACTTTTCTTTCTCTTTTGCTTTCTCTCCTGAACTCCAGTGTGAGGATTTCCAGGTCGTGCCATGACAGCCTGCTCCACAAGGTAAGTGAAGATGAGAGCAGAGATTTCAGTCATGGAGTGACTCCAGCTGTCTTTGACTTCTTAGGTGCTGCTGATGGAGGCACGCAAACATGCAAGTATGCCTGTACAGACCTGGTAATCCATTTCCAGAGGGATATACATCCTCTTTTGTAAACATGTGGAAACCAGAAGGAGAGTTATGTTGCAAAACTTAGACTGTGGAAAACTCAGTCCGACATGAGTTTCTTCCTCCAGTGCTATGAAAGGGAGTACTCAGGATAGAAATTGTGACAAGACAGGCTTATTTCCAGGCAGCCAAAGGAGGAAATCAGCCCTGGGAGATGAAGCTGTGAATGCTCTTTGCTTTGGAGCTTGATGACCAGCTCACTTGAAATGATGAGGCTTTATTCTGGAAGGAAGGAAGGAAGGAAGGTGCGGAAGGAAGGTGCGGAAGGAAGGAAGGTGCGGAAGGTGCGGAAGGTAGGAAGGAAGGAAGGTGCGGAAGGTGCGGAAGGTGCGGAAGGTGCGGAAGGTGCGGAAGGAAGGAAGGAAGGAAGGAAGGAAGGAAGGAAGGAAGGAAGGAAAGCTTAGGTGCATGACTTTTCAATATAAATACTAGAAATTTATTGGTTACGTCAAGAGAAAGACAGATTACATGGGAAAAACCAGCTGGTATATTGAGAAAGAATGGTTTCTTAATTTTATAGACACAATAGCTACAATTTTTTTTTTTTTAATCCCACAGAAAATACCAAAAAAAGTGTTGCAGCCTGATTAAATGGGTTAAATATATTAGAGGGGAAAAATGCAATTTCCTGCTCAATTTGCTACCTAGAAGCCAGTTGGCAAAATAGTGGCAACAACTATAAAACTCTATAGAAAGACTTGCCGTGGCACATGGGATGTCACTTCTGAGGCACGCTAGGCTTTCAGCAACAGGAGGGTGAAACTGGCTCCTCTCCTGCAGCATGGCAACATGAAGGACATTATCAGAAAACTGCTGGTTTTGTGCTGGCTTGAGCAGAACAGGATAGAAGAAGATCTCGTGTTTCCTCAAGCCCTCGATGCTGCTGTTCCTGCGGATAGGCAATGGGGCTGGTGGGAGGGTTTTTGCTCCATGCTGAGGCAGAAGGTGTGCGCATAAAATAATTGTGGCACCAAGAGGTGCACAGAAGAGTTGTAAGCAGACACCAGCTGAGGGGAGCTCCCCCTTGTCCACCTGTGCACAGATTTAAATGTGAATATTTGAGAAGGCCTAGTAGGGAAGGATGCCTTTAGAGAGGTTGGAGGGTTGCTTAGGGGAGGGTAAAGAAAAGTCGCTCCTGAAGGATGGGAGACTAAATAAAAATATTCATGCTGTGGACACAGATAGTGCTGCAGACTGTAAGACTGGGACAGCCAGTTTAGAAATATTCATCTTGCGCAAGATGGATAGAAATATAATCTGGTTAACACCCTGGGTAGTGGGGAGAGACTGAAGATGAAGCTGCATGTCGGATCATAACACAGTGGCTGTCATCCTGCTTTGTCAGTATTAAAAAATCCTTCCATGACATTGCACTAATGCAGACACCAGTGTTGCTGAAGATTTAAAACTCCAGACAGATTGGAAAAGCTAGGACAGGGGCTGGGTATCTGTATAGTACCAGGAGGAAGATATCAAACACTGCAAGAGTAGAAAAAGCCAGTGAAATTTAGCTAGATTGAAGTTGGAGTAGCACTGCCCTGCCTCTGCCCAGCACCTGAATGTATGGCCCAGTTCAGGTCAGGTGTATTCCTATACTAGGACACTTCTTGAAGGAGTTTTTCCACCCCAGGTGCCTTTGGTGGGGAGAGAGCCAGGCACCTCAAATTAGGCGGGTTGACTAGGGATTCAACTATGTAAAATATTCAAGGAGAGGATCACTGGATCCTGAGGAACGTGAGTCACCCTTTCATATTTGGCACTCTAGGTTCCACCACAAGAGCGTGCTTCAGCACATAGCAGAGAAATATTCATGTCTCGGGATGTGGCAGGGTGTTGCAAAAGACTGTCATGGATATTATCTCAATAGAGATTTCTGGCCACACCAAGGTGGTTGGTTTTTAAAAAATGGTTATGATAATAGTTTACCAGGTTACTAATTAGTCTATTAATTTTGAAATGGTTCAGAACAAGGTTGAAAAATGATGATTCATATGTATTATCAAGAATGATTTCAGAGAGGACAAGTACTTATTACAAGTATATCACATTATGAAATCAATAGAAGAAGAAAAAGTAAGAAACCCTCAGAAAGTAATAAAAAACCTGAAGTACACCATTCATCTACTAGGATAAGACAAAACACTACATGCTCAGAAAATTAATATGAATTATATGAAAATAAACTACAGACATAGCATTCACTAAGTGTTGTAAGAAGAAACAAACTTATGCCTCTCATCTTCTGCTCTTACCATCAATTACGTTTCTTTTGTGTCCTGGTGCAGGAGTACACAAAATTGCCTTTAAAAAAGGGTTGTGTCCCGATTTTTTAGCCTCTAATCCTAGTCCTGTGTTCAGATGTAATGTCATTTCAGTCAGATTTGTCAGTGATTAGAATCCCTCCCCAGAGACAAGTTCCTTGACAAACTCCAGCAATCAAGACAATGGGAAGACTTCCACTTTGGTCCCAGTAAGGTATAGGAGCATTGCTGCTGGAAAGCTGAACTTGAGGCTCTTTTTACAGCTCCTGATGTACTTTTATGACAAAATCACAGAATGGGTCAGGTTGGAAGGGACCAGAGTGGGGTCATCTGGTCCAACCTCCCCACCCAAGCAGGGTATTCTTAGAGCACGCTGCACAGGATCGCATCAAGACATGATCACATTCGTATTGCCCCTGCTGCTGGAAAATGCCTCCTTTGCTTGCCATGCAGAGCAGCAAGGGCGGACGCCCTCCCCGGCTGGAGAACCTGACTCCCAGCCCAGGTTTCCCTGCCTGGTAAGTACACTCTAATTTACATTCCTCCCGAGTTAGTAAGCTCGAGCCTAGCCTTGAATCCTTCTTGAAAATCCTGGACTGATTCATTTTCCCCCGAAGAAGCTCCTCATAAACTCTGGCTCACCCCACATACATACATTTCATTTTAATTAAAAAATACCTTGCTGGCATGACAAGCTATACAAGTTTCACTAAAATATTAAATAATAAAAAAAACCCCCTCTGAACCCTCAGGTCTCTGTCACAGAGAGATACAATACATCAAACATCTGTCCAGAACAGAACTGAGGATAGTCATAGCATTTAGAGGTTTAACTTCTTTCCATTTATCATTGTGACGTGTTTCAGATTTGGAGGTAAGTTCCTTTGCAGCATGATCATAGGTCACCTTTTTCTTTTCCCCCATAGCTGTATGAAAGTTTTCCTCTTTTTTTTTTTTTTTTTAATGGAAAGTCTTTTATTACTTTAAAATATTAATTTTTAAAAAAGAAAAACTCCTCCTCACATTTCCACCTGTTTTGGGCACAGAAATAGGATGCTTTTCTCCATTTCAATTCCTCTCCTATCACATTAGTTGTGCAGTGATTTCTTTTTAGTTCTGCACTGTGCTTTGCCTCTTCCAATTTCAACTCCTCGTTTACAGTCATTGATTCTTCATATGCTGAGGATCTACTCCAGGCTGGCACATTTCAGCCTGTGAAGCTATCCATTAATCTCAAAGCGCTATTTAAAACTCTTCAGCAACTCCATCTTTGGGGCTTTAATATACCTGTGACAGTGACCTGTATATAGTTTTGCTGTAAGGTTGAGTCTGGGGATGCAGACATGCTCTTGCTCCACTTTCTCCAAAGTCCCAGACTCCCTGTCCCAGCACTGGGGGAAGATATATAATCCACAGCAAGTTGTGTGATGTATTGAGAGCTGTATAAGCAAGTCCATAGAAATAGAGAGCAGTGAGGTGGAGTGTAGGTACTACCTCTGGTATGTGGGCCAACACATCCAGCTGCTGGGGTTCTCAGCCAGCATCTTTTTGGGGGCTTGGAAGAGAGCAACTGAGAGCAAGCAGTCAGGGAATTGCACACTGTAATGTAAACCAGCACAGGGACACTGCTGAATGAGCGCCAGCGAGGTGTGTTGAGATGTTGCTCCAGCTGGACAACTATCCTAATGTAATAAGCCCTCTCTGAAGATGTTATCAGGGCACCTTGGAGTTGTGCTGTGTGAGCACTTCAGCTGCAGCCCACAGTCTGAGAGTTCAGACACCCAGCAGATCCATAGGGGACCTGGGTGAATTCCTAGGCAGCTATTTCTGCTGCCTAGAGAGTACTTAATTGCGAGGTGCTGGGTGCACCTCGGACTGGAGCACCCTGCTACCTTCTCAGGTAAGGTGAATTACTGTGCAGAGAAGCTGTCCAGTTGTGTGAGACCAGGGAGGTGGTGGGCAAACGCTAAAGGAGGTATATGCAGGGTGTAAGTCATTGGTTTTGTCAGGTGTTGGAGTCCTGCTTCTGTTATGCGTGGATCCTCAGCTGTGATGTCTTTCCTCTGCTGTCGCTGGGGCTCAGCTTGACTGCACCATGTGTTGCAGCTGCTGGTGTGCTGGACATTCAGGGCTGAAACCAGGAGCAGCACAGTTAAATCACTGCAAAGCTGTGCTTCAGCGACTCAGCTGCCCCTCTCAGCCCAGCCTTGCTGACAGAGCCATACCACTCTCAGCTTCTCCACTACTTTATTTTCTGCTTACATAAAGATCTTCCCACTGTACTTCAGTTCAAAGCTTAGGCATTCCTAGAGGTGTCTCCAGAGAATTTATCTTTGTATCAAGGTGCATGTTGATATAATTTCTTATCATCCAAACTAATGTTTTAATCTGTTTTTGAATGTCTCTTTCAGTGACAGTCCTCTGGAGTGCATTTCTTGGCCATATAAATTCCTTTCCTGCTCATCCATGCACTTAATTTCAAGAGCAAGCCACCTTCATGGCAGAGGCGTTCCACCTGCGAGCCATTTTGCTGAGGTTTCCAGAAGTGTGGTCTTGTAAATCTAATATTTATTGTTATTTGTAGGGCATTTAATACTTATTTATTGCCTGTATAGTAATAAGCATGTTTGAGGCTTCCAGTAGCTCAAGAAAACAAAGTCCAGCATTAACAGACTGTGTACAAGAGGAGGAGGAAAAGTAGCAAAGAAATGTCACCAAACTGACATTTCTAACACGTTTTTGTACTGAAAAAGAACCCAGAAAGAACAACTGCAGGTAGACTTACCCACTGTCTGAAATCCTGAGCAGCACTGTATATGGTAAAGTAGGTAAGAAATTACATTGTGAGAATTGCAGTGTTAATTGATAAGGGAAGTTTGCCCCTTAATCCTCAATGTTGCGTTAGAAAAATGGTATGGGCTGTATGTGACTGACAGTGTGGCCATGATCTTTTTGGTTTTTCTCTTCTGCACCAAGACCTCGCACCAAGTTCAGCATGCAGTGGTCCCTCAGCGCCCTTCAATGGCCTTGAACATAAGTGCTCATCTGCAGGCTTTTGGGTGCCTAGAGAGGTGAGAGGGCAGGTTCTGGCAAAGCTGATGCCTTAGAGCAGAGCAGGCAGCTGCCAATCAGCCATCCAGAGGCATGAATCCATGTGGATGTGCTTGGCCCATGCCTCTGTGGAGAACCTCTGCACCAGCCTGCCTCACTGGGGTGTTGCTGTTTGAGGCAGAAGCCCTGAGTCCTCCTCACAGGCCTCTGCGACCACAAGACGTGGACATAATGTAAAATAAATTTTTAGAAAGCTTCTTCGTGCAACTAGTCTCCTTGTGTTGGAACGTCTCCTGGGTTTTATTCCAGCTAACATATCATGATTCTCAATATCCGTATAAACACTGGTCCATTTTTAAATCCTCTGTTTCTAACCTCAGTAGTATCTGTGGCTT
This sequence comes from Callaeas wilsoni, assembly GCA_013398955.1. Taxonomy (NCBI): domain Eukaryota; kingdom Metazoa; phylum Chordata; class Aves; order Passeriformes; family Callaeidae; genus Callaeas; species Callaeas wilsoni. The sequence goes on along the minus strand of VWPU01002802.1, from coordinate 19,306 downwards.
AAGGTCCCACACATTAATTACATGTTGAGTAATAATGCATTTCCTTAGCAGCTCCTTAATTTATACAGCAGAAAATGTCTACTAAGTAGCATTTAATCTACCTTGCCTGTGTTTCCTATTATTAATTTACTCTCAAAACTGGCATCCCAATTTTCCTGTCAAGCATTTCTCTCCTTGTCATGCGTTCTCCCTTGTCCATTTTGAAATCAGAGAACATCCCTCAACAGGACATCCCTTTCAGTGGGTGCTTCTAAGTCATAGTTTCAACATTCTTTCCTAAATAGTTTTGAAACAAGTTAACCTTGGCTTGCTTCACAGTTTCCTGGGCTCCTGGTGTTTCTGCTCTCTGTCCCTCTCAGGTCTGCCGTGGACCTTCCTCTCCCCATCTCGCAGGTGTATCCTATGCACAATATTGTGCAGAAAGTCTTGCATTTTTTGTCTTCTAAGGCTGCTCCAACTACTTCACAAATGACAATTCTCTTTGGGACCCACAGTCTTGCTCATTTTTGGAGAAACTGACAGAAAAATTAAAGATCTCTCTGGAGAAGGGATGAAGCAAGCACACCTTTCTCAAAGATTCGAAGGGGTTTATTGAGCAGTGGTTTCACCCCACTTTCCAAACTCTGAAGTTTATGTAATGATGGAGAGTTTCAAAACTTCTGTTTCATTTCATTACTAGAAAAAACTTTTCAAAAGGACAGTGGTAAATATATGCTTGCCAGTTTTTTTTTTTGAGGAGGTATAAGGAATTTGCCCCATTTCCCACTCTACACTCCTGTTCAGAGACAGAAAACTTTACACTATTATCAATTAAGTGGTAAGCAATGAAAGGTACTGATGAATTTTTTAGGCTCAGAAGAGTTTCTGTGCTGCACTCATGGTAACATTCTCCTCCATGCTGCATGGGCTTGGCTGACCATGTGGCAGACCCAAGAATTTAGCTACCCGTATAAACGCTTGCAAAAAATACAGTCTGATAATGTTTTCTTCTGTGGTATGATTTTCATTCTTTTGCCTTTAAATGTCTGTAGGTATTTCCAAATAAATCAATTTTGCAGAGAGTTAAGATAGCCATGAAAGTGTGCTAAGTCTGCAGATAGTTCAGCTGTGAGGTTCCCATCCAGAAGGATTTTTTAAAAATGAAATTTTGTGCAACTTTCAATGAAGGATTTTTTTTCCTGGGTTTTCCTAGTGTTGAGAAGTTTGAGTCTGTGATGCTTGCCAGGTGGGTGTGTGTGTGGGTGTGTGTGTGTGTACACGTGCATCTGTGGTCTCTATTTCAAAAACTGTAATATTGAGAAAGCATAATCTTTTTATAGATCAAAGTTCACACAGAGTTTTTTTCTTTATCTCTCTTTATCCATTTTATTTATATGTATGATTTTAATAGCTTCACCCCTAGCTGTAAATAAACAGATACATAAACAAGCAAATGCTGGGGTTTAGCATACTGGGAGGCGTGGACTGAAACTGAATTTCAGTGTGGCTGAGGATCTATGCACTGAGCTGAACGTAATTGCCTCTAGTTCCTGTGCACAACATCTAATTTGTGGATTTAAAAGTCCATAAGTGCTCACTGCCATGATGGATCATAACAGCTTTCAAGGCAGTTTTTCAGCACCAACGTGGTAAAAGATATTAATTTAAAATTACTCTGCATACATGCATTTTTCTGCATCTGTGACAGACCATCAGTACTGACCACTGTAATGAAGGGGGTCCATTATGGACTCTCCTGTGTTCCCGGAGGGGAAATCATGAAGGACAAATAAAGTGAACTGTGTGCACACACAAACAAATTTTCCTATTTTGCTGATAGGCTTGAGCTGAAATAAGACAGGAATAAGGTAACCTGGTACCTCTTTCAGGCTAAGAGGTTAAAGTGTGGGAGCCTAAACCCAAACTGGTGCTGTCTGCCGTCTCCATCAGCCCTGTTTCAGGCTGTGAGAGGCAGAGGTGCCGAGGGTTTGTGTGAGCCTGCCCTCATTCACCACATCTGCGCCTAGGTATTGCAGATAGTAGAAACTTCCATCAGGGGTCTCTGGCTAGCAGATGATCTTTACACATCACGTCAGCGATACATGGAAATTCAGAGAAGTCTGAGGAAGAGGTTGAAGCTTTTTCACTCTGTTTCTGTAAGGGGCAAATCTTCCCCATGGAGACACAGGCCTTTGGGCACAGTGCAGATGTGTCAGCGCAGTGAGCCCTTGCACGGACATCCCAACTACACCGTAATGCTACACTCCCTGGAATTATCCTGCATGTGTGTGCAGAGTGTAAAAGAACCACTTAAAAAAAAAATAAATCACAATTTGGTATCTGGAGCTACACTTTAGCCAAGATGCTACAAGTCACAGCTGCTGCATGCTGTGAGAGTTACAGGATCGTGGCTGGAAGAGACACGTGAGGGGTGGCAGGTAGCCCCCTTCCCTGTGTCTCTTGTCATGGGGAGTGTGTGTGTAGGACTGAGCGGGTGACCAATGTGTTTTGGTGGGTGAGGGGTTGGAGACCAAAGAAGCACACATAAAACTGCAGGCTGCCGCTGTTGCTAGTAAGAGCTCCCAGTTTAAAACGGGCTTTGCTCAGAGGATCTCAGCTGCCTCTTGACTAGATAAACTATGGCAAGTCAGATGAGGAACAGATACACCTGAAAAGCACAAATCTAATACCTTGGGTTTGGATTAGTTTTTCAGATTATGAAATGTGGCAGTGGGAGAGGTGAGGAAAGGGGTTCCGAGGAGGCACAAAATCCAAGTGACAAAAAGCCAAGCCCTGCTTGGAGGATCTGTCTTCTGCTGTGCACAAGCACAAAGAATCATGAAGAGACGTGGTAGCTTGAGGGGACAGTTTAGCAACATGCTTCTTGCTGCAAGAAATCAGGTCCTCTCCTCAGCTGGCAAAAGCTGCAGAGAGTCCCCTCCTTGTCTGCGTGGGGATCATTTCTGTATAACGTGGAATGAGGGGGGAGAGAGAACATTTTCCCTTCAGAGCAATTATTTCAGCTTTTAATAAATACCCAGGGTATGTCTACAAAATATGTTCAATGTAGGTTGCACCTGTTTAATGTATAATCATAAGTTACTGTGACACCTGTGAGAGAAAATAGGCACATACAGCATATTTGTAGTATATGTTGCACAGCTCAATGTTTCTCTTTCATGGATACATATGGTATATTTTCTGTACATTTACCATGTGCATGCATGCTTACATACTTCCATATTTATGTTTTTCTGTAGAAAGAAGACCAATTTTTAAAATTCTGCAACATGGGTTAATTGTATGGTAAGTACAGGTCAGATGACTGTTTTGATAATTTTATAGTTTTGGGGATTAAATTAGAAAAATGTAAATTGCGTAGAGCCTGAGGAGCCTAAGTGTCATATCCAGAAGTAATTTAGGAAGAAAGTCTCCATCATGTAAATGAACTTTGTACTGGCTTTTCTGAACTGAACTTGAGTTTATATATAAAAGTATTACAAAATGCTTATATATGGTCTCCTTCTGTCTGAATGTAATGATTTGAATTTTTGAGACACACAGATAACAGCTCCAATGGGACCTTAGTTCCACTGTTAGAAAAATTTTTTAAAATGACACTCTTGGCAACTGGAGTACAAAACTGCTCAGATTTCAGCTTAAATCTGAAGTGTCATGTGCCTATGATTTTGTGAAAGTGTTTGTGATGGGACCATAAGGCTGTTAAAGGCCCGTGTGTTGTCAGGCAGACCTGCAGTGTGCACAGGCTTCCAGTATGACTGTGTTTCCATGAAATACTTTCTGTGTGGTATCATTTTTTTCAATCATGCTTTGGGTCATAAGACATGGGTTAATGCATCCTTTCCCAAACAAGTGCCAGCAAAACCTTTATACTCTGCCCCAACATGGACTATTCTGTAAATGCTGCCTTTTATTAAAGAAATATTTTGGAACAATTGCAGAGGGTTTTTAATAACATTATTGGCACTCCAGCCTTCTGCCTCTAAAGCCAGATGACTCGGGGCTCTGTAAATACTGGCAACACTTTCTTTATGTCAGTAACCTTATTGACTTCAACTCTGTACAGTACCTGTAGCAAAACCACGAGTGCACCTCAACCACATGAATAGGGATTTTTTCCCCCTTTAAAACTTTTCACCATACATCATGCTGTCATAATTTTATGTTATAGGGAAGCTCAGGAATTTCCAGGGTGATGAGCAAGCATCCCACAGGAAAGCAAAAATTCTCTCCTCGCTTGGTGGAAACCTCTCCACTCTCAATTTACATCACAGAAAAATCTTGAAGCTGGTCCCAAGCAAGCCCTACATTGAGCCTTGGCTATTGCGGTCCTACAGAAGTCAGTAGGACTAAGGTAAGGATAGGGAAAGTTTCAGTGAAGTTTCAGTAACTTTCTGTGTAGGATTCCCAATCTAATACCTGCTGAAGTCAGGAGGTGGATGTTGCCTGGTGGCAGGAGACATGGTGGTGGTGCTGGCAGTGGTTGCCTCTTGGGCTAGCTGAGGACCTAAAGTACTGCAGCCCTATAACCACCTGCTGAATTAGGGATTTTGTGGAAAAGGAGGGAATTTTTACCTAGCGAGTTGAATTAAAAAAGAAAAATAAATAAATAGGAGCTGAGTTTAGCTGCTTTGTGCTTAGGAATAAGGGGAGCAAAGCCAACAGAAGGGTATGAGATGGGACAGAAAATGCAGGTGACTATGTCTGGAAGGCATAAAAAGGTAATTTAGTATGCATCTTTGTGATTTATCACATACCGATCCCCCTGCATGCGTTGTGATGAGTGTGTGCAAAGGCAGGAGGATGCTTAGGGCATGTGGATACACGCGAACCCGTGAGCACACAGCAGGGCCACGGGGAACCTGCTGTGGTACCCTGAGTGCCGCCACCGTCAGCAGCCCCACCACCATCTCTTTGGGGCTGGAGGCAGCCAGATGCTCCAGGAGGTTTTACACCAGCACAGTGACAGGAGCAGTGCATTTTCCCATGTGCCTGTCAGCTGGCTTTGCTCTCCTGAGAAAAGCAGTGCAGCGGACACTGGCTTTTCCCACTTGCTGGGGTGCAGGTGCTGTGGGAGCAAGGCACCCCCAGGACCTACCTCACTGCATCCAGCTCCCTCTGTGCAGCACTGGGGGGGCAGAGCCTGTCCTGCCACTTACTCAACATGCTGCTGCTGCTGTAGAGAAAAGAGATGTTGCCAATCCCTCCAACCTGGCAGGGCTCCCTTGGCATCTCTGCAGTTCCATCTGAAAGCAGTGGGGCCATGCGGATTTGGGGGTGTCTATGGAGGGATGGCAGGGCAACCGGCACCTTCTGGCAGATGGCATGTAAAAAGCCCCTAGTCCCCACATGTTTTTGCCCAATCTATTTTGCAGACCAAGGGCCAAAACCAGGACTGAAAGTGGGGGCTGCCTTCAAGCTTGTTGTTGTGGCTGTCCACCCAGCTGTCTTAGTGGGAAATGCATTTTGGAGTGTGCTGCTTTGCCCCTCCCCTGGCTGCACTGTGAGAGAGAGAGCATCCTGCATCCCATGTCCTGTACCTCACACCCCATATCCTGCATCCTGCATCTCTCATCCTGTGTCCTATGTCTTGCACCTCACACCTGCACCCTGCATCCCACATCCCATGTGGGACCCAGTGGAGAGAGTTTTGGGACTACTGCCTGTGAGCACTGGGTGCACTCCCTCGGTGCAGGGAAAATTAGAGGGGTCCCAAGGTGCTTTGATTTCAAGCTGCCCTGCATGATCAGCAAAGTCGCAACAGAAGGCATGGTCACCAGTGTCAAGGGAAGGACTCTGCAGTGGCACTGGCCGCGGCTGAGCCTCCAGTTTTGTGCCAGCTCTGAGGAAAAACCCTGAGTGTGTGGAGGGGACAGTATCCATAGAGTGCATCCTGCCTGGCCCAGCAAGCCCAGGACTGGGATGTTCCTCCTTTGCAAGCTGTAAACAGGCACCTGAGTGTGTGTCTGGCCTGAGTCAGCCCCTGGCTTCCCTCGCAGCCGCCAAGGCTGCAGGAAATTTGGGTGGCAAAGTCCCTCCCAGGACTGCCAGTCTCTTTGTTGGGAGCTGGGAAGAAAACGCGTCTAAGTTGAGGAGGAGGAAAGGTGTGCCGAAAACTGAATTGCAAAGTAGAAAGGCAATTTCGACTTAGCCAAAGAGTCTTGAATTTCTTAGTCGGGAAAATAAAAAGCAGAGTGTGAATCTGCAGCTTAAGAGCCTTCCTAAAAGTGTCAATAATTTCCATATACAAAGAATTTATTTTAGCCTTGGATTTCAATGTAAAGTGATTCAACTACGGAAAGTAGGACCACTTTATTGCTGTTCACAAATTCACATGCATTTATTCTGCTGAAAATTTGATATAGGGCATTTTTTGTATTCCCATTTATCGCTTGCCAAGAAATAATTAAGAATAGGAGCTAGAAGATTAATTTTAAATAAAAAATCTTCTCAAATGAAAATGTCAGGTCATAAAAATTCCTTTTAAATCATAACAGCATATAAATCTTTGAAATTAACCATGTAATTACAATGTCTATCAACTTTTACCTTGAGCTTTGAGCCTCTCTTTTTAATCTCCCATTCTTTTTTAATGAATAGCTATTTTGAAATTAAAAAGTACTGTTCATTACACATGCCCCACTATAATAGGGTTTTTATCATATTTGCTCTATTTAAAAATACTTGCTACTTTGTAATTATTCACACGCCGATCCCTTCCTATATTGAGTAGAAAATAAAAAATGAAATAGAAGTCAAAGGTGCTTTAGAGCTGAATGATTTACACAATTCATTAAGGACGGTGATTTTTCAGTTAGCATCAGATTAAATGGTTACTTACTCTCAAATAGCCCTTGGGGAGTTGAATTGCTGGGTAGCAAACAGATTAAAGTTTGCATTGAAAGAAAAATTGAATTCAGAGGTAATCAATAGCATAATAGGGGCAGTGAGTGGTGCCTGCTGCCTGAAATGAAATTACCATATTTTTAATCTTAATTTTCCACTCTGTTTATCTGACAGTGTGGATGTGCAATCCAAACAGATAATGAGAGAGTGGGATATTGACACTGCTGTCCTCTGGAGTGCTTGTTTTCAGTGATTAAATGCTGTGATCTGTGATTACTTTGTGCAAGGATGTCAGAGCTGCTGGCCAGAACTATGGGAGGGACACTAGCTCAGCAGCTGTAGCTCTCTGGTCTCTCAGGTCCTAATGTCTGAAATTCATTTTCTGCTGGCTATACGGGGAGGGGGGGAAATTGCCTCTTTATTTATATACTTCTGCTGCACAAATTACAATAATTAATCCCATTACTATTGTTGTCCTGATTCAGAAACGTTTAATTAGATCAATATGTAGTGCACCCTCTCTGTAAGTGCTATATTAACGAGCCACCAAACTTGCAAGCGATAGTAAGACATGAGTTATTATACAAAGCATGACTAGCAAAGTTTGGAGGTAAAGTGAATTGTCTTTGTAGCAGAAGAAGATGGATAATGGAAAGCGTGATTGTACCAGAGATCCAGCAAAGCCAGTTGGTGCAGATATATGGAAATCTGAAATGTAAATAATACCCATTGTAAGTATAACATCCGCAGTCTTTTAAAATGCAAATGTAATGATAGAGATGTTTTTGTAAAAAACATAGAAGGACTTGGGAACAAAACATGATTTAAAAATTGTAATACATTAACATAGCTAACACAACTGGAATGAAGAAAAATATAATGATGCAACCCCTTTTTGACAAACAACCTCCAAGATTTCTCAATTCTTTGAGTATGAAATCTCAAAATATTCCTGGTGTTTGTTGCTTAACCCAAATGCAGTGCATTTGCATTTTGATTAGAACCAGTGAGATAGTATGTTAGTATCAGGGCCTGATCCTGCCTGATAATGGGATTACTGGCATGTAGCAAGGTTGTTTGTGTTCCTCAGCCTTTCAGGGATGAGGCCCCGGAAACGGAATTTAGGAAGCCTTGAAGTGTGATGGATGGGTGGGTTACTTGAACCAGAGTATGTCAGGCCTTGGCAGTGTATTTATCTGTGACACCTATCATGTTCTCTGGAGAATTAGCATCCCTCTACAACACAGTTTCCACGTTTGATTACAGTCTGAATTGAACTTCTCACTTTTCTAACATCACCACTGGGAGACTCTCCTTGTGCCTCTTCCCAAACCTTTGTATCAAAGATTACTTTGGTCTAAGAGAGATCATTATTTCAACCAGTCATTAGATATTTTGCTATTTTCAGCTATTTTTAGGTTTTGCATTCTTTTGGGTTTGTTTCTTTGGGTGCGTGGGTGGGGTTTTTATCTTTTACTACAATGCATCATAGAAGGTAAGGTTTTATTTTCACGAGTGCTAGATTCCCACAGCTACAGTCACAGTCATTACTGTCTGCAAAATTTCACTCCTCCTGAGAATGAGGTGCAGTATGAAGAGCTGAAGGACTCCTGAGTGCAGCTCCGAGACATAAGCACAAGACTCTCACTGTCTGTGAGCATCTGTGTCTTCACAGGGGTCACATTTCTTGACCTCTGCCTTGACAGAGGGTAAGGCGGATGCACCTCACAGCAGGTAGCTCAGGAATGCCCAAAAGTCAGATCCATCTTTCCTTGCATGTATGGATGTAAACATGCGTGTGCTAGATTGATTTCCATGGATGAAAGCTGTAGTCCACAAGCATCCTCAAACTTTGCCCCTCTGTAGTAACTTCTACAGTCTGGAACAGGGACATGGTGCATGAGCTAAAATCCAGCTGCTGCCTGGTCAGGTGTTCTTCACCAGACAGGGCTGTCTTTGCCCTCTCCCTTACAACTAGTTCAAAGAGATGTCATAACGTGCTGAGTCATTCTTAGCTTTACCTTCTCCTCTCTTTGAACACAGTTTGGATGTTCAGGTGGAAACAATGCAAAAGAGCTTCTTTACCTAGAGAAACCAAGTCTTGGGAGCTCTGTAAGATGTAATCCCTGAAGGTTCAGAGAAAGCCCTGAGTTATTTACACAGAGCAAAAATAGTAAAACAGCTGCTACTCCAAGAATTAACGTAGAAAGTGGGTGTTGACACAGAAATACCACACCACTATCAAAAACTGAAACAAGGCAAAGTTATGAAATTTCCTCCATTGCCTTCCTTAAAGAAGTACTTTACTCTTTGGGAAACTTGTTCCTACTCCAGATAAAACCAATAGTAAAAAGGACTTCAAAGGGAAACAAAAAACGAAGGTAAGTCAGAAAAATACTTTGGCACACGTGTGTGTCCCCTGTATGGAGGCTGAATTACACCCTGTACAATGCCAGAAGGTGCAGGTCTGAAATATTTCCATGTAGTTTCTGCATATGGTAAGAATTTAGAGGTTGGTACAAAGAAATATAATGTAGCAAAATGTCACTCAATGCATGTTAACAGAGATACCGGCAGGTATTTGTTAATCCCTGTTAATATTTTTCTCTCAGTAAATTACAACTGGCCATGTATCTTGCATGGTGCTGTTCCTTTTCCCTTACTTAATGTTTATGAGGATGAAGGTTCTGATGCAGCACTATTGAAGTTTTTTTACTGACTTCTGTGGGAGTGAGACCAGGATCAAAATGCACATGGAAGTTTCCCCAGTCTTAATTCCTTGTTTGTGACTGACCTGATGAGAAGATGGGACAGATCCATGAAACCAATTGCTTTTTTAAGGGCTCTTAATTTTTGTTGTTTTGTGCTTGTTGGTTTGGTTTTTTTCCCGATTTCAAACCTTGCTTTTGGCTCAAATGAAGTAATTATACAAGTATTTCTAGCACAAATTGTCATGAATGCTAAATTATAATGCCTTTTAAAAGGAATACTTGAGGAATACTTAAATATATGACCTTGAAATTTGCTACCTTTTTTTTTTNTTTTTTTTTTTTTTTTTTTTTTTGCAAATGCTTATACAAGTAAAATTCAAATACACTGGAGTGCTTGGAAAGCGAGTGTAAAAGAGGTGTGAGCGAGGCAGAAGCAAATCCCGTTAAGTGTCTGATCAAACATTCATGACAGCATTCACCCACCTTTAGTAAGAAGACAGTATCCAAAATATTCACATAATTACAAACCATGCCTTCAGCAGACATTCAAGATGACATTATTCTCATATTAATCTTTGGACAGTGCATTGAGGTGATACTTTGTCACTTCCATATGGTCAATGACGTGAGTTCCCCTCAGAATTGCCAATATCTCACTGAGTCACTTGCTTTACCATATTTCTTTGAAAGTGTTTTCTCCTGAAATTACTATATCTGCTGTGTTTGTCACATCCATTAATATAAAATACAATGAATTTATATTAGCAATATTTTTAAAAATTGCTAAAACATCCTGACGTGAGAAACTCCTTTGATTCATAACGTGGGGTTCAGATTTGCTCTCCTTATTCGGCAAACTACTTTAGATAAAAATGACAGAAAGATAGGTGTTTTCCACAGTTATTCAGAGTTTAAAAACCTGCTGAAGTTGAGGAGTTTGCTTGAGCATAGGGAAGTAGAGAAACTGTCTAGAAGAGGTAGAAGCGATAGCGTTGCTGTTGTTTCCCATATATTAACACCCAGCTACCATTTATGGAAAATTATAAACTCAGATGTGAGCAAGACTTAGTCCTCCAGCTTTCTTTTAAACAGGGACATCCATAGTCATTACTGCTCTTTGCATTGTGTTATCTGTGCGTGCATCAAGCTCCTTATCAGCACTTTAAAATGCTGATCTCTGGGACTCAAATATATTGCTAATAAACACCCATTGAAATGGAAAGTGGCTAAAAAACTGTTTGAACTTCTTTCCTGTTGTCTGACTATAGAGGTATAGTCCCAGCAAACGCTGGGGTTTATAAGAGCACAAAAGCTTTCTTCTGCCCATGTACCTGCAGTCACCACTCTAAGTATATTGAGCTTCAGAGCACACAAAAGAGAGGCAGAAAATCCAAACCAATCTCTTCCCTTTCACTCCTTAAATCCTGACATGCTCCATCACCTCTTCAAAATAGTGAGCTGCCCTTCCTCAAAATGGAGAAAAGAAACAAAATCAAATGCAAAACAATGAAGGAGGGATAATCTGATCTTTAAATAAGGAGACATGTTGCTTGGGGCTTAAGCAGGGTAAAGTTTCACAATGATGTCACCTTCTTCTGAGAACGTGACCCCCATGAGAGGTGAAGGGTGAAATATAAATACCGCTAATCCATTGTGTTTGTATATCTCTTAAATATGTGCCAAGTTTGGCATGGCTGACTCCACCAACTGTCTGGCAAACTAGGAAGTCTTCACTACAGGCTTTGAATGAGCAGTATTCATGGAAATCAAAGGGCTGCTCTTTTTTTTCTGACTGAAGTACACCTCATTGATGTATTTTCTTTAAAAATAGACCTATTTTTCTGTCTCGTTTCTGACAAAACTGTCTGATTTTTTTCAGACAAAAGCAGAAGAGCCATTGCTTTTCATGCAGCAATATCCTCCATGTATAATGGTTTCCACAATCCTAAGTTAAAAGTCACGTGTGTGAAGTTCACTGTTTCTGTTTGTTTGTTTGCTTGCTTTAAAAGTCTGCTCCAATCCAAACAGGAATGCATGCAGGAAAGTCACATTGCCCGTGTGACAGAGGCTGTTGGAGTGGGTGACTGACAACGTGTCTCTCCTTGCCTAGTTGTCTATGTGTTCGTAGAGGTGGAAGGGAGCTACAATAGTAGAGATTTCTATTTTTAGGACAACTTCATGAAATATACTGAGAACAGAAAAGTTTAAGATTTTTAAGGGTGTCAGTGATTAATATTTTTTTGTTGTTGGAATACCTTTGGAGAAATCTCTGTGTCAGTGTAGTGGGAGCAGAAAGGGAAACTGAGAAACCACTCTACAAGCTCTTTTTATTGTCCTTGTGATACCTGTCTACTTTTAAGATCAGCAACATAGGAAGCACAAATATAGATTGCATTTTAATAATATTTCTATTTGAAAGCAAAAATGTTTATAGGCATGACAGGTGATGAGAGGACCAGAAGCTGCTGCCCCGTCTCAGAGAACAAGAGCAAAATCTGTGCCCTACCACTTGGGCCAGGGAATTTGTTTAATCCAACATTTCTCTGCAGAGAACCTTCTTGAGAGGGACACAGAGAAAAGGGGGATGAGGAAAAAAGGAAAAAATACTTATTTGTTTTTAAGAGGAAAGACAACCTTTGGCACAAATATTGTATCCTAGGAGGCAGAGCTTTTCCAGGTAGATCCTGCAAAATGCTTTTCTGTGAACTTGAGAAATGCTTTTTTGCTCTGCTGCTATCTAACCAGGTCTGCAGGCATTTTTGCTTCTCTTTGACTCACTCTCTCCTTTTTACTGCACAAAAAATGTTTATTTTCACTGGTACGGGCTTTCACAACCGGTTGCCATCCAACCTTTCATCTTTATTTTAAGTAGCTCCCCAAAAGCAAAATATTTGTCTTTTCCATGCTAAATTTGTACACAGGTACTCCTGGACCTTTTGCAGTGCCTCAAAGGGTTGCATGGGATGATCTCAAGATTATCAATCAACACTAATCCCTTTTATTTCTCCAAGTTCTGCCTTTTCCTTGGAGCAAAGACATTGCTAGTTTCTGTGCTAGTCTGCACAGTACTGGTCACAACCAAGTCCTAAACCAAGGCTGAGGCTCCTGGTTGGTCTCATAGTACCAATTCAGTAATATCTAGAGCATGAAAGGCTGAATATTTGCACATCACTTTGACCCTGTTGCCATGTTCATGCATGTACCAGTCTTCACTGCTGAGACTCTGAAGGGCAGCAACTGTCTCGTATTATCCCTGTGCGCAGGAAGATGGATAAAAATCACCTAGTGACTCTACTCAGGTAAGTCTTCAGTGATTTTAGGTGTCTTAAAGCATCAAAGACATCCGGGTGGGCTAGGAGGTATGACACAGGACCTACAGGACCAGGCCAGGAGGACCTGGACCCAGGACCTACAGGAGAAGGCCATGGAGGCCAGGTAAGACACCCCACAGCAGGTAACGTGACCCTGTGCACCTCTCAGCTTGTGAACCCCACCAGAGCGACTGTCCATGAGCTGTGCTGGACGGCCGTGTCAGGCTGGAGGTTGTCTGTGCATGGCTAGCCCTCCACACAGGCCAGGAAAGCTGCCAGCAAGCAATGAAAGTACTTGAGGAACATTAAAGTTTCAGCCTAACTTTTATTTAGCTGTTAATGAAGCCGCTGGCTGTGTCTAGACTAGAGGACCTGGGCGTGCTGCCAAGCGCCTGTGCATGGCGTGTACCCACCCTGCTGCATCCTGGCTCCAGCCCGGGGCGTGATGCCCGTGTTTGCTACCCACAGTGCCCGGCCCCACCAGGAGCCCCGGCACATGCTCATCACCACTGAATTTGGGTGTCCGTGACCACCCCTGGGAGCCTCGCAACACACAGCCAAAGGTTAGTGAGGACATGGCCTCTGTCACCGAAATAGAAGATGACTTAATTTTCCAAATACGGTCCCCTCAAATGCTAGGTTGAAAATGTTGAAAAACAGTCTTCTAGATATGCTAACGAAATGCTAATAAAATAATGCAGCCAAGTCCCACTAGCTTCGAGAAATTAAGCAGGCAGCTGAATTCAGCCTATGGTAAAATTAAGTGATATTTAATGATTTTGGACAGACACCAATTATCTGCATTAGCAGCAGGAAAAGCCAAAAGTTGTTACCCTGTATGCTGAACCAAAGATATGGATCAACCAATCAAATGCATGGGCTTCTCATTAGGCAAAACAAAGAGGTTGGTTCAGTACTTAAAAGTCAACAGTTTTCATTTGTTCACTCAAGCTGCAGATCTAACTTGGTACAAAAATCACATTTTCAGTCTTGTTTTGGATCAATATATATTTAAGGATATTTTCTGGGGTGGTATCAACATCTGAGGTACACTCTAGATAACTTCATGGCATAGCTCACTGTACATGGACTAATAGAAGAAAACTGTGAAAAAGAGAAAGGAAACCTTGTCTGGGAAGCAATAGAAAATACAAGAACTGGTAGCAGGATATGATGGTGGTTTAAGGACAAGGACAGAGGAAGTGGCAGAAAGCAAGAAACTTGTGCTGCTTGAGTAAATCAGCTGATATCATGGCACTTTTGCCAGGTTGGTGTATAGGTCTCAGTTTAGAAGTAGATGACAAAAACAGTGCATGTTCATAAGGACAGAGTCACTTTTCTCTCTGAAACTTATGTGCCAGCTAGAGGTGGCACTTACCCAGGCACCAGTGAGAAACAGGAAGAATCTGTTATAGAGATTTATCTGATCACAAAACAGACATCTAAATGAACGTTTCTCTAAAAAGTGTGTATTTTTCTCCCTTGACTGAGATGAAGTTTCAGAGCAGTCGTCTCATGTGCATCTACAGGTCAGGAAAGGGAAAGCTTGTGCATGGATTTGCTGCCAAGCAGAGGGAAACTGCCAGTAATCTTCTCCATCTTCTCCTCATGTTCAGATCTGTGCACAAGCCACATACTACACCGAGCTCTCTGCCTTCTGAGGACATCCAAACAGGAACACTGCACCTGACACTTCTGTCTTAGCAGCAGGTCCAGACCCTGTGCTTGTTTTGAGGAACAGAGCCTGCCACGAGGTTGGAAAACCACTGAGATAGCATAGACAAAAGGATGTCCAGTCGTTCTTTTGTGGTTAGTGGTGTGATAACATCAGCCTGGGGCTTTGCAGGGCAGCCTCCAGAGGAGACCAAATCAGCCACACCATCTCAAGATACTCCAAGCACAACTCATCTGTCTCTGGTTTCGTGTAGGCAAGAAAGTGTCTGTCTCTAAGAATTGCCACCCAATTTCCAGAACTGAAGAGTAGCTGTACTTCAGAAACGGACCCATTTTAGAGATGAAAGGAGAAAGCAAACTCCCTTGCTGTTCATACAGCTGTTCAACCTAAACCTTGTATATACCTAAACTGTGTATAATACAGTATTTACTGGTAAGACAGACTTTTTATATCCTGGAGTAAAATCTTGCTATCAATCTAAGAAAAACAATTTGGAACTGAGACACCTGCCATAATATTATTTTCATTTGATACTGTATTTCATTTGAGCTTGACTTTAAAAGCACATGTGTGCCTGGGTGTGTTAGAAAAACCATAGATTTAAATGTGGAAAGTGGAGTCAGCAGTCATGAAAACTTTTACCATGTGACAAATATATAATCTCCCTGTAACACCAGACCGTAATATATAATATATAGCTGGGAACAGAGCAGAAAGGAGAAAATCAGTCATTTACAAGTAGTCCCTTGTGTCTTACCTTTATTACAGAAGAGCTTTGCATAAAGTCTGTCTTGCCAGCTTTTAGTGTGCCACTCTGCAAATGAAAGGGAGGAGGATTGCCAGGCAGCGGGCTTGCTGGGCACAGGTTATATTTTCTCTCCCTGTTAATGGTGAGTCCTGTGAAAAAGAAAATTATTCACCCAGTGTGGGACATGTAACCTACTGCATGTATAGGTTAGCAGTGATATAGAGCCCTGATGATGATGGCAAATGAGGAGTTAGACCAACTAACCTGGATGGCTGCAGGTCTTACAGGCACTACTCACATTTGGATCAATAGGTAACAGCAATCCACACGCATTTACTGGACCAGGATCTGTAAAATTTTACTGAGTATGGCTGCACAGATATAAGGGATAATTCTTCTAGGCACTAGCAGTGGTAGTAAATATTTGTATATATATTACGGTGGTGTCCAAAGGAACCAGTAGGGGACCATTATGCACAGAACTATTTAAGAAAGAAAAGATATAATCCCTTCCCTGGGGAGTTAACCATCTAGGGGACACAAATAAAAGGTAGAAGAATGGGAATAAAATGTTCATGCAAATGAGTATAGCAATGAATTGGGGCAGCTTCATGAGTTGTATGACTTTTTTTATTATTCCTTTAAGGAAGAGAAAAACATGCACAACGGTTGCTATCAAGTCACTGGGACATTCTAGGGGTCTGGTATTAATTTCTCTTTTAGAGAAGTAGGTTTATTAAAATTTTATACCTTTTTTTTGTTTAAATAGAGGAAGAGGAAAAAGGTAAATCATAGTAATTTCTGTTTATTTGGATGTGTAAACACTGGGCCAGGATTTTATCAATTATAATATGCTAAGAAATGAGCCATAATTTGCAAGTCATGTGCATATACATTCAAGACACATAAGAAATCCAATTGCTGATCACTGTTACATCTGGTTTTAGTGTGGGTCTCAGAGGAATAGCACAGCAGCAACATCCACCCCTCTCCTCATGGGGCTGTGTGGAAAGCAAACATCCCACAAGTGGCCATACACACTTGATGAGGAATTCCCGTTTCCTTTAAGAAATAGAAATCAAAAAATCAAGGCTAAGTTATGTCTCTCCCCATTCCAAATGCTAGTGGAAGAGAGGCAGGAGGAGGGTCACCCTGGGGAGGCTGTAGGGCCCATTGATATTGCCCCGGACTGCCACCTCTGTGGCAGGGGGAGCTGCCCCGCTCCCAAACCTGTCCCTGCTGCCTGTGGGAGCAGCTCTGGTGGCAAGTGACCCTTTGTAGGAAAGAAGAGCATTCGAATTTGGTGTTTAGCTCCTGAGTTTCTCTTTCTGCACTGTTGATTGTTTACCAGTTAAAGTGCAGTTCTTAGGGTGGATATTAGCAAAGAAGGAACTAATTAGGCAACTTCTGTAATCCTGTCAACACTGTTCTGGCTTGCTTGTACAGGCTGAGGCATTTTCACATTTTATTCTTCTTTATTCTAAGCATTTCCCACATAACAAGGAAGGTGAAGAAAATTATCACCTTTTAAAACTGCCTCCTTGTAACTTACTTTGACAGAGAGATGAAACTGCTTTTTCTATGTTTTCCTGGCATAATCCTTTCCCTCTTTTATCCTTCATTTTATTGCTACCTGTAATCCTGGAACTGATCTGAAGAGGCTGTGTTTTTGGATGTATCTGTGTCTTATAAAATGTTTTCTTCATCACTCTTCAGGAAAAAAAAAGTTGTCCTAGGACACTGGGAGCAAAGCAAGGCTTCAAGCGACACAGTAACAGTTTCATTGTTTAACTTAAATAATGAAGGCTTTGGGGTTCTGGTTTTTATTTTTAAATGTTGGAAGCGAAATATGGTAGTGATGTTTGAGTTATGAACAATGTCACTTATTCTTTTACTGCTTCAGAGTCAATATTATAGCAGTGTTCTGGGCTACAGTGCTCTTAGCTGTAGGCAATATTGGTTAGCTAGATTTGGGGCATAAATAGGTAAAAAAGAAGGATGGCAAGGAACACTAAAGCTGGATAGTGTGCTACTTTCTGGAAAACTTGATTCTTGTTTATTGTAGTTTGTCCTTTTTCAACATGACAGGAGTAAGAGTTGATTAAAGAAACAAAGAACATGCACAAGCATAATATAAAGTTGGCAACTTAGATTTGCATAACTTAAATTCTTAGTTTAAGAGACATAAATAAGGAAAGAAATTCCCTCCAGGAATTAAAACAAAACTTCTTTGGATTTTGTATTTTCCACATTGTAAACAAAATCCTCGTTGCCCAAAAGCAGAAAAAACTTAAAAGACTATAGCTGCAGGAAAGGGAAGAAGGAGATTTAAGTTTCTGAGACATATTAGAAATTCATTCTAAGATCAGAAGGACAGACATTATTATCTGTTCTGACCCTAAATGGCTTCGTCTGATTGTTTGTTTCTTTTGTGATGGTGCAGAGAGCTGCTCCCTTGGAGGAGGCTGTTTAGCAACTACCAGTGGCTCTTCCCAAATTACTGACAAGGACAGTCTCCCTCTGGTTGAGTCAGGTTAGAAATGGATCTCCTCATCATTCCCTCTCTGGATGTTCTTTTTGTTTCTCTGCTTTTACTGCTGTTTCTGCTTATGGCATGAATCCTACCTCTCTCCCCTGCAAAAGATTTTCATTACATACGGGTTTAGTACTATATTTTTAAAGTTCCTTTTTCTCTCTCAAAGTTTCCTGTTTAGTCTGTGAACACAAACAATAACACCTCACACCTGAAGGTATTACACTGAACCAAAGAGCTTTCTATTTTCTAGCTCAGAAATAAAATACTACAGGTGTGTCTGCAAGTGTCAAGTAAAAAAAAACAAAAACAAAAACGACACAACAAGACAACATGGAAATGGTAAAAACAGTAGCAGCATTAGAAGAGTTGGATTATTCATATGATAATGGGCAGCTTTAATGTGAACTTTTTACATAGTCCAGCCAGTGAGATCAATTTAATCCGGGTGGGTTATTCTTCTCCTAATGTAAAAGACCATTGATTCTTTCTATTGGCTCAGTGAGGGAGCTCTTCAGCACAGTGGCACACTGAGGAAGCTGTTTGAAAGCCACTGAAATCAGCAGGAGCTTTTTAATTGACTCTGAATCAGGTCCCAACACTGTACATAACTGCTGTCCTTTCACAAAACTTTCTGTTTCTTGAATACAATTGGATTACCTAAATAAAACTTGGGTTTCCCTGCTAAATATTCTGTGTGAATCAATTCTTTATGGAGAAAATATTTTGCCTGCGCTACATTTGCTGTGTGTTTAAAGTCTGAGAGTGTTGCCAGTTATAATTGCTTCATCATCTTTTGTTCAGGTGACTAATTATAATAAAATATATTTTATGCATAAACCAGTATGAGACTCGTTTTTATACATTTCATTTAATTACTTTTTACTGTGACAAATCACATTGTTAGAAATGTACTAACAGATGGGGTGGATTTTAAAGTCAGTATAAATTATGACTCCTTAATTTTTGCAAGTGTTGAAGAATTTAATTGTCTCCATTCAGATTTCTGGCTTAACTCCTGTGGTTTGACTTGTTAGGATTCCAGACATGCAACACAAGGAGCAGAGAATTTCTGGACTGTGCAGTGTCTTTTGGGGAAAAAAAAAAAAAAGAAAAAAATGTCCTAAGAAGGAAAGGAAGTTAGGACAAAAGGAAGGTCTGAACAGAAGTGCTCAAAATGGCCTGTCCCAGAGCGAGGGTTAGGATGTCGAAGGGCTCTCTTTGAATAGCCCTGCTTGTTAGGGGCAGCAGAAGCAGCACTCTCTTGTGTTGCCCACATACCAGCTGCAATGAAATAAAGGCTCTGAGGGTGACCTCCGCCCAGGAGTGGGGGAAACTCTTATCCGAGTATAAAATCAGAGCATGGGTAGCTGCAGCTTGCTATGTAAAACATAGTTAGCAGTGAAACACACTTCAGGAAGCTCCTCTCCTCTCCTCTCCTCTCCTCTCCTCTCCTCTCCTCTCCTCTCCTCTCCTCTCCTC